>CM041781.1:2129263-2576982 GCA_023374045.1 Limonium bicolor
AACTCAATTTTGGTGCCATGAAGATTCACCATTGAAGGAGCTTGAGCTCATATTTTCATGCCTTGTCATTCTCCATTGTTTTAAGGTAAGGAAAATCAAAGAAAATCCAAGTTTCCCTTCATTTTTGTACATAGCCGAAAATTCACCTATTAATGGTGCATTACCCTGCTCTCTTCTTAGCTTATTTCAAACTTCAAAGGACTAGGAGGAGTCCTATCTAGCCACTTATTCAAGTTTTTTTCAAATTCCAAAGGTAAACATCAATTTTAGTGTTTAAGACACTAATGTAAATATAGGGTTTAATTATGAGTTTAAGTATTAAACTTAATGCTCATTGCCCTTATATGTGTATTGGTTAGAAGATTGACAAGTGACAAAAGCTCCTTGCCGATTTTCAATCAAGAAAGAACAAGAGAAAACAAGTGAGAAAACTTGGAAAACAAAGAGGTAAATGACCTCTCTTAATGTAGTTTTGTGTACTAGGAAATTGAGCTATATTTGCTTAATAATTAACCTAAAGAGCCAATGGGAAATGAGATAGAAAACTATCCACAAGGTGGACTAAAAGGAAATGGGAGCATTGTTGTGTGTATTGCAGGTGAAGGCATGCATTATTATGTGGGAAATTCAGTGTTTAAGGTTTATGCAATTTAAGGGCCTAAGTGCCAAGAAATTTAAGTTTGTGCACTATATTGTGATGTAGTGTTGTCTAAAGGTTTAGTTGTGTGTAAAGAACATCTCTTGTGAAAATGGATATCTTTGGTGGTTAAGGTTGAAAAACAATATGTTTGTGTGTAAGGAATGTGTATTAAGAGATTTAGTGTTCTTGGTTGTATAATGGTGGAAAAAACTATGTGTTTTGGTGTAAGGTGATACACAGAGAAGCTATGGCAAAATTTAGTTGATAAACAAAGGAGTTTATGTATTCTAATGAGATTGGTGACCTAGATTGTACTAGGAATTGTTAAGTGTTAAGATGATGAAAGAAAGTGAATTAAGGGGTTCTTAATGTTTAAGATGCCTGGGGGCATAGTCTTGGAGATTTAGAGAACTAATGGATGATTTCTAGAGACACCAAGGTCATGGTGGAGGTGTGGTAAAGTCTTGTGCAAAGTTTGGTGAACAATGGAAGTGTAATGCCTTGTGAAGGTTTAATTATGAACTTGTGAGAAAGACTTGAAGTGTGTGTAAAGGGGATGAGGGGATGCAAAATGATGCTTTAGGAGTGGTTACCTTGTCGTGGAAGCACACTTTGGTTAGTGATATTGTAGGCATGATTCACCACTTAGAAATCCTAAGGAAAAATGTTATAAGTGTTAGGAATTGTTGTAAGAAATTGAGTAACAAGTTAGTGATGATTTAGGAAGGTTTAGTGCTTGTTTTAAGGTGTTTAAACATGTAGGAAACATGTGGAAAGATCGTGGAATGATTGGGAAATTTGGGTGAATTTGGAGTTCAAAATGAGAAGAAAAACACTTTTTAAAATGGGGTCTGCTGTGGACCGCCCCTGTGGGGAGGTCCAGCGCAGGCGAAGTAGATTCTGTTGTGGACCGCCCCTGGGACCGCCCCAGAGGGGCGGTCCAGACCAGAGATAAGAAAAAAATTTGTTTGAGGCTCCTAATGATGAGGGATTGAATGGTAATGGTTTTAGATGATGTTTAGGCCTTGTTTGGTGACATATAAAGGCCTTAAAATGTGTAAACAAGAGTTAGGTTTGAAGTGAGAGTTGTGAACTTAAGATCACAAGAGTAACTTAAATATAACGGGATGACGGGGTAACTATGGGCGCATTAGACGTTAAGCAATCATGTTACTCCAATGTTAATGAAAGTAATTGTGATGTTACCAGTTGTACGGGATTTGTTCAAGGAACCTAGGAGGACACAATATAGTGGACCTTTGTGACAGGTATGGTTTTCTTGCAACCTGTGTCCTACCGGATTACACTGGCTTGTATGCCAATGTGTTTTTCTGTATGTTTGCCATGTTATAAGATAAATCATGAAACGAGTTTACAGTTGTTGTTGTTGTTGTTGTGTGTTTGCGTACCGATACCGGTAACCTCGAATGCGTATGAAAGACTAGTTAACCAATGTTAGGTAAACGTAAGAGAACGGTATCCGGTAATAACGTTTCCAACCTAAGGAACGTTCTAACCACGGCTATGCGTGAGTTAGTTATGTGTTTGTTTGTGCGTGTTAATATGTTCACTACCCTTGTGTCTGTCTGACTAGACCTAACCACCTAAGTGTGAATTAATGTACTAAGTCCAATAATGAGACTTCTAACAAGTGCTAACTGGGGAGTGAGGAGTCCGGTCTGTTCCGGCCACGCGTGTGAGTATGGGAGTCGATGTCATAACCGGTTCGATTCTCTTTGTATGTTATGGTTGTTTTCCAATTTGGTTTCCAATCTTCCCTTTAGCTTAACCAAAGCTATTTTACTGACTCACGCCGGGCCACAAGGGCATACTATGTTTGTTCGGTGTGCTTGGATCACTATATCCGACGCACCTTGGGATTAAGTTATTCGTTCATTTAACAGGACAGTAATGAGTTATGTAACGAGCTTAGCATGAGTTTGGCAACATTCTCTAGGCTCTCCAAGTGAACTAATTATGTTTGGGTCGGTTCCTATGAGAACCGTTCTCGTTATGTTAGTGTTGATAATGTGATGCAAATATTATTGCGATTTTATGTAAGATGGATGTCAATATGTGGTATAGGTTGTTGTGTGAAGTATGTGGATCATGGATATGAATCCCAGTTTAATATAAGACGTTTTGGAGAATAACCCGGCTAGTGGGTAAGTGTCGTCTATTAAGGAAATAGCTCTAATAGAGGAGAAACCCTCTAGGGTAAAAGGACACAATGAGTGTTCTAATGAGTAAAGATGCGTTGATTGTTTTATTAAACCCATTGTTATGAGTATGTAATGTGTTATGTGTTTACAGTTAACATGCATGATTTAAATATAATCAACCACATGCTTAGACGACAATTAGTTGTGCGTGGCCCGGTAGCATGCGGGCTGCGGGATTACCATACCAGCAAAGGTGCTAAGCCCCTTGGGGGCCACCTTTTCTTCCAATTCTATTTCAGGTACAAGGAGCTGGAAGCTTCGAGAGTAGGACGGGGTAGTCGTTTGTACATGGGTAGCCATTTAAATTGTGTATGTATTGTAGGTGTAGTAAGACCGAAATTGTTATCGGCGTCAGTTTTTAAATACTCGGTACAGTTAGAATGTTAATGTATGTTGGTTGTTGTTAATGGAAAGGGATAGTAATGTATAGTTGCTCGGGAATCTAGTCCATCAGACCGATACAATGTATATGTATTAGCCTTGTTAGCCACGTGGGTGGTTAGCGGCGTGTAACACTAATGAGTTAAGTAATGTGTTGAGTTAAGTTTTCCGCTGCAGTTTGTTGTTAAGTGTGTGTTGTTAGTTGGGGTGTTACATTCAAAAACCTGACCGTAGACGCACACCTTCAGGTGATGTGAAAAGAGCGGGGAAGCTCAAAGAGAATAGCGTGCAAGCCTTATTCCTTTGTGGTAACCTGGGCCCACGCCCCAAGCACCTCTCCGGATCGATCCATACCCGATTTGATTTAAGCGTCTAGTAAGGACATGTTGAATTTGTGTGGGTCTTGTTTGCTTTTTCAACTGGGCGACTACCAGCCTAGAAATTGATAAGAACTTTTCCTACATAAACTCAGCCCAACTCAAAATTCGCGGATTAATTATTTGCGGCCCAAAGGCCCTGTTTGGTTTAAATGAGTTTGAATTGTTTGTTGGGCTTTGGCCCAAAAGCCTAGACTCAGGTGATTTTCCTTTTTCAGCCCAATTTAAATTATCCATTTAGTTCTAGGCCCATGGAAAATAAATTCACCCAAATTTGAGGTAATTCACAAAACTCGAGAAAAATCAATCAAGCCTTCCACTGAAATTCTTTCGGCCCAAGGCCCATTCTAGTCTAGGAAAACTCTTCACTTGGGCTTTGATCCAAAATCCTAGATCTAGGCATCATCTTTTAGGTTCAATTAAAATTGCTTGTTCAGGTTTGAGCCCAAATTCCAATCTAGAGCTTGGTTTAGCAAACACTCCTGCCCAAGTACCACACTCATAACTCATTCCATCTAAATCCATAGATCAATTCATAGTTTTGGCCCATGTGCTTCATTCTTAATCCAGAATTTCGGCCCATAAAACATTTGAATCCAAGATGGTTTACATAACTCATTCATTTCAATTCCCAACTTCAAGGCCCAACAAGAACATCAAACGAATCTTAGACTTCAAGGCTTCTCTCTCGGCCCAGTGGCCCATTCACAGTTCATGTGACTTCCTTCAGCCTGTTTGCTCCACTTCCAGATTAAGGGTATTCAGGCCTACACATCTATTCTATCTAGGAATCACTCTAGTCCATGCACTTCACTCTTAGTTTGGAAAAGATTCAGACCCAGGTTCCTCCTACATAACCCATAGGCATTCCTAATTCAGATATTTTAACGGAGCCTACTCAAAGTTCAGAGGGGGGGGGGGGACAATCACGGTCATCTCAATGGTGTCCCAATGGTTGAGAGCTCCAGTCTTCAATACCTTGGCATCAGATAGCTCAACATCACTATTTTAGAAGTTTTCTTTTTTAAATAGTTTTCTTTTCTCGGCCGTTCTTCCAACTTTTATGGTAGCTAGCTTCCTTTATCATTTTAGGTAGTTTTCCTAAGATTACAATTTTCGATGTTATCTTTCCATTCATGAATTAGAGCATAGTTCCATTTTATTATTTTTTGTGCATTCATTCACAAAACAAAAAAAAACAAAAAATGTTTTTTAAGGAAAAGGATAACGGAGTAATCATTTCCCAATTATGGAACATAACGACTTATCTTTTGTTTCTAAAAGGCTGAACATGTATAGCCAAACACCACAACCTATCCCAAAGCATCCAAAATGATCCGCAAGACGGTTCCAAGTGCACACTTGTCAAAATTGTTGTCATAAACCCCAAGTCAGTACTGGGGGCAATCTGAGTTTAAGTTCGTCATCTTTCATCTTTCGTTTAAAGCTGTGAACTAGTCTTTGAGTGAATTCGTAGAGTGTCTTTGTAACACCCACTCCTAATCTCAATAAAATCACTCTCGTATTATCATTCACGTAGCATAATTAAGATGTCTCACAAGCGGAAATTGAACTACATTAATACTCACTTGGTGTCCACATGCCATTAATCATCCCTTCGGAGTAAAGAGCCTAACCGTAATCTAACAATGAACAACAACAACTAACCACAGTGATGACGAGATATTTATTACATATCCTATATACAACCAATACCTATGACAAGTTGAGCATTTAAAGAGTTCCCAATTTCAACTTGCTAACTGATTTAATATTAAACATGCGATAAGAAATTCGAGGTCGTGTACCCTAGTCCCGCACTCCGGCTTCGCATCCCGATCACAACCTGAAATGTGTTGTCCCAAAAGGGGCTCAGCAACTATATGCTGGTATGCTACGTGTAGTACTAGACCCTTTAGGTCCTTAGTCAATTAAACCGTCTGAACATAGGGTTGAATACATACTGGTCGTTTTACAGTCTATATAAAGCAGCAGTAAGTAACTGCCTAGCATACATACATCCTCAAAGTGACAATCCATACATTACATAAAATCCACAACATACCAATACCAGTACTATAACATTCATACAACGCGTAGATACTTCCATCGAGATGTCAGTAGTTTTTCCTTTAAATTATGTTAATCACCATTTGTCTACTCTCAATACCATTGGGGCCATGTTAGGACACCCGAAAATAACCTTACGAACAGTAGTCCTCCCGTACACACGAAGTGCCTCATCGCCAAGGATCATTCGATCCTGGGACTTCCACTTGCCTAATAAAGGCGTCCATGAATGGCCGAAGCCGTGTGCCCAAGTCGGCCCCTGGTCCAACAGTTTTAATCTAGGCCCGTCAGAATATAGAGGGGTCGGTCCGATAGGCGTTATACTCCGTGATCACCAATACGCAACCAACTAGTCGACAACTAATTGGATTCCCATACCATTTACCATAACCAACACTCTCCAATGTATGATTAATCCTTAATCAACTACCCTAAGTAAATACTTAGGTCTTGAAGAAGTCTTTACCATTATTACCTTTGAAGTCTTACGTACTTTCCTACACATAGTCTAGGTTATAGTCATGTTCGGGTATCAAGCTCTAGAGAATGGGGATCCCGAGTCTCGTTCCTAAGTGTTTTACTTAGGTCAGTTAGGGATAAAGTTCCCGAATATTAGTATTCCAACCGCATAAATAATCATAGTAATATTGTCCGAAGACGTCACACACAATAATAATCGCTTACCAACCTTTTAAATAATCCACACAATCATGCATAGCAAACATATCTCTCTTGTCACATAGTCAATCAATACCTGAACTGAGGCTTCCCTCAGAGGTTCGGACCACACAATGAACATACCTTACACCGTTGAGCACTCGTGAAAAATCCCCGCACAGTCTCTAGTGCTCTCAATGCTCATGTCTACCCACTCGCACCTCTGGTATACATGTGGTCCTAATATCAGTATATATATTTATATAACTCGAACCTACTTAATCATCCTTGATTAAACCCTTACTTCTATCCCATAGCTACTCCTAGTTGTTTTCTTGTTCAACTTGATGTTCGTTAACCTTAGGAATTTACATTCCCATTACTCGTTATATTTTATGAGTATATATATATTCTTGTCGCTACGAGATTAACATTTATTACATGGGAGTTACGTTTATAATTTTGTTTACTTATTATCAGTTTACATGCATACGGAAATAGTGTAACGCGCACGCATGTATGACAATTAAACCTTTCGTTGTATGAACTAGTTCACATAGTTATTTTTATTTTATTTTTTTTTAAGTGCGTACATTTATACATATCAGGTACGCGTATGTTATGACAGTTGTTATGCGTTGTCATTTGCGCACTCTTTTACGTGCCTGTAGTATACTGTACATTCGTATACGCTCATAACGTCATTGTCGTTATTGTCGTGTTTCTACTCGTAGCTGTATAATGCGGTAAGTACTTGTTATCCTTATTATACCCTCATGCCAAGTTATAAATTCACTTATTATAAATTATAGGCTCGTCTTGTAATAAAATTCCAACCATATCTTATACTTCCAAAATTCGCTAACTTTCCCCATCATTTAATGTAAATGTATATGTGCATTTTGCTCTTTAATAAATCCTTTATAATAATTCCTTACATGCTTTAATATAATGTCACATTATATTACCCAAAAACTTTATATATATATATATATATATATTATATATATATATATATATATAATGTTTTCCATATTTTGGAAATTCTCAAACAGCCTTTGTGTTTTCGTAATTCTAATTTCTTCCCCTATGCTTTGATTATCTATAAAATCAACCCCTGTATAATAACTACTACATTTCTAGTCTTATTAGCTTATTATCTAAAGTTTCCAACCATTATTACATACTTATATCATGTATTTAAATTTCGAACAACACCAACATTCTCGGCAAATCCTTATGCCATTCCCACAAGTTTTGTTTATTTACAAAACCACCCCATTTTCCATACTTGTTACATTACCAATCTTATTAATTTATAATCTAAGATATCCCAACATTATAATATACATATGTATGTGTATATTTACGAGTAATCAACTTAGACTATCCAGATTTAATTGTTACCCCGTATCTTCCTCATAATTACACTACAACCCCTTCCATTTTATAAACTTTCATTTAACTACATAAAACCTTATATTATACCTTAATTATTTAAATCCTCATTTTGAATCCAAATCTTCTCCATAATTGCACAATCCCAAAAGTCTTATAAATTATTTATTGCGCCCCTAGATTCCGGTAACCACATTATATACTCCTAAATTTTTATAATCGTTACAAACTAATACTTATACCATACATTATAACCCATAATTAATTTATTCCTCAAACTCACCCCAAAAATTGTCTAAAATTTCCAAACAGACCCCTAGGGTCTTAATATTTATTTTCCAACACCTATATTCCTCAGTAATTACATGAACACCCCCATTTCTTTTATAAATGTTGTCTTTGACTTAATATTCCTTTAAATACCAAAAATAATTATTCTTATCATTTTAATTTGGTTAAACCCCACTTGTGGTCAAGGTTGACCACTTAAATTATCCCTTTGACCGGATTTGTTTTTATTTACGAAAATCCCAATTAAAACTCTATTTTTATTTAACCCCTAATCTCATAAAATCCATATCCTATATTCATAAACTTCCTATGATTTCCCTTTCGGCTATAATTTGTTTTTAATGCTCTATATTTCTTTTTAGTTATGTTTTGACCCATGTGTAATTTATTTATTTATTTAAACATTTTATAAGGTTTTAAAATTCAATTAAGCCATGTTAAAGGTTTATAAATATACCAATACCTTTCTAATATATTTCTAAGTACCTGTATTTTCTAGGATCATAATCTTTGCACCAGAAAATCATACACCCTTTTAAGGCTCAAATTACACATAATAAATATAACCTAATTATTGCCTTAAAAATAGCGTTATAATAACTTTTAAATGCCATTAAAGTGTCCTTAAAATCAGGTTATGGTCACGATTAACACCCTAATTTTATGATTAACTCCTCTAAACCCTTTTCTTCCATTTTCTTTCATTATTCACTAATAAAATAACCTTAAATAAACCGTTAACACTTAACCCCCCTAATTAATTATTTAACTATTAATTTTCTACACCATTTTAGGATCTACATAGCACCATTATATACACACTCATCCTCACGGCTAAATACAATTTTGTATATCAACTTCTAAAATCATTTATTTTCTTTTAAACACATAATTTGACTTTAAACAAGTCATTAACTTTTAGTTTCCTAACAAAATACTTAATCCCTAAATTTCTCCATGTATTTAGGACGACTTCATATACATTTACTCATTAACAACTCAACTAACCATATCTATGCTTAATAATCTCGGTAATAGAACAACACCCAATTAACATTCTGTCAAGATATTAAAAGTGGGTATTAATTAATCGACAAAACAAATGTTCCCAGCAACTTCTCACAGTCCCAACCTTCACTTGCCGGTAGACTCATGGGTGCATATATGCGCATGTTTTTTGACCGTTTCAGCCATGGAAAAAAAAACAAATCAATTAGTAGCGACATAACTAGCTAGTTTAGGGATGTTAAGCATGGTTTTAGGACATAAAAAGGGGGTTATTTACCTTGTTGTTTTGCAGGTATTTCCATGGAGTTTTTTTCGGCATCTATATACAGAAGAGTAAAATTGAGTAGGAAAATTAGTAGAAAACAACACTTGAACAGCCATAGTTTCAGTTTTCTTACCTACTCATGTCCCTTCTTTGTGTGCCTTCTGTGCAATTTTCAGTTCAACCAGAAGGGCTGGAATGAACTCAATGCGTGAGCATAAGAAGCAGGAAAAGAATGTCAAAAGAAGTGTTTTAAGACTCATGAACGTAGGGATTAAGGTGGGGTTTTGAGTAGATTTTTTTTCTATTTTCTCCTGTGGTTTTACCAAGTAGAGGGACCGATTTGAGTTGTTCCTTCCCTTGCTATTTCCCCTTCTTTTGTTACCGATAGTGGAGCAAGGACTTGCTGGTGTTCTCAGAATGTTAACATGAAAAAAACAACAAAGAGAACTAGCTTAGTTTTGAGCAGAAGGAATAAGGAGAACAAGACTTTGAACACCCATTATAAGATCACGGTTTCTACTATTACTTTGGACTCCTTAAGAGTGTTTTCTTGGGGGGGAGTTTTGCTGAATGAAAGGGCTTATAACGGCCTCCATAAGTATGCAACCGAAGGTAGAAGAAGGTGTTGGCAGCTGCACATTTTCGGAATTAATGTGGGAGGAGGAAAAATGAGATGAAACTCACCTTGTTTCCTTCACCAGCATGGTGTTTGTTCAGTCCAGAAAGGAAAGGAGGTGGTTGTGTGCTGTGTCGTGGGAAGGAAGAAGAGGTTGCAGCTTCATGTTTGAGAGGATGGTAGGTGGAGCTGCTGTCACTAGTTTTTTTTTTGAAAAGTTGGGCATATAGCCATATTATTGAAATTAAAAGTTGGATGGGTTTTGTGGGCCTCGTTAAAACCTCCCTAAGCAAAACCCAGTGGGAAAAAACTTAGGAAGGAAAAAGAGTACCCCCTATCCGATTACAATCCTAGTTACCACTGTAATACAATTCCAAATAGCATCAATCCAATAAAAACATATTCTTCAAGAGTCTATTCTCAGTCTATCATATATAAGCCTCCTAAGTTCATTACGACTTACACTAGATCCTTTAGCGATGTGGCTTCGACAAACATAGCACATGATAATGGAAGATCCTTCCACCAAGTCTTCGTCCACCGCCATACTCCCAATTTGATATAAATTACTGTGCGCTGCGTATTGAATCCTTCTTCACGAAAGACCACGTTATTATGATGCATCCAAATGTAGTAAATGCTGTAACAAAATGTCGATTGCCATATTCTTTTCGCCTTGCTTTATAGGTGAGTAGAGAACTAGTCCGTATATATATCTCCTGCCATGGCCGAAAAAACAAATGATAAATTCCACCATCTAAGTATGAGCTCCCAGACCTCTTGGATCTTAGAGCAGTGGAACAAAACATGCTCCACATTTTCCAGGACCCTATTGCACCATGTGCACATGCTTTGGCCAAGTGGGATTACATCTCTCTCAAATAGCATATCCTTAGTTAACAATTTCCTTACCAAAGAGAACCACACCGTCATGATAACTCGTGGCTCACAAAGTCCCTTACACAAGTTTTTCAAATCGATATCTTCATGCGTCGTCCCCATATCAGCACCAGTAATGAATCTGTAGCCGCCTTTACGAAGGAGCAGCGCTCTACCCGTGGCCATGTACATTCGTCGGGCAACTGAGGGTTAGTAGGTGTTTCCGTTAACGCCTCATACAGTCGAGAGACCATATCCAGCTCATAACCAAACAATTCTCGTCTCCATTGGAACACCCATCTCCAAGCTCTGTTTTCCCACGTACCCATCTGAGATACTACGTGTTCCTGTTGCATACTTAAATGAAACAATCGTGGGAATTTCTGCTTCAGGCACCCTGCACTTGTCCACCGATCATACCAGAAGACAATTGCTTCTCCGTTTCTCACCAAAATACCAATATTCTCATCGATGAAATGCTAGAGATGAGTATTTGCTGTTGTGCTTCGAATTATAACCGGCCAGACTCCTCCTTTTTTGTTCATCGATTCTTTCAATTCTCCAGTGTACAGACCATGTCGCATATCATAGATTGACTTCAGACTTTCTTCCAGAGGGGGCAATTATTTTGTGTAAAGTTAAATCTCCATTTAGCCAAGAACGCCAGATTTTTCATCTGCAGGTCCGTAAAACCGAGGCCTCCTGCCTCTTTGGACCGGGACATTTGTTTCCATGAGACTGGGGTTAAAAACCGTGTCTTGTTTTTCCCCCAAAAGAACTGACGCTGAAGTGATGCTAGTTGCTTTCGAACTTTAACTGGTATCACAAATAAGCTAGCATAGTATAAGGAATGGCTTCATGTACTGACCGTATTCAGACCGCACGTCCACTTTAGATAGGCTTGTCGCTTTCCAAGTGGCAAGCTTTGCTTTGACCTTCTGAATCACCGGCTCCCATGTGGAAGATTTGCGCATGTTTGCCCCCAACGGGCATCCAAGATATATAGTCGGAAGCTTGCCGGTAGCACATTTGAAGATACATGCTACCATAAACTCCTCATGTTCACTTACATTAATGTAGAAGGCTTTGGATTTCTCCAAATTGAGCCTTAATCCACTCAATTCCCCGAACGCAGTGAGCATTCGATTCATGTAGACCAGCTCTTCCTTATTCAGCTCATTAAAGAGCATCAAGTCATCCGCAAACTGCAGATGGGTTACCTAAATTCTGTTCACACCCACCTTTAATCCTGAGATCTTGTTTTGCACCACTGCTTATTTGATTAACCAATTTAGCACCTCAACTGCCACAACAAATAAGGAGGGGGACATCGGGTCCCCTTGTCTTAGGCCACGCTGGGGGGAGAAAGGTCTAGTTGGTGACCCGTTGACTAGCACCGAGATTCTCGGCGTTGTTAAACATTCTCGTACCCATAACCTCCACTTCTCCCCAAAGCCCATATGTTCTTGCATCTTATCAATGAACGCCCAGGATATGGAATCATATGCCTTTTTCAAGTCAATTTTCAGTAGGACCCCTTTCCTTTTGCTCTTTTTCTACCACGATATTACTTCATTCGCAATTAGGGGCCCTTCAAGGATGTTCCATCCTTTAACAAATCTTGATTGAGTTTCCCCAATGAGTTGTGGGAGTAGCGGGCTTAGGCGATTACTTAGCCATTTAGCCACCACCTTACATGCATCCCACCATACTTATTGGTCGGTAGTCTTCTAGACATGTCGCTTTAGTTTTCTATGGGATTAAGGTAATCCAAGTGATGTTTAACCCTCGCTCAAGCACAGATGTCAAGAAAAATCTTCTTACATCATTTGCAAATTCTGCTCCAATAATATGCCACATCATTTTGATGAACCTCATGTTGTAGCCATCAAAACCCGGGCCTTGGAGCTATCGTAATGTTGTACTGTTTGCCAAATCTCTCGTAAGGTTGGGATTGCTTCTAAAGAGGTTGCCTGCTTGGTTGACAATCTGGGGTGAGTACCCAATGGCGGGTTTAGGCCAGATGTTGGGACTGCTTGGTACAACTTTCAGTAATATTCGATGACGGCTGTTTTGATTTCAGCCGGCCCATCTACAATCCCACCCTCAGTCAACAGGTAATTTATAATTTCTTCCGATAATTGAGAGTAGCGCGCTGTGAAAATAACGGGTATTATTATCTGCTTGTTTTAACCATCTGTCTCGAGCCATCTGTCTCATGTGGACTTCCTTGTATTTTTCAGCTATATCCAAGTCTTTCATGGCTTCTTCTCGTCGAGTTTCGATCCGAGGTGAATCATTCCCGTCCTCCATTTTACTTTCGATCTCCCGTAGCCTCTCCTTGCACAATATGATTTTTTGATTCATATTCCCAAAGATTTATTTGTGCCATTTTCTCAATGATCCCTTCATACTTTGTAATTTGTGGAACGTCGATCTCCCTTGCACTCCTGTCCATTGCTAAGCGACGAATTTTTCAAAATCTGGATGTTCTAACCATGAATCCATAGACCTGAATGGTTTCGGACCCTAGTTGACTCCTGTCGTGCTCACAACCAACATTCTATGATCGGATATTGACCATTCACTTGACTATACTTTTACATACGAGTATAGGTATAGAAAGTCATGGGTGGCAAATACTCGGTAGATCTTGCTAAGGGATCCGCCTCCTCTCCACATAAACTTTGAATCATGTAACTAGATTTCATGTAGCTGCATCTCATCCACCCACGTTTGGAATTCCCTCATGCCTCTAGAGGATCGATTCGAGGTGGCCAGCAATCTCTCGGTTACTCTCAAAACTTTGTTGAAGTCTCCCATAATCAACATCTCTTGTCGCCAGTTGTCTTTTGCCTGAGTAGCTCCTCGAACACAACTTTCCTTTCATGTAAGTCGCATGGGGCATATACTACCGATATGGAGCATAGAACACCATCAACTCTTGATTTTATGTCTATCATCATCCATCTTCCACCTTTTTCTATTCTTTGCATCTCTACTTCCTCCTCATCCCATATGATAATAATTCCTCCTGCTCTTCCCTGGCTCGGTATTTCCTCCCAAGCTAAATTCGTTTTTCTTCCCCCAAAAACATGGAATCTTTTGTGCTGCGGTTCTACTGTGTTGTGTCTCCACAAGCCCTAGGATAGAAATCCTTCGCCTCTTAACTTCTTCCCTCATTTTCCTCTGTTTATCTTTAGAGCCTATTCCCCTTATATTTTGGAGTCCTGGTATCACCATTTTCCTCCCTTTAATTATGTGACTGAGATTGGAGTTGATCAATAATGTTTACCTTGGTAAGGTCTGGATTAGGCACTTGGCATCCCAATTGGAGTAGTAGGTTGATGCATTCCTCAGCTTCTTTTTCAACATTCATGATTTTCCCGTTCTCGTCCCTGGCCTTTACTTCTTCTCTTGTTATAGCTGGAGGCGGGGTGTTACGAAAAGGGTCAACAAATAACCTTATACCTTCACTATCATTTGGAGATTTGATTGGAGTGATTTTAAAAGTTGTTTTTTTACTCCCAGATGTTACGCTGTTCAATGCTTCTTCCATTGCCGATTTTATAATACAGCTGGGGTTTTCTGCTGATTGCATGGGAATTAATTGTGTTTCGGGAACCTCCTCTCTTTTGTCATTTTCTGTATCTGTCGATTCTCCTTCAGCCGCCCTTGGGATTGGTATTTCTATTGCCGATTTTATAATATAGCTGTGGCTTACTGATTGCATGGAAATTAATTGTGTTTCGGGAACCTCCTCTCTTTTGTCATTATTTGTCTCTGTCAATTCTCCTTCAGCAGCCCTTGGGATTGGTATTTCCTTATTTTTTGCAGCAATCTGTGTGGCCCTATTAATTAAAGTGTTGTGCCATGCCCCAGAGCCGTTTCGCTCTCCGTGATGATCAATTTCTTCCTGTACCATTTCCTTTGGGATTTGTGCAGCTGCTTTATTTCTAACTTCATTAGTCTGCCCTGAAAGTTCCGGCGTCTCTTTATTATGTAATCCCGTCCCTGTGCTCTCTGGGATTTCTTGGGGCTTGTGCGTCTGTTCATGGGTTGAGCTGGCCATACTACTCTGAGTCACTCCCTGACCCACCGATTGCTGTTCCTTCATCTGCAGTATGTGGTCAACCTTTTTTTGTTGACTTGAAGCCGCATGCCTATCTGATTCAACAATTTGTATGATACTGTTGGACTGATCCCGGTTTTTGGCCTGCATTGACTGCTCGGAGATTTCGACGATGCTGATGGGGAATTTATGATCGTCTACCTTCACAGTGAGTTTTCAGTTAATTAATTGGAGAGTTGTGGTCTCCACTTGCAGTTTGATCTCAGTGTTTTCTACCACCTCGTTGTCTTCTTCCTCAATCTTCACGACTTCTCCGGCTGTCTGGGCAATTTTCCAGATATTTGGCTTGTTCCATGCGGGTAACGGTATCCCATGAATTATTATCCATGCCCTTCTCTTTTCTACTTGATCCGTAATATTTCAGCGACGGATTTCAGTTCCTATTAGTTCTTTGTCTTTATGTTCTACTTGTCTCATGACTGCTTCTAGGTCTTGTGTTGTATTGAAAACCATCAGAAACTTCTTTCGTGACAGGGCCAATAAACCTCCCATGGTCGGCCATTGTCGATGGAGATATTCCATCGTTTCCTTTGGTTGTTTCTCTTCCGACAGGGTTATTACCGCACATTTCGCCAAGTATGACTTCATCATATCATCAGACTTAATATAATTGATAACCTTGACACAACATTACTTTAATTCTCCCTTCGGATCCAGTTTGTGGTGGGCTTCTTCCAGTTCGTATGGTTCTCCTTCTTTCCTTTTTCAATCTTTTCTTCCTTCTTCACTTTCTCTAGCCTTATCACCTTGATATTCCATTCTGGCCCACAGTTTAGTGCCTTTGATGTTCCATCCACGGATACCTTCTATCAATGTTTTTGCATCTTGTATATTCGCCACATCTACAAACTCGCATGCGTTGCGGTTAGTCTTCCTGTTTTTTCTGCTGATATAGAGCCTCTTCCACTTGGTGAATCTCTCTATTATCCTTCCCAGCTGATAGTCGGTGACATTATGGTTGACATTGTCGTTGAAGACCGTTGTTGGATGTCTGCTCCCTCTTTTCATCCTCGTGCTGCTCCATCTCCGTTCATTCTGAGTGTTCTATATGCTTTGCGTCCGCCCTTGAACTATTGCTTTCTCCTTCTGACGATACTCTTGTTGCTGTTGGCTTCAAAATCCTTCTGACCTGTGTCTCCATCTAGGTCCCCTCCCTCTCCATCTAACATCTCTTTTGTCTCTCCATATCTCAGGTCTTTGGTTTGTATATTTTGGGGTCGGGCATTGATGGAGGTTGTCCACGAACAGAGTAGCTTCTTGGAGAGGACGGAACTTGTGTTTTCCAAGGTGTGCCATGGGGAGATCAATTGAGAGGGTAGCGATACGTAGCAGTTGAAGGACGATGGTGGTTGTAACTGTTGTGACGGTGGTTGGTGTTGGGGACTTTTTGTGTTGGTTGTAACGGTTGTGACGGTGGCTATGGCATCTAAGACATGTTTAGAGGTGGGGTTGTGGGCATAGGCAGAGAGGGTGAAGCACGGGAGTGGGGGGTGGCATCGTGCAGTTGTTTCCGCCCAGCTGCTGTCACTAGTGGTTGAGGTAAACAGATTAGAAACCAAAAAAGAAGAAAGTAGCATAGAAGAATGGAAAAGGGGTTGTCTACCGTATCTTGTTTGCTGATGTACAAATCAGGAGTGTCTGCTTCTTCCTTGTTCTATAGGCAGCAGCAACGATCAGAGAAAGAAAAAAAAGAAGAAAAGAGGAGGAGAAGGAGGACAAGGGGGAGATGGCTGCTGCTTATGTCGAATGAGGAAAGAATGCAACATGGAAAGAGTGCTGGAAAGGTGCTGTCATCTGGGAAAAAGAAGAGAGGATAAGTGTGGTCTGTATAGGGGTGGCTGATGTTGACAAGCTAGAACGGAAGAGTAGCTGGAGTGCTGTACGAGACAGCATGGGAAGAGTAGGAAAAAAATGATGTTAGAGAGGTAAATTGTCCTTGCTTTGTACTTTGCTAAATTATTTATTTTCTAATTGTTTTGTGGTTGTCTCTTCCCTAGGTGTGCAACAGGCAGCAAGGAACATGGAGGGAGATTTGAATTTTAATTAGTTAATTTGTAACACCAATTGTGCTATATGTGACCATATTAATATGTTATATATTGACTTATAGTAATTTTGGTTTAAAGGTGTGTGTATGAGTATTTATTTGTGTCTATGATTTGTTTAGAGTATATAAAATATTTATATAATTTATTGAGTGATATTAGTAGTATTTAATACATGTACTAACAAGTTACATGTGATATTAAATTTAGGAGTTGATTTCTCCTTAATAATACTTCCTTTTTGATTAAAGATTAAATGTATAATTTAATGTCCATTTTGGACTATATATTTATACAACAATATTTATAGCAATTATTGCTCATAATTTAATTTAATCCTTATTAATTAAGGTAGTAAATCTTTGCGGTATTTCAGTCTTGAGCAGAAAAACCATGAGCGAATGAGTGTGTCATCTTTACACGACTCCGGTGAGACCACGTTCAAAGGTAAGGTAAACGGCATAACTCCGAACGAAGAAGATACTTTTTGTAACACCCCTACCGCTAATACTGTCATTACCGTCCAATCTCCTTATACAATCTAGACTCACGCAGCGGATTACTTACATGCTCAACGGTGGGTGATACAATGCCGTTAGCCACCCACGTGTCTAACAAGGCTACTACTACCACTACATACAGCATCGGTCTGATGGACCGGAATATCCGAGTACTACACAGTTACAATACATACTCCAATTACCAAATCAAATACTAGAACTTTCCATTCATTACAATACTCCATAGGTTCAATACAATATAATACACCGAGTTTACTAAGATCCTTATACAAATACAACACCTCTTTCAATTTCATAGGTACTCATTAAGAGTCTAACCTCTACCCGTTCCTCACAAACTACTTACTTTCTAAGTACAAGGGGTGTCCCACTTAGTACGCTTCTACATTCTACTACTAACTATCCAAGTGTAGCCACCGGTCTCTTACCTTGACCATATCCGCTTCGGGTACCTGCAAACTAAAAACGTTCCCCCTAAGGGGTTAGCTTACGCTGAATATGACTTCTACATACCCCGCGTACTAGCGAGGGTACGCCGGCCACTTGGTCGAATACATGCAATTCATTTTATCCAAACATACATGCATACATGCTCTTATACACAATACTACAATACTTTACGCAAGGAACACATTTACACACTTTATTACAAACAAGGAATACAATACAAGCCATCCAATTCATACTTACCTTCTTCCGAAATACACATACACAATACATACCCCATACATACTCAATACAGCGTACCTGTTAGCTTCATTGGTCCACCCGGTTAATCGGGTGGAGATTATCTTTTACTCAGGGTCAATGGCTTACACCAACCAAGACCATTACACATACAATACTATTACTTTACTTTACTACTTACTCAAGTCAAGTCGTCGGGACCTCCGGGCAGGGACTACACCGTCTCACCACCAGGCTTACTTGGTTCACCAATCTAGGATGCTACCCATTTAAGGCGTTTTGGCCGTGGACCAGTTACAGAACCAGGAATCGGATCCAACCTCTTGTGTCTCCTCATCCTCACGCATGGCCGAAACTATATCGGACTTCTACTCATTCCAATTTACTCAATACTTACGTTAGAAGTTAGGTGGTTAGGAATTAGTAGAAGTCATTCATTCAAGCCACATACACAGATACATTGCTCAGGTACACCTCCATACAAAATACAATACAATACGCAAGTACAATACAAGATACAAATTCACTTCATCATCATTCATTCATTTCATGAATTATACAAACTATTGTTCAAGAGAAATATACCAAGAACAATATCAACAAGCACAAGTAAGTGCAATATAGTCCGATTCATGCATTTATCTTATTTAGGTGATCAAATAAGCACACAAACCGGGGTAACCAGGTTAGGATACAGAGCATGAAAAAATCATACCTTTAATGAAATTTACTCTACCGGGTGTCTCCTTTTTCCTTAGTCCTTACTTGTTCCTCGAGTCCTATTCTTGAACCTCCGGCTACATGCCAAATGGTTCAATCAATACTACATATTACAATACATGCATAATTGCTACTCCCATACTTACCATGTTGTCCCGTTGTTTCGGTTTAACTTAACGTTCTTATACTTACAACTTTACTAATCACTTCCCATACTTGTTTATACCTTTAGTGACCCTTAAACATCATTAATCAAGTACAAATTATCTTATACTGACATTACCATTCATTAACTTTCCTTAAACTCCACTTAATAAACTTAATTTTACAAATTTTGGTTGGTCCGGGACCTTGTCTGGGTCCTTAGTCCCGGACCAACACTGGTCTGTACTCTCGGGTGTATTTTCTCTTATGGTCCGAGACATTATCCATCTCTTAAGTCCCGGACCAAACACTGCCCAAACTCTAGGCTTAGTTTTCACTATGGTACGGGACCTTGTCCCTAGCTCAAGTCCCAGACCAGACAGAATCTGCTACTCTCGGTATGTTTTCAGAGGGTGGTCCGGGTCTTGGTCCTGGACCTAAGTCCCGGACCATCACAGGTTTGCTACAGAAATTGCATTTTCTTCCTCTGTTCAATTCCTTTCTTTCTCCAATCAACTCCCAATTGTTCCTACACTTAATCCCACATGTTTAAGCACCTAATTAAGCTCCTAACACATGCTCAAATCCATTACCAACACATTACTCTTTTTCATACCAACTCACACACAAATTCTCTACATTTTCCCTATCAACACTTACACTATTCCTTCCTAGTTTTGTTTTGCTACAAATTTTGGTTCTTATTTCCTCCATACATATTCTCATCTCCTAATGCCATTCCCAAGGCCTTCAATACATTATCTTAACTCTCCAAGTTCAACACTCATTTTACTAGGTCTTGCACACAAGTTCTCCTAGTTTCCCCTATAAAATTCAACAACTCTTGTTACAGATTTTATATCCTTTCATTCATATACTACTACTACTACCATTCCATAGCTGCTAAACGTCTCTACTAAATCCAATACACACCTTGGTTCTCCCATTCACCAAGTCATCCATTAATGCACAATTCCTACTAAAATTTTGCCATGATTCACCTACTTTTTTATTACTTATTCACACATATCAATTCTCACCAAATTCATTCCTAATCTAGCCACACCCCATAAAGGGTCCTACCAGCAATAACCAATACACCATTACTTCCTCAAACATCAATACTAGTACACATACACATTACATTTGGCTCCAAGGCCTACCATTCAAATACTTAGCTCATAAATGCTTAAATTTTCACAACTACACTACTAGTACAATAGTTTAGGTTCTTTTATTTGTTTAACCATTCCCATTACTCTAATGAATTTAAAATAGAGCATTAAGAAGGAGCTCTTACCTTGAGCTTATATTTCCTTTTTTCCTTTCCAATTCTTCTTCTCTCTCCCTTGCACAAATTGGTCATATGGCGAATGGACAACCGACGGTGAACGGTACAGTTTTCTTGTGACCTGCTTGCTAACGAGGTGTCTCTCGGCTTGTGTGCTATCTGTTAATTTGCTATAACTAAGACAAGATAAAGCATGCAACCGTTTTTATTGTTCTCATTGTGTGTGTGTTTTCTTTACACTAACCCCCGAGACTTGAGATTAGCTACTAACTAAGCTTAGTATCTATTGAATTGAGGAGATGAACTATGTTTTGGTAACTGTTAGTTAATACCCGTTAAGGTTTAACAAACACAAGGTTTTAAGATTTTCTCTAACTAGAACTTAAGAGGAGTGAGGAATCCGGGACTGACTTCGGTCATGCATGTTAAGGAAAAGGGGGATGGTATCTGAATCAGATCCGACTTCCGCTAAAGGACTTATCTTCAGACTTGTTGCCTAGGGTTGAATGTCAGCTCAGCAACATTGGATTTCCAGTCCAAGGTAGGAGGCATTAAGATGGTGTGGTAGGATCACCTAAATCCTAAATTTTAAGTTAAGTTGTTTATTCAACCAATGGAGTTAATAGCTCATTGCTAGGGTTGCTTTTGACCCGACAAAAATAAACATTGAGGTAACATACGACCAATTCTATTTAAAGGACGGTTGTATACTAAGACTGAGATAAGGTTTAAGAGAACACTTTTAAGTTGTTCATTGTTGTGGACTATGGTTGTTCATCTGTGGATTGTTGTTTTACTGCACTGCACTTCATATTATGATTGTGTATCTAATCAATTTCCATGCTATCGACAATTAGCCGTTGTAGCCCCGTTAGCTTGGGGCCACGAGAGGATCGTACCAGCAATTTGCTGACCTCCTCGGGGGCTGTTTTTTTATATATTTCAGGTAAGTGTCCCATGAAGGCTCGCCCTAAGAGTAGGGCGGTTAGACTTAGGTCGGGTTTTATTTTGAGTACGGATTGCGCCTGTGCACCCGTCTGTTGTTATTGAGACTTATGGAAGTTATGTTATTGCTTGATATACTTTAAACTTGGTTGGTGGATGTTTTGGATAGTATGTATATTTTGGATTTTGGTTGTAAACGTTTAAGTTCGGTATAATCTGTTGTTCAGACCGTAGCAAGGTCCTGGTACTGGTTTAATTCCGCTGCGACGTTATATTTAGAGTAAATTACTCAGAACCCCTTGAGGATTTGGGATATTACAGTTAACCCCCTTGTGTTTATCATAATTATTGGTAACCACCTCAAGGTTAAGGTATCCTTGACTACGAGCCCCCAAACTATAACTCTGTTTAGAAAGTTAACTACGTGTTAATCTATCAACTAATCACATCAATAATGCCACGTTGGACAACAAAACTGCTTAATCAATATCGTCTAACTCTCTCTCATCCCACTTTAGATGCATTTTTGAGGCCAGATTGACATTTATAGGAAAATAACAATACAGATTAAGTAGTGGTTTTGAGTCTGACATTATTAATTTGATTAAGCTGATAGGTCAACACGTAGTTAACTTCCTACTAACAAAGATATAGTTTGGGGGCTCATAATAGTCAAAGATACCTTAACGTCGAGGTGGTTACCAGTAATTATGATAACACATGGGGGTTAACTGTAATATCCTAAATCCTTAAGGGGGTTCTGAGTAATTTACTCTTATATTTATGTTGTCTAGTTGTGATAACCACGATTGGATTGGACGGGGTTACAAAAGTGGTATCAGAGCGTAGTTACGCTCTGATAAAGGAATACCGGACATAGATAACCACCGAGTTAGGATAGGAGTTAAGATATATGTAATGGGCTAAGGGTGTGAGAAGTTAGTGAGTAGAGTCAGATGACCACTATTAAGTGTGGATCGTCTTTACCGTCTACGGACGTTATAAATCCATGAACCAAAACTGTTGTGGAAACGAACCTAACGTGAGTTGTGATTGTTCAGATGGCAGGACGTCCACGAGGAAGCCAAGGCCGTGGCCGAGGCGAGGAGAGTACTGAGATACCAGGAGGGCAGACGATCGCTGAGATCGTGGCTGCCGTATTAGGGCACATGGGCTATCAGCCTGGTGTTCGTGCACCACCACCTCCACCGCCACAGCCCCGGGAACCGAATTGGGTGAAGAGTCTTGCTGACCTTTGACCCGCGACATTCAAAGGGGAGACTGATCCCGCCAAGCTTGAGGTGTACATCTCTGAGCTGGAGACCGCCTTCGAGACCCTTGATGTCCCTGCTGGGATCAAGGTGCGTCTGGCTGCGTTTTACCTGAAGGGAGCAGTAGACAATTGGTGGAAGCTGGTGAGGGCCGAGCATGTGGTCAATCCAGACTTCGGTTGGGAGCAGTACACAGCTTTACTACGAGCCAAGTACTACCCCGCCCATGTCCAGACGAAGAAGCGCCTACAGTTGGATGCGCTAAAGCAGACGGACAAGATGACGGTAGATGAGTATTACTCGGATTTACCGCCTTGCTTCGTCTTTTGCCGGGTCTTGATATTCAGACCAGATACTGGTGGACCGCTTCGATGGCGGGCTTAGCCATCGACTCCGCTACGGCATGGGGCCGACGAGTTATACTACCTTGCAGGTAATGAGAATAATTGAGTTATGAATAAGTGAATATGATTTAGACTTTGAGATATAAGGGAACTAATACTTTGGGAAGCAGGAGTGCTATCATGCCGCTGCTAACACTGGTGGAACGCGATCCTTTAATGACGGTGCTTTAATCACGGCTTTAACAGACACCGTGATTAATAGGAAGGCCAGAATTAATTAACGACGTTTATTGAATTAACCGTAATCAATAATCGAGCGGAGGTAGGCGCGCCTTTTTTAGGACGAACTTTAGATGACAGTTATTAGTCAAACCGTAATCTAAAGTCCCGTGTTGACGTGCGCTTTACGGTCAATGGACTTTAGATTACGGTTTTACTAATAACCGTCAGCTAAAGTCCGTCCTAAAAAAGGCGCGCCTACCTCCGACTGATGGTCAACGACGTCGTTTTAACCTGACGCCAAATATTTCCCGTATGATTTGATTTTTTGACTCCGCGCGTAATCTAAATTACAGTTAACGACGTCGTTTTACCCGTGTATTTTAGATTAAAAAAAAACTTTATATTAATGTGTTACCTATGTTTGATCGACTAAGACTCATGGCATAATGGCCGTGGGTACATGAGTCAACACCATCGATCTTGAGTTCGGAACCCAGCATATGCCAAATAATTTTCGCGCTATTTTTTTAATTTCGTTACACACTTTAGATTATGGTTCTTTAGGAACCGTCATTTAAAGTGTGACTTTAGATTACGGTTTTCATGTAAACCGTAATTTAAAGTCCTTTTAACTAGAACATTTATCCGTTTACTCTCTGCACACTTACAGGAACTCTTCTTCTCTTTCGCGCTATCTTCCTCACTGAAATCGTCTTCTCTCTCCCGTCACCTTGCTAACGGCCATCGCCGCCGTCGCTCCCACCACCTTTGTCACTCCAATCGCCGCCAGTCACCACCCATCTACCACTGGTCTCACTGTCGACGTCTCTATCGCGTATTGGGTATGCGATCGATTGATTGTCATTTTTTTCTAACTTTGTTCATATACATGCATTTCGATTGCAAGTTCTAACCTCGTTTGTATTGAATCCTGAGAGTGTAATGGCAAATGTTCTAACCTTGTTCATATTTTGTGCCCAAATTCACAGTTAATTGCAACCTAGTTCGTGGGCTGATTTCTACACTACTTGCCCACTTCGTTGCTTAGTAACGGTAATTTTGCAAACCAAACTGTAAACTGTTGTATTTATTTTTCTTATTTTAGCATTTAGTATTATAATTAATACATAATAGTGTAGTTTTAAAAATGCTACTACTTAAAACTGCCACAGGAAAGAAAGTAAGTTCAAGTATATTACCGATTCCTGAAAATAGCTCATTTTCAACTGCTCAATCTGCTATGCCAGATGCTCACTGTTTGATTCACAAGCTGTGACAGGTATCAACAATGTTATTGTTATAACCACCAGAAAGAATAAGATGAGTTTCGGTATTTTAATGGTTCTAGAATGACTAGTTTCAGTCCTTCAATCTGAAGTACTGCAGAGAAGGTCATAAACTTCATTTACAGTAGAAGAAGATAAGTTTATGTATGTTACCAGTTCTAGATGGTGGCGTGCGAATTTGACTTTGATAAAACTGATTTTGAGACGTTAGAAATATAGGGGAGATGCTGTCGATTTTCTTCCGCGGTTTAGCTAGGATTTAACTTGATTTTTTGATGAATTCTAATGTTGTCGTTTTTCATTTATGCATCAGGACTACGACTTTATTTAGGCTTCCGACCTCAACCGTCTTAGCATCGGCTAATCGTCTACCAGAGGTAAGATTTATATATACATATAATATTTGACAAACTACCAAACATAGTTATCCGCCCAAGATATACCTAATAGAGGTATATCTTCGGCAGTCCCTGTCGGGACTGTCCATGATTGTTAAATCTCACACCTAGGGTGTGAATGTGCTTTTAATATGTACTTTATTGATTATTTCAGCAGTATCTCTTTATTGTTCTTCGAATGCATATATTATTGATTAATATCATAATATCGTGCATTTGAAGAACTGTAGGGAGATGCTGCCGAAATTTTTAATAAATTACATATTAAAAACGCGTTCACCGTGGGATTTAATACTCATGATGGATTTAGGTTGATAAGATACAAAAGTGTAAAGACTCTGCCACGGGTGACGGTATGAAATGGCTGCCTTCATATAAATAGCTAGAAGGATATGGAACGTTCGTGGATTTACAACGGAAATTTGGACGACAAGTTTTTAGAAGGAGTTGATATGTTATGCACGGTGTTGGCGAACAATCTGAAACCTACAGACAAGGGATACATATTTTGTCCGTGTGTATCGACTGCCAAACAATCTGAGATATCGCGGCGTTGAAACAATTAAGGAACATCTGATCCGCCGCGGTTTTACAAAAGATTTCAAGACATAATCTGATGGCATGGTCAGAGTGTGTTCGATGTTATTAAGCCTGACGAAGGGGATAATGGTCAGGCAAACACAGAAACAGAACTTGAGCCAGATTGCTGGGATGATGACATTGAATGTTGAGCCAGAAGACGTTACAAAACGAACGAACGTTGAGCCAGATTTCTGGGATGATGACATTGAGACTATGCTCGAAGATGTGGAACGACATTACTGTAACATGCCAGAAAAGTATGAAATTTTGTTGGATTCATCCCAAACCCGTTATACCCCGGGTGTGACCCACAAAGATAAGCAAGTTGAGTGGCGTCCTCAACTATTCAACTGGAAAAGTGAAACATGTGCTGGGGTGGCTGGAGCGACGTAAGTTTCACTGACCTCCTGGAACTATTGAAATACGTTCTTCCGGTGGACAACGTTTTACCAACGACTACGTACTCAGCCAAAAAACTAATGTGCCCAATGGGTATGGTTACCAGAAAATTCATGCTTGTCCAAATGGTTGCATGCTGTTTTGGAAATCATGATGAATTTACTGAAAGCTGTTTAGCATGTGGAGCGTCACGGTATAAGAAACAACAAACTCACATCAGCGTAGGTAGTAAGAAAGGTTCACCAGCTAAGGTACTGTGGTACCTGCCCATCATTCCAAGGTTCAGACGTTTGTTCTCCATTGAGAAAGACACAGAGAATCTTCGGTGACATTCAGTTCACAGGAAAAAGGATGGCATATTGAGACATCCCGCTGATGCACCACAGTGGAGAAACATAGACGTAAAATTTCCTGAGTTTGGTAACGAACCGAGAAACCTAAGGCTAGGCTTGTGCACAGATGGGATGAACCCTTATGGTACTTTGAGTAGCATACACAGTACCTGGCCTGTGCTTTAGGTTATTTACAATCTACCGCCGTGGTTATGCATGAAACGAAGACACATCTTGTTGTCTTTGTTAATATCGGGTCCAAAGCAATCGGGCAACAAAATTGATGTATTCCTACAACCTTTGATAGAGGATCTACAACTCTTGTGGAATGAAGGGGCTACGGTTTACGACTCATTCAGTAAAGAGGACTTCAATTTGCGTGCTATGTTGTACTGCACAATCAATGATTTCCCCGCCTATGGTAATCTTTCGGGCTATTCAATCAAGGGGCGTTGGCATGTCCGATTTTGGTGAAAACACTTGTAGCATTCGCTTGAAACATAGCGGCAAAAACGTGTATATGGGCCACCGAAAAATGCTTCCAAAAGGACATAAGTATCGAAAGATGGCGAAAGAGTTCGATGGGAAAACTGATCACAGCGTGGCGCGCCAGCCTTTGACAGGTACGGAGATTTACAAAAAGTTGGATAATATTGTGAACAACTTCGGGCCACCAACCAAAAGTGGTGAAAAAAGTGTGTGTGGAAAAAGAAATCAATATTTTGGGAACTACAGTACTGGCAACATCTGGAGGTTAGACATTGTATCGATGGGATGCATGTCGAGAAGAACGTGGGTGAAAGTATCAGTAGCACCCTTTTGAACATAAAAGGAAAGACAAAGGATCATTTGAAAGGAAGAAAAGATTTAATTGAGTTGGGCATACGCACAGAGCTTGGCCCGCAAGAACGTAGAAAACGCACATTCTTGCCTCCTGCCTGTCACACTCTGTCTAAAGAAGAGAAACATAGTCAATGTAGTACCCTTTACAACATCAAGGTGCCATCAGGTTACTCCTCAAACATAAGAAACCTAGTGTCCATGACAGATTTCAAATTAGTAGGAATGAAATCTCACGATTATCATGTCCTACTTCAATAATTTTTGCCAATTGCATTACGTGGGATCTTGCCGGATGCTGTCAGACACACAATCACAAACGTCAGTGTCTTCCTCAAATCCATTTCGTCTAAGGTTCTTGATGTGGACACTTTGTCTAAATTACAAAAGGATCTTATTGTGACAATGTGCCAGTTGGAGATGTATTTTCCTCCATCGTTCTTCGACATAATGATACATCTCCTCGTGCATCTTGTAAGAGAGATTCTGATGTGTGGTCCTTTGTACCTTCGCTACATGTATCCATTCGAAAGGTACATAGGTGTCCTGAAGAAGAAAATGAAGACGTCACCCAGAGGGTAGTATTATAGAGGGCACTATCACAGAGGAAGTTGTAGACTTCTGCACCAATTACCTAGAAGGTGTCGATACCATTGGACTTCCACGTTCTAGACACGAGGGCAGATTGAAGGGTGTTGGCACGGTTGGACGAAAACTGAAAAGAATTGACATAGACACTCTAACAAAGCACATTTAGTTATGCTAAGTCATCTTGAAGATGTCGAACCATACTTTGATGAACACTTGTATGTTTTAAGATCACAATATCCAGACATGAGTGACGTTAGACTACAAAATGAGCAGAATAGGACATTTGTCAGATGGTTCAAAGACAGAGTGTTGTCCGATCAGTCCACGAATGTGCCTGAACTGATTAAAGTAGTTGCATTTGGACCAAATATGGATGTAATTTCTTATGAGGGGTACGATGTCAACGGATTCACCTTTTTCACAAAAACGTCAGGATCAGAAGTCAACGAATCAAAACAGTGGCGTAGAGCTTGAAGCTTATCAAAACTTATATGACATCGGTGTTGTAGGTCACAGTCCAGTCTCAGTAAAACAATCATATTTCGGTGTTATACAAGACATCTGGGTATTAGACTACAACAACTACGAAATGTGTGTTTTCCACTATAACTGGGTTAACAACAATCATGGCTACCGTGAGGAGGAGCATGGTATGAAACTGGTTGATCTATCTAGAGCTACTCCCATGGTTGAGCCATTCGTTGTTGGGACAAAGGTTAAACAGATATTTTATGTAACTGATCCCTATAATCCTAGATGGTCCGTTGTGCTTAAAGGGAGAAGAGGAATAGTGGTGGTGTGGATGGTTGGTGATGAGGATGAGCATGATGCAGAAGATGAACCTCCAACTGTTCCTATTTCATTGGAAGAGGCTGAGGTCACAGGTCATCGTGAGTATATACGATCAGACCATAACGAGGGAATGTGGGTTGAGAGATAATGGTGTATGTAAGTTATTATTATTAAAATTTATATGAAATTAACACTCTTTTATTTCTTGCTTGTATATGACCATTATGAAATGCATAATTTAATTCAAATTTTATTTCAATCCTTCCAGGCATGGCTGATCAAGACATGGCTGATGTAGAGTGAAATACCCCTAAATTAATTTAAATTAATTTAGGGGATTCTTTTATTAAACCTTTAATAATACTATTAAGGATTAAATTATTTTATGGAATTATGAATATTAAATTATTATATGGAGTTATGAAATTAAATTATTATATGGGATTATGAATATTAAATTAGTATATGGAATTGTGAATTTATTTAGGGGTTTTCTCCTATTTAACCCTAATTATTATACATTATTATATAGTATTATGATTTAATAATAAGATTTATAAGTCAATAAATCTTGGGAAAATTATTAAACACTCCATTATATTATAAAGATTTTAGGAAGTGTTGGAACATTGTTTTGAAACATAAAGTCAAATAAAATTCTAGAAACCTTAAAGCATTAAGCCTTGCTAGAGTTGACTTTTTGAGAATGGTCTCAAACCAGGTCATGAAATACCCCAAACCTAAGTATGCTAAGTAAACATCAAATTATGATGTAGTGAGGCTAGAATATGCCTTAGAAATTGATTGGTAGACAATTTAAACCAAGGAAAACATAAGAAAGTGCCTTAAGGGCAATTAGGGCAAAAACGTGCTCTAAGCTTGGAGAGACTTGGGTGAGTACCCAAACATCTTGGTAAGACCTTAGTATATTCCTAATGGTCATTTTAAATCAATTAGAAAGAAAACCAAGCTTGAAAACAGGTTAAAACACAAAATGTGCTTTAAGAAGTCTTAAAGCACATTTTTGAGAAATTGTCTTAGAATTGAGTTTGAGTGGCTAAATGTCCATCATTACTCTTTAATCAACATGTGTACTAATTAGTATCACATTAGGAGGTCTAAATCAATGGGAAATCAAAAAATTCCCGATTATGTGCCTTGATTAGTGAATAGTAACTATTTAGTGACTAGTTTGAGTTTTAATCAATATAAGTCAATTAATTGGTCAACCAAAGACCATGTTAGCCTTATATTAAGAGGGTGGCCGGTTTTATGTGGGGAGTCACCACATGAGTCATCAAATGAGAAAGGAAAAGAAGAGATAAGTAAAAAAGTTACTATTTGCTTTATTAAAGCAAAATATCTTATATTAGCTCACTTTTCTCCTCTTTCTTCATTTCTCTTCTTCCACGGTTTCCTCTTCTTCTCTCTGTTCAAAACCGAGAGAGCTGCTCTTCAATGGTTCTCCATCTTCAATCACTTGCCAAATACAACTCCAAGCTCCAAATCCAAAACAAATTGCATATTTGTCTTAGTTAGGTCAAGACCTATCTTTCTATCTTTTCAAATCTTTCAAAGCTCCATTTTGGTGCCATGAGAAAACTCCATTGATGGGGGAAAATCAAGTTTGAAGAGCTCATTAGCTTCTCCATTCTCTTAAGGTAAAGAATATGTAAGAAAAATAAGTTCCCATCATTTCTTGTACATGGCCGAAAATTCCTTCTCATGGGGCTATGTTTTTATGCCTTGTTCTAGCTTGATTTATTCACCAAGGGCTAGTGGAGGTCCTATTTCATTCAATGCCAAAGTCTACCTTGAGACTTCAAAGGTAATCATCCACTTTTATGCCTTAGAACACATTTCTAACCTAGGGTTTTAATTCCTTGAGGTTAGTGCATTGTTTAGTACTATATGAGTCCTTGAATGTTGATTAGAACATTGGCAAGGGGAATTTAAGTGGTGGCCGAGATCTATGCAAGAAGAAGGTCTAAGGAGGAAGTTAAGATAAGCTTGAGAAAACAAGGTAAAATGCTTACCTAATGGTGGTTTAAGTTTAAGGAATGAGTTTAGATGAGTACCAATGTAGCCTAGAGCTTACATTGGTAATGGGTTATATAACCTAAGAAAAAGAACTTAAACAAGCTTATGAACTTGTGATTAAGGAGCTAATGAGAATGAGTTAGCAATATAAGTTTAAGGTGGATTTTAAGAGCATCATAACTACTATGAGATTGATGGGTGTATTTGCAGGTTGAAAGCTTATATATGTGGGAAATTCAGTGTTTAAGTTTAAGTCATTTAAGGGCCTAAGAGCCATGTCATTTAAGAGCCTTAGTGCTATGCAATTTAAGATTATTGCAATATATTGAGTTTGTTGTGAATGAGTTGGTTTGGGTGATGAGATATGATGAGAAGACTTGATGTGTGTGTGTGAGATGGTGGATGAGGAAAACAATGTGTGTGGGCGTGGATGAGAAGATACTAGAGGAGCTATGGCGAAATTGTTAGAAAACAAAGTGTTAAGTGGTAGTGGTGAGTTAATATGCCCTAGGGTTTACTAGGGAGCATGAAAAGAAATTGTGGTGGAAATGAGTTAACTAAGGAGTTCTTAAGGTTTAGAATGACCTAGAGATACCTAGGAGGAATTAGAGGAATGGTGAGTGTTTTGAACACACCAAAATTATGAGATGAGGAATGTAAGACTTGTGCATAAGTGTAGGGAGAAGGTGTGATGCTTAAGGTGATTTAGATATGTTCTAAGGGAATTTAATGACTAAGTAAATACTAAGAAGTTTTAGTGGATGTCTTGATGAAAAAGGGGTGAGATGAAGTGTTATAATGAGTTATAATGACTTAGGCATCACTTGAAGGATTTAGGAATCAAGAGAATGTAATTGAGTATTAGGACTTAGGCAAATGTTGGTAAACAACTAGGAAGGAAGTAAGGTGTTGTGGATGGAAGCTTAAGCTTATGAAGGAACCTTAAGTAAATGCATAAAAGGATTTTCGATGGTGAAAGATGCTTGGGAGATGATGTTATAGTGGTAAGGAAAACATTTGGCATAGTGGTTACATTAAGTATGAACCACCACCTAGAAACCTAGAGGAAAGCATTGCAAGTGTAGCATTATTACAAGGAAAATGCATAATGACTAAGGTGGATCTTGGTGGATGATATAAGGTATTTTAAGGAGGGCTTAAGGTGTATTTGAGGTGCCCAAATGAGGTTATAACATATTAGATATATGAGGAGAAGTTTGGAGTTGAAAAAGAATTTAGAAACAAGTTTCTAGAGCCGACCGACCTTAGGACCGGACTTGCAAGGTCGGTCGGGCTCTGTTACACTACCGGAAAATGTTTCTGGAATCGACCGGACTTGGGGGACCGGACTTACAAGTCGGTCGGGCTCTGTTTTGGAGGGAATTAGTTCTGGAATAGACCGGACATGGGACCGACTTGTCAAGTCCGGTCGGCATGAATTTTGTACGGATTATAAGTCTCTGGAATCGACCGGACATAGGACCGGACATGTAAGTCCGGTCGGAGTGAATTTCCAACGGTAAAAGGGTACTGGAATGGACCGGACTTGGCAAGTCCGGTCGGTAAGTCCGGTCGAGCCTAAAAAAAAAAAAAAGAGAAATTTTGAATTCTAAGAATGGCAATGGGTAATAAGGTATGCCTTTGGTAGGGTAGTAATGATTGAGACCCTAAGAACTTAAGAGATTAAGTTAAGTAAGTATAAACTTGGAAGTTTAAGATTAAGTTTGTAAGATTAAGTGTAAGACCTGAGAGGTGTTAGGTGGGGATCATTAGGGAATTAAGTAAGTTAAACAAGTTAAGTAAGTCATATTAAGTTAAGTGATTAACAACCTAAAACTGAATGAATGTTTTAGGACTGGGAGTTTGGACTCCGGAAGAGTGTAAGCAGCCGAACGACCAACGGTGAACGGGTACAGTTGTTCTTCTTGTGACCTGCTTGCTAACGAGGTGTCCCTCGGCTTGTGTGCTATTTGTTTTGTGTGCTCACTAAACAAGATAAAGCATGCAACCGGAACATATTATATATATATTGTATTGTTGTGTGATGTTTGAAAACTAACAAACATACCGTGAGAACTTACTAACCAATGTTTAGTAAGGAATTGAGTGAGACTAAGGAACGCCCCTAATAAGGGACGATAAAACCGAAAGAGGTTAACCAACAAACATGGTCTTGAGATAACTACTAACTGGAACTTGAGTGAGGAAACCCGGGACCGATCCGGTCATGCATGCTAAGAAAAGGGGGTCGGTATCTATAGCAGATTCGACTTCCGATTAAGGACTAGTCCTCGGACTAGTAGCCTTGGGTCGGTGGCCGGCCCGGCTACATTGGACATCCAGTCCAAGGTAGGTGGCTTAAGATGGCGTGGGGGGATCAAGCCTACATCCCCAACGATTTAAGAATGTTGTTTATTGCTGGTAAGTGTCCTGCTGCTGGCTAGGGTTAACCAAGCCCTACAAAAATAAACAACGAACTAAAGGCTAACCTGTTCCCAATGAGAGAACGGTGGCATACTAAGTTAAGATTAAGATAAGTTACAATCATTCCTTTTAAAGGATGATTTGTATTATAAGATTAAGATTAAGGAGAGGTTAAGGTAAGTTGCAACCATTCCTTTTAAAGGATGGTTTGTAATATTAAGATTAAGATAAGCTACATCCACTCCTCATTAAAGGATGGTTGTTTCTAAGATTAAGATAAGACTGAGATTGAGGTGAGATAAGGATGGACTAAGTTTAAGAGGGAACATTACTTAAAGAGTGAATAATAACTCTCTTAATTAAGGGAACGCATTTAAGTCGTTCATTGTGTGTGAACTTTGATTGTTCATATCTGAGTTGTTGTTTACTGCACTTTCTATATGTTGTGCATCTAATCAACCTCCATGCTATCGACAATTAGTCGTCGTAGCCACGTTAGCTTGGGGGCCATGAGAGGATCGTACCAGCATTCGTGCTGACCCCCTCGGGGGCTTCTTTTACTACACAGGTGAACATCAGGAGGCGGCCGTCGCGAGAGTAAGAAGAGTGCAAGTGTTAAGGATTAAGTATGACCTACGAGTTGTGCCTGTACACTCGTATGGCAATTGAGTTAGTAAGATGTATAGGATGTGAGGGGGTTGTAAGAAGGTTATGTAAATGGTTAAGGTTGTTAGACTAATGTTCGGTATATTCTGTAGTCAGACCGTGGCAAGGTCCTGGATTGTAAAGAATTCCGCTGTGACATGTATGTATATATGCTGTTAAGTTGCGAGACCACAAATGGATTGAGTTGGGGTGTTACAAAAAGTGGTATCAGAGCGTAGTTACGCTCTGAAGACAAGAAATACCGAACTTAGGAGAATGATGAGGTTGAGATTGAGTTATGGGTTAAGGGTTGAGAGATAGAGTGAGAGGTGCGTTAGCCAGGACTTCCCGGTGTTTACCGGATATCCATAGTACCTAGGCCGCCCTCCACATCCCTAACCCTAAATATGTGTTGGACAAACGCCAGAGAGAAGAAAGCCTTCTCTTACTCGGGGAAACCCGATCTGGCAGTTAGCTAACAATAAGCAGTACGAGGAAAACTTGTTTGCAACAGTTATGGAGAATTGGGAGATTTTTAATGGAGCGCAACGGCGAAACGGGCGCTACCAATGGAACCTTATCAGTAAAAGAACGGTAATTACCGGCAACATGGGTCGACATGCTACGCAGTCGAAATAACCCGCAATACCAATGATAAGGAAAGCACTACGCGTGCAATGGATGAGGAAATGATAAGAGACATGAGTACCGGACAGCGATCCGTGAGAGCATGACAGTGAGATAATACAGTGTGTGAGGAATAAGATTACTGGAAAGTCCAGTTAGAAACGGGAACTCCAAAAACCCCATACAATGAAAAAAAGGTGCAAACCTGCCCGACATGACGCGGACAACGGTGGAAACACATATAAATTGTATATCAAAATAGGACTACAATGTAGTGCCTATAGAAGAAAACTATTACCAAATAACCACAAAAATGTGTGGAGACAAGAGCGAGGAATAAGACATAAGGAAATATTAAGGGGTTCCCTCAGAAAGAGGAAAGCCCTATTAGATGGCAGTACCGTCAACTACAAGGAAACTGCCGGATGGTCGACTATCCAAAATAAGAGATCATTGAGGGAGTCCCGAGGACTACCAATTACATGGAAATTAGAAGGAAGTTTTACTTCCGATGTGCACCTTGTACCAATGACCCATCCTGCATGGCGCACTTGCTATGGCAAGTGCTACCACGGTTAAGCCACACGGAAAGCCATCATGGCAAAATAGGAGACACTACAGTTGTAACAATATACTACGTCGGAATGTAAAACCATAAGAACAGGAAAAATAGGACCTTGGAAGGGCCTGACGGCCTAACCATGATGAGATGAACCGACACATCAGCCAGCAGGGAGCTGAGCTTAGACGAAATACTAAACCATATAAATACAAGCAACGGTATAACCCACTACAACAACAACCGACAGTACGGTAAGAACGCAATCCCGAACTCCAAGGGGAAAACCTAAGAGATCGCTCGGTAATGCGAACAACAAAAACACTATATAAGCAATGATATACAAGGGATGTATTATAAGATACTATTGAGACTGTTGAAGCATCGACTTACAATGAAAACGGGATAAGACTCCCAGAGTGACCATTAAGGATACCAATAACAACATTCTTCAATGAAGATGTTGGAAAACCCAGAAAATAAGGGTAAAAGAAATGAACATAAGCTATGACCTACTAAGGATTAAAATGTATAATCCCGACAGAGGGAAGCTCAGGACTACCCCACAAAGCGGGTATAGTCGAGCCAAACAACTGATGAATGACAGTTAACACTGTTTGTTAACTCATAACACCCAAATATGATTGACCATCAACGGGTGGCATAGTCAACGGAAGTTGAACGATTGAACGAAGTATGAAGATGGAAGTATAAGACGACAGGACACCGTAAGGCAAACGCCTAATACGAACCTAACCTTGATTGCTAAGAGACATAAGTCTAGTAAAATGACAGTAATGTCAAGACATTAAGTAACCTCAGATCACCTGAACAACTTCCATAGCAGGAAGCAGGATGCAGCAACTTACCATAAAACCCGATACTACATTAGTATGTAACCTAATGATTGATGGTGTTCAAGGGACCAGAAGTTTATGAGGATAACCTATAGATGAATAAGAACACAAATAATGAACTGAGAAATAAGCATTAAGAGCCTACGAGCCAAGGATGTTAACCACATCAGAGCCCGAGGCGCAGTAAGTTATAAGGGAGCTTGTTAAGCCACAAAGGGCTACAATTTGTAGATATGAACGGTTACCAAACCTATAACTTAGATTGGGAAGATATTACCAAGAAAGGGTACCAATGAGAATATTGAGTTAATGCTAAGGACAGGAGCGGAGAACGAACCATGCCTTTTAGGGTGGGGATACCTCTCCTTGTTGTGAGGCCATGAGTGGGAATGAACCCCTCAAAAGGGCTTTCACATATTAGAATAAAATACACTTTATTTAGAAAATGGAAACTATGAATTTGAGATTACCTTAGAACATACCAGATACACTTGAGTAATAAGGAAGGTTATATCCAACACCCAGGATGTAAGAATTAGTAATGGGCAGAGATAAACATTGTGACTACACATTATGGCACGTCAATTAATCAATGCTCAGAAGAGCTTGTGATTCAGTGGATGACTTCTTCAGTAACCATTAAACTACATGGTAGATGACATCGTTAAGGATGAAAGAAAGCGAGAGAAATTAGCCTACTTACGAATCTGAGATTGGAATAGCATAACCTTCATATCAAGAGTCAACTATTTTACAACACGGTACGACAACCACCAATATCGGAATGAGAGAACTCCCAGTGTATTTACACCAAGAAGGGATTGAGTATAGGGTAAGATATTAGAATAAGTGAGTAAGAGGTTGCACCATTAATGGGCAACATGGTAAAGGCCAACTACCACGGTAGTAGTTATCGTGAGTACAATAGTTAGATAAGTGGATTAAGTCATGGTGCGCGGTAAGGCGACCATTATGTATGAGCCGTCAAATATTGACACTGAGGCAATTAGATTTATGAGTTAAAACCAGTATAAGTAAGAAAATAAGATGGTAGACGAACTGAGCGTTGATGCCAGCAGTCTGGACCTGGTTAGGTAAGATTTCGCAGGAAGCACACTACCCATTCCTTAAGGAACTGGAAGTGCTTTCCTAATAGAATGAAAATGAGGAAGAAGATAAGAGGCTCTATGGAAAGAGACCTAAGCTATTAAGAAATGGAATCAATACGGAATACAGAAAGGAGCTGGAGCATACCATACCCAAGAACGCAGCAGATGGATTTTCCTTGATTAACATCAAGAAGAACAATGAATGTTATTATGGAACATGATGAAAGAGGAGATCGACAACAGAATACTTCATAATTAGCAATAGCTAAACGTGTGACGGACACTATGAGTTTACTAAAACGAGACGTGGGACGACTGCACCCCACAGGGGCTTGCAGGCCTGACACGCTCATTATGAGTAAGTTGGGTAAGTAGTAATGTACCAGTAAGGTACCCCATGCATGTGAACGAGTGGTGTAAGGAACACGGGAGGTAGTCGACTCCGTACCACCGACAACGACGCAAGATCAGACAAGAGCAGCTACTACCACAAACAGTCGAAGGGAAGAGTTCAGTTGAACCAGCAACACGGAGGAACCAGAGAATAGATAATTAAGGACTATGAAGTGCGAGAAGCACGGATTATAAGTACAGACATTGGATATGTCTTAAGATGTAAGGGATTAAGACTGTAAAGCGCATTATGCACTAAACAGTAGTTGAGATTAAGAATCATCCTCAGACAAAGGTCAGTTGGGGAGAACAATTTAGACATTCGAGGAAATACTAAGAGTATGAGCATAAGATCTTCAAGGAGAATAGATAGACGAGTTACAACTCATTAAGGCCGTGTATATATATGAAGATAACACGGTCCATTGAGAAAATTAAGCCTAAGATTATCAGAGTCAAGCAGCGGAAGCTAGCAGACCACTACCTTTGAGATTAGACCAAACTAAGTTAAGGAAACGGTATAAGTACCGTTAAGAATCCTCGATACAGAGACTAAGTCATTTCTGATCGAATTATAAGAAGATAGATGACATGGAAGCTAGAATGCTTGGTAAGAATTAGACATCTTGAACTTATGTTCAAAGATGATATAATGTTGATTACGTGGGCGTAATCCATTTAAGGGGGGTAGAGCGAAAAACGCTTAGCGTATGGTGTACTGAGTACATAAACTACGGTGTGCATAGCACAAAAAATTTGAGAATATGTTTACATAAACATTTGAGATAAATCATGGTTATTGCACACAGAAGATGTGAATACCATACATATTAAGTACCTATCTTGTTAACTCCGGTGTGAGTACAAGTTAAGAGAATTAAGGAAGAGGATTAAGGAGACTTAAGGAATAAGGAAATATGAGTATAAGTCGATATGAGACTATGTGTGAGATAAGAATAAGATAACACTATGAGATATTATTTGATATGAGCATGAGGAAGGAAATAGTAATGCTATGTGGTATGAGACAGGGAAGTTGGTATGAGACTGATATAGAATTAGTAGAGAATTTAAGTCTTGAGGTAATTACTAAGAGATGAATTGGGAATTTTTGATGGAATGAGTCACACTTTGGAGATGTATTGATTATGATTAGAAGAACTAAAAAGATAGAAAATTGGACATTAGTGAATTATTTGGATGTTTGAAAATGACGTGGGAGGTGGAACTTGATTTTCTAGGGATCAAGGGAAACCGAACACAAATTGGAGTGGAAGGATAGTTCTCACTGATGCTGATCACATCAGGGTAGGATATTCCTGAAAACTCCCTACCAGTGGTCACAATAAATCACACTAAGGATAGAGGCCTTAGGATAAAATGGAAATTGGAGTTGATTGTATTTTTTAATAGAGGAATTATTCCTCACATGACCTCGTAAAAAGGATTACCTTTTACTGAGTCTCGCCCATGAAGTCGAGGACGCACGAGCCTTGTCTTCGGACCGGTTGACATGGGGGAGAGCAGCGTGTTTTGTATTCTGGCCCATGGTGACGAGGACGAATGAGCCATTGTCTACGGACCGGTGACATGGGAGAATACGTTGGAAGTTATGTGAATGTTTTAATCATCAAAAGGAACAAAAAGAATTTTGAGTGCTACACATGCTTAAGCATGTTGTGTGATATTTAAGTATAAGAATCTGGTGGATCCAATGATCCAATGAGATTAAGTATACATAAGTATGATCTATATGATCTAAGGAATGAGGTATGACATGTATTCTAATGAGATAAGATGCATGGGAACTTTGAGGACAAAGTTCTTTTAAGGGGGGTAGATTGAAATACCCCAAACCTAAGTATGCTAAGTAAACATCAAATTATGATGTAGTGAGGCTAGAATATGCCTTAGAAAGATTGGTAGACAATTTAAACCAAGGAGGAAAACATAAGAAAGTGCCTTAAGGGCAATTAGGGCAAAAACGTGCTCTAAGCTTGGAGAGACTTGGGTGAGTACCCAAACATCTTGGTAAGACCTTAGTAATATCCTAATGGTCATTTTAAATCAATTAGAAAAGAAAACCAAGCTTGAAAACAAGTTAAAACACAAAATGTGCTTTAAGAAGTCTTAAAGCACATTTTTGAGAAATTGTCTTAGAATTGAGTTTTGAGTGGCTAAATGTCCATCATTACTCTTTAATCAACATGTGTACTAATTAGTATCACATTAGGAGGTCTAAATCAATGGGAAATCAAAAATTCCCGATTATGTGCCTTGATTAGTGAATAGTAACTATTTAGTGACTAGTTTGAGTTTTAATCAATATAAGTCAATTAATTGGTCAACCAAAGACCATGTTAGCCTTATATTAAGAGGGTGGCCGGTTTTTATGTGGGGAGTCACCACATGAGTCATCAAATGAGAAAGGAAAGGAAGAGATAAGTAAAGAAGTTACTATTTGCTTTATTAAAGCAAAATATCTTATATTAGCTCACTTTTCTCCTCTTTCCTTCATTTCTCTTCTTCACCCACGGTTTCCTCTTCTTCTCTCTGTTCCAAAACCGAGAGAGCTGCTCTTCAATGGTTCTCCATCTTCAATCACTTGCCAAATACAACTCCAAGCTCCAAATCCAAAACAAATTGCATATTTGTCTTAGTTAGGTCAAGACCTATCTTTCTATCTTTTCAAATCTTTCAAAGCTCCATTTTGGTGCCATGAAAAACTCCATTGATGGGGAAAATCAAGTTTGAAGAGCTCATTAGCTTCTCCATTCTCTTAAGGTAAAGAATATGTAAGAAAAATCAAGTTCCATCATTTCTTGTACATGGCCGAAAATTCCTTCTCATGGGGCTATGTTTTTATGCCTTGTTCTAGCTTGATTTATTCACCAAGGGCTAGTGGATGTCCTATTTCATTCAATGCCAAAGTCTACCTTGAGACTTCAAAGGTAATCATCCACTTTTATGCCTTAGAACACATTTCTAACCTAGGTTTTTAATTCCTTGAGGTTAGTGCATTGTTTAGTACTTATATGAGTCCTTGAATGTTGATTAGAACATTGGCAAGGGGAATTTAAGTGGTGGCCGAGATCTATGCAAGAAGAAGGTCTAAGGAGGAAGTTAAGATAAGCTTGAGAAAACAAGGTAAAATGCTTACCTAATGGTGGTTTAAGTTTAAGGAATGAGTTTAGATGAGTACCAATGTAGCCTAGGGCTTACATTAGGTAATGGGTTATATAACCTAAGAAAAAGAACTTAAACAAGCTTATGAACTTGTGATTAAGGAGCTAACGAGAATGAGTTAGCAATATAAGTTTAAGGTGGATTTAAGAGCATATAACTACTATGAGATTGATGGGTGTATTTGCAGGTTGAAAGCTTATATATGTGGGAAATTCAGTGTTTAAGTTTAAGTCATTTAAGGGCCTAAGAGCCATGTCATTTAAGAGCCTTAGTGCTATGCAATTTAAGATTATTGCAATATTGAGTTTGTTGTGAATGAGTTGGTTTGGGAGATATGATGAGAAGACTTGATGTGTGTGTGAGATGGTCGGATGAGGAAAACATGTGTGTGGGCGTGAGAAGATACTAGAGGAGCTATGGCGAAATTTGTGTAGAAAACAAAGTGTTTAAGTGGTAGTGGTGATAATATGCCTAGGGTTTACTAGGGAGCATGAAAAGAAAATTGGGTGGAAATGAGTTAACTAAGGAGTTCTTAAGTTAGAATGAGACCTAGAGATACCTAGGAGGAATTAGAGGAATGGTGAGTGTTTTGAACACACCAAAATATGAGATGAGGAATGTAAGACTTGTGCATAAGTGTAGGGAGAAGGTGTGATGCTTAAGGTGATTTAGATATGTTCTAAGGGAATTAAGACTAAGTAAATACTAAGAAGTTTTAGTGGATGTCTTGATGAAAAAGGGGTGAGATGAAGTGTATAATGAGTTATAATGACTTAGGCATCACTTTGAAGGATTTAGGAATCAAGAGAATGTAATTGAGTATTTAGGATTTAGGCAAATGTTGGTAAACAACTAGGAAGGAAGTAAGGTGTTGGTGTATGGAAGCTTAAGCTTATGAAGGAACCTTAAGTAAATGCATAAAAGGATTTTCGATGGTGAAAGATGCTTGGGAGATGATGTTATAGTGGTAAGGAAAACATTTGGCATAGTGGTTACATTAAGTATGAACCACCACCTAGAAACCTAGAGGAAAGCATTGCAAGAGTAGCATTATTACAAGGAAAATGCATAATGACTAAGGTGGATCTTGGTGGATGATATAAGGTATTTTAAGGAGGGCTTAAGGTGTATTTGAGGTGCCCAAATGAGGTTATAACATATTAAGATATATGAGGAGAAGTTTGGAGTTGAAAAAGAATTTAGAAACAAGTTTCTAGAGCCGACCGACCTTAGGACCGGACTTGCAAGGTCGGTCGGGCTCTGTTACGCTACCGGAAAATGTTTCTGGAATCGACCGGACTTGGGGGACCGGACTTACAAGTCCGGTCGGGCTTCTGTTTTGTGAGGGAATTAGTTTCTGGAATAGACCGGACATGGGACCGGACTTGTCAAGTCGGTCGGCATGAATTTTGTACGGATTATAAGTCTCTGGAATCGACCGGACATAGGACCGGACATGTAAGTCGGTCGGAGTGAATTTTCCAACGGTAAAAGGGTACTGGAATGGACCGGACTTGGCAAGTCCGGTCGGTAGTCCGGTCGAGCCTAAAAATAAAAAAAAAAGAGAAATTTTGAATTCTAAGAATGGCAATGGGTAATAAGGTATGCCTTGGTAGGGTAGTAATGATGAGACCCTAAGAACTTAAGAGATTAAGTTAAGTCGAGTATAAACTTGGAAGTTTAAGGTTAAGTTTGTAAGATTAAGTGTAAGACCTGAGAGGTGTTAGGAGGGGATCATTAGGGAATTAAGTAGTTAAACAAGTTAAGTAAGTCATATTAAGTTAAGTGATTAACAACCTAAAACTGAATGAATGTTTAGGTTTTAGGACTTGGGAGTTTGGACTCCGGAAGAGTGTAAGCAGCCGAACGACCAAGGGTGAACGGTACAGTTGTTTCTTCTTGTGACCTGCTTGCTAACGAGGTGTTCCTCGGCTTGTGTGCTATTTGTTTTGTGTGCTCACTAAACAAGATAAAGCATGCAACCGGAACATATTATATATATATTGTATTGTTGTGTGATGTTTGAAAACTAAACAACATACCGTGAGAACTTACTAACCAATGTTTAGTAAGGAATTGAGTGAGACTAAGGAACGCCCCCTAATAAGGGACGATATAAACCGAAAGAGGTTAACCAACAAACATGGTCTTGAGATAACTACTAACTGGTACTTGAGTGAGGAAACCCGGGACCGATCTCCGGTCATGCATGCTAAGAAAAGGGGGTCGGTATCTATAGCAGATTCGACTTCCGATTAAGGACTAGTCCTCGGACTAGTAGCCTTGGGTCGGTTGGCCGGCCCGGCTACATTGGACATCCAGTCCAAGGTAGGTGGCTTTAAGATGGCGTGGGGGGATCAAGCCTACATCCCCAACGATTTAAGAATGTTGTTTATTGCTGGTAAGTGTCCTGCTGCTGGCTAGGGTTAACCAAGCCCTACAAAAATAAACAACGAACTAAGGAACCTGTTCCAATGAGAGAACGGTTGGCATACTTAAGTTAAGATTAAGATAAGTTACAATCATCCCTTTTAAAGGATGATTTGTATTATTAAGATTAAGATTAAGGAGAGGTTAAGGTAAGTTGCAACCATTCTCATTAAAGGATGGTTTGTAATATTAAGATTAAGATAAGCTACATCCACTCCTCATTAAAGGATGGTTGTTTCTAAGATTAAGATAAGACTGAGATTGAGGTGAGATAAGGATGGACTAAGTTTAAGAGGGAACATTACTTAAAGAGTGAATAACTAACTCTCTAATTAAGGGAACGCATTTAAGTCGTTCATTGTGTGTGAACTTTGATTGTTCATATATGAGTTGTTGTTTACTGCACTTTCTATTATGTTGTGCATCTAATCAACCTCCATGCTATCGACAATAGGTCGTAGCCACGTTAGCTTGGGGGCCATGAGAGGATCGTACCAGCATTCGTGCTGACCCCCTGGGGGGCTTCTTTTTACTACACAGGTGAACATCAGGAGGCGGCGTCGCGAGAGTAAGAAGGAGTGCAAGTGTTAAGGATTAAGTATGACCTACGAGTTGGCCTGTACACTCGTATGGCAATTGAGTTAGTAAGATGTATAGGATGTGAGGGGGTTGTAAGAAGGTTATGTAAATGGTTTAGGTTGTTAGACTAATGTTCGGTATATTCTGTAGTCAGACCGTGGCAAGGTTCTGGATTGTAAAGAATTCCGCTGTGACATGTATGTATATATGCTGTTAAGTTGCAAGACCACAAATGGATTGAGTTGGGTGTTACAGGTCATGAAACCTTATACCAATAAATAGGTTATGAAAAACCATGAAGATCGATAAAAAGACGTCAAAACGGATCATCCTAGCCAAAGTTATGCTTAGATTGAAGTTTTGAATCAAAATTTTAAGAAGTGCCACGTGTCACTCTGTAGTGGGTCGCCCACATAGCCGATTTCCTTCCCTGATTTTCGTAACCGATTTCACTTCATAGCCCTAACTTTAGGCGGCTATAACTTTCACATTACTCAAATTTTTCCAGCCGTCTTCACCACTCTTCTCCTACAATTCCTCTTTCCACATTATCATACAAACCCTAGATCCTTCTGAGTCAACCGGAAAATCGAGCCAAAGTAGCCACCTTGCGAGACTGTTTCCAGAATTCCAGAATTTCCTTCGATTTCAGGTAACTTGCGTCAATCATAACTTCTTCGTTAATCAACCAAAATTCGATTTCTTTAGCTCGTTGTAAAGATCTCTAATCCCTCTACAACTTTCGTGTTTATTCCAAAGTCCAATTCGTAACCAGTTGGGAGATATAGAGGCCTAAAGTTCGGTCTCGCCAGCACATAAAATAATACCGAAACAGAGAGGTAAACTCGTGTTTTGTGACTTCGATTTCTTTCTGTGTGATGCGAGTTAGGATTATAGCTTGCTATCATTGTGTAGATCTATGTTTCTTCTTTCTAATGAGCCCAAGAACATGGCCTAACTCGATCTAGAACGTATTTTATAGATCCCCGAAGTTGACTACTCGAACAGGCAAGGTTCGAATGTGTTTCCAGAAAACCGAAATCGATTTAGCTCCGTTCTTGCAATCCCGGTGAGTTTTCCACAAATTCTTCCGACGATGCTAAACTACTCTTCATTGTCGACCAAACCCATGTAACAATTTCCCCTATTATGCATTAGGTTGAGGAGAATTTGACAGATTTGTATTCGGTTCCGATATGAACCCTAACTCTCGAAACAATTTCGAATCTTGATATATACTGCATTATAATTGGGGAAAACAGGTACCAATAGAACCTGATGTGATTGATTACGAATCATAGAACTAAACATCACTCAATTTCGTTCTGTAGATTATTAGGAGATATGGGTGAATTCGTACTCGACCTGTTTGTTGTTTCCTCTGATGAACTCGCGATACAGGGGCCGTCCGATCTCGTTTAAGAGATTTGGACGGCCAAGATTAGATCAGGCGATTTTAAGTTATTAAAGTTTCTATAAAAATTCAGTAAATAGCTCTAACTTGTTGATTTTAGTTAATGGCCTTCCCGAAGGTATTTTGGCTTGAAATTTTAACCATAGGTTCCTTATTTAATCTAGTTATTTTGATATAAATTATTATGGTTTTGGAGTTTTTAAACATAAGTTATGATTTTTACAAGTTACGGGTTTTCTGGAATTATTTGGCTAAATTTTAAAGATATTTTTATGAAAAAAAATTTTTATAATATGTCTAAAATGTTTAGTTACTGTATATTAAATTTGGGAATTTTTGGGCAATGGTAAAAGGTTTTAAAATTGTGTTTGTGAGTTTTTCATAAGAATAACTTATAATATATTTTAATGTAATCAAAAATTAAAGTATAGTTGATTAATGAACTTTATAGGTTGGGGAAAATATAATAAGACTAATTAACATTTAATACAGTATGTTTATAAATATTTTGGGTATTAACTTTAAGTGAAGTAAAAATTGTTACATATATTATATATATATTTATATGAGAGAAATAAATAGAAACTTATATTAAATCAAGGAATTTAACTAAACTACATTTATTTATTATATATGATATGGAAGCTAATATGTTTAACTAAAACTAAGGGAAATACTTTATTTTATAAACCATAAATCAGTTTTGGATATGTCTAAAAGATATTAGATATAATTAAGTACAATAGAATTTCTTAAAGAATGTTCTGGATAAATCTTAATATATGTAGGTATATGTATATATATATATATATATAAATACAATAAAAATAGACAAAGGAAATAACATTCCTTGTGAGAAATATAATAGGAAGGATATATATACGATAAATAAATAAATAAAAGGAATAAAATACCTTATAGAAAATAAGATATGAAGGAATTAATGAGTTAAACTAACCTCTACATGATACTAATAAAAGAATATTATATGAGGTGGTATTAATTTATGGTTATAGGTTGAGTTTTTAGTTATCTTTGAATTTCTAAGATTTATATAAACAGTATTTAAATATACGTATATATTTAGTCAATGACCACAATGTAAATCTATAATTTGGTTAAGAAATTAATAAGTTGGAATTTAGGAATATTTGGAATTTGTTTACATAAAGCGTTACACAAATAGATCTTATTATATAATTAATAATAAAATGAATGAAATACTTTTACATTTAAATGTTCTTATTATATAAACAATAGTAAAATAAATGAGTTACTTGTACATCTAAATGTGAAGAGGGTAAATAAGTCTAGATTTAATTATTTCTTAATATTTATAGTATTGAGTAATAACTTAATATTTTAAGATAAAATCATTAAAAGGATTATGATATAATCTAAATTAAACGATGATTTGGAAATTTATCTAAATAATTATCCTTAAGTTTCTTGGCATTAGATAAGCCATATGAAATACATTTATAACATTTATTATTAATACTTAGGAGGTGAGTTTACAGTTAAGTGAGGTATTTAGTAGTGAGAATTTATAGGAAGGTTTTTAAATAGGAATTTGATACTTAAAACCTTTGAACCTTTTGTCAGATAAAACTAAGTTACATAAGATATTATATTGATATACTTTACGGTAATGGGACGTAATGATAGGTTATTTGAATATAAGATATGAGAATTTTCAGAATAGATTATCTTATTACATAATTAACAATTTCAATTGTGAATCAGAATTTAGTTCTTAGATAAATTTTACCTTATGTCGAGATATAATGTTTATCCTAAAATACAATAAAGGAAATTAATTATTAAGTTATTCCTTTGAAACCTTGGTCTTGTAAGTGATATAAAATGTATTTAAGACATAAGTTTATTAAAATTTAGTATAAAAGGATTATACATGGTCTATAGAGAGAATGTGTGTAAAAGTAAAACAGTTAGGGAATTAAATGTAAGTAAGGATACATAAAAGGTTATCTTAAAACACCGTATTATAAAGATATGGTTAAGTAAATAATATACCTTGTGGATACTAAATGTGAGAGTTCGATAAGTTTGAGTTAACTATAATATGGTTATTTCAAGATGAAAAGTAATTTAACAACTTATGACAAGATTAATAGATGGTTGTAATTAAAGGCCATTCTGAACTAAAGATAAGATAATTGAGTTTAGTAGCTCAAATAAGTTGTACTAAAATGCATCTACACACTACGATTTCAGTATACGGGATGTAGATCTGAATTAAGTTAAGGGGAAGACTTAGTTATAATGGATTATCTAGTAGATATTGATAAAGATACATAGTCAATAAATTGTGAATAATAGTATAGTATTCTAAGATAAACCCATCATTGGTCATAACACGATGTATGTCCTAAAGTAAGAATAAAGTATTGAGCTTAAGAATTGTTATTGAAATTCTAAGATTGATTGAATAACGTATAATGCACTTATGTTATAAAGGTCTTTAATGTGAGAATTATGGTTAGGTATGGGTAAAGTGGATAAGGGTGGAACAATTAACAAGTGTTAATAAAATACATTCCTTGGTCTTAAAACCTTGAGTTATACAACATTCTAAGACAAGTCAAAGGTTATTCATAGCATTTAAGTGAGGGCTTAAAAGACAATTGAGATTTAGAAATAACAGTGAGGAGTTTATTTAAGTTTAACGTGGGCTACAAGTGATTGATGATAGACTACCTTTAATATTCTTCAGAGTACTGTTGATTGTTTGCGCAAGTAGATTAGAACTGCTACAACGTTACCCAGGTACGATTTCTCGTACTCAGCTTGACGTGTGTTTGGACTTTATGGAATGTTTTGTACGATTTCTCGTACTCAGCTTGATGTGTTTTGGACTTTATGGAATGTGTTGTACGATTTCTCGTACTCCGATATTTTTAATGGTTGACTTGTGGAATGTTTTGGAAAACGCTAACTGACTTTAAGAGGATTTTCTAAGAAAAAAAATGGTTGTGTGACTAACTCAGCTTGTGTGACTAACTGAGCCTTGGATGTGGAACTCACTTGGGTATTGGTGTCTTCTACTTGGTTGCCCGTTAGACATTGGCTGCTTAGGGTTTACGCTTCTGCACTCTGTAGGACTGAGTGTTTTGGTATTGCTCTGGGTAGTTGGTGATCTAGCGGGATTTTTGGAAAAGGTCAATCTTGGAAATCTTTCTTTCGACGTGCGCGCGTCTTTAATGTGAACAGTAGGGGGCTGTATATCCCTCGCCCATAGGGGCATTGATATTTGACAGTATGGGGCTGTATATCCCTCGCCCATAGGGGCATTGATATTTGAACAGTGAGGGGCTGTATATCCCCTGTCCTTAGTGGACGTGATGAACAGTGAGGGGCTGTATATCCCCTGTCCTTAGTGGACGTGATGAACAGTGAGGGGCTGTATATCCCCTGTCCTTAGTGGACGTGATGAACAGTGAGGGGCTGTATATCCCCTGTCCTTAGTGGACGTGATTGGCGGTGGGGGCCATCTCTCCTAGTTGAATTATTCCACTCTCGAGTTCTTGGTTCTTGGATCTACTTTATCATTCCTAGTCCTTTGTGGCTATCTAGGTTTTTCTACTCCTAATGGGAATTGGTTCTAACATCAACAATAGATGCTTACTAACTATGTGGGTGACTACTTAAGTGGATGACCTGTTTTGGAAGTTCTCTATCTCTATCTTTGTCTTGTTTTCTTTTCTCTTTAACTTGATTGTTTTGAAGTGCTTTATCTCTGTTTTACTTTTAAGAGTTTGTTTTCATGTTACTGTTTATTTTGAAGAGTTAGAGTTATGTTTTATAAGTTTGTTTTTGGAGATTGTACCAGTTCCATTCCAGGGAACTGACCCGCCCCTTTTGGGGTGGGCTGCTTGGTTTCATCTTGCAGGTACGAATTGATTTACAGGTGGCCACGAAGAGAATGAGCGTTTGGGATGGGACTAGGTTTTGTGGAGAGAGAATATGTTTAATTTCTACTATGTTGTGTTAAGTTTTCTCGAGTTCAGACCGTAGCTTTTGTGGTTTGTAAGTTGTAAATTGGTGAGGTTTGGTGCCGGGTGTTTGGAACCCGATGATCTGTACGCCTTTAGTATTTTATTTCCGCTGTATTATGGTTAATAGGGGCGTTACACAGAGTTCGATATATATTGCCGTGAGTTCGAAATTGAGCAGCAAATGGTACGGTTCCTTCTACGAGTGCCGCTACTGCTGCTGGCCCATATACATCTGCCGCTGCTGCTGCTGTTGGCCCTATCATGAGTGCACCTTCTACGAGTGCTACTTAGAGACCCAGAGGTAGAGGTCTGACCCGTGGGTTGAAACTGCAGAAACCGGATGAGATCAGTCTTCTGTGGGACAAGTTTGGGAAGTATTGTGGGGGGCAGCAGGTCAGAGTTCGCTAGTATGCTAGGGACTCTGGCCAGATCACATTGTTGCATCAACCACACATGGAAACAAGTCCCGCAAGAAGTTAAGGAGACCATCTAGAAGAAGGTGCAAGAACGATACAAGATCCCAGAAGAAGTGAAGAAGACCGTACTTTCTTTGGTGTCCGGTAAAGCGAAATCATTCCGCCACTACTTGGTTGAGCACTGGATCAACAGGGTGCCCCCACGCGAGCCTCCGCCGTATGTTGTGTACAACAGCATGATTACTGAAGAGGAGTGGAAGGAGTTCGTTGAGCGGCACTCCACCCCCGAGTTCAGGGTATGTTTGTGTGTACTCTTTTCTGAATTAAAGCCCATAATGTTTTATCCCTGATTTTCTAATTAATTTTATGTTGTACTTTCTTAACAGCAAACACAAGAACAAGCACGACAAAACCGTGAAGCTAATCTCTACCCCCACACCATGGGACGAAGGGGATATATGGGGAGCCTCGACATGTGGAAAGAAGCTGGTCTGTTGACACAAAGGAACGAGGATGGAAGTGAATGCCCGATCGAGGAAGTCTTTGAGGCGAGGAGGGTGCAGATGTTCGTACTGGGATGCCAGAAAACGACCAGCGAAGGTCAGAGGATATTTCCTCATGCTGCGACGGAACAACTGGCTAACCAAATTGTAAGTGTTTTAAAGTAGCTGTTAAATAATTTACTTATATACTCAAGTGTTTGTTGATCTTAAATTAAGTGTTAACTTCTTTGTAAATTGGACAGTACGAGGCAGCACAAAGAGGCGAAGTAGACTTATTCGCTCTTCCTTCTCAAGACGACGCGCTCAATCAAATCCTTGGGAAGAAGGATCACCCGGGGCGTGTTAGAGGATTTGGGGGAGAAGTACGTCAGAAGAACGTATTCCCGCCATATACTAGGAAGGGTCAGATGAGTGCTGCTGAAGTTGAGGCGATGGTAGAGCGTAAGTTCGCTGCTGAGCGCCAAGCTAATGAGGAGAAACAGGCTGCTGAGCGCCGGGCTACAGAGGAGAGGCTGCAGGAAGCGTTGAATTCAATCGCACATGCGACTACTCAGCAGCAGCATGATCCTCCTCGACCGTCTTCCTTGTCTAGTTGTGCTCCGGCCGCTGACCGTACCCGATTGCCAACATCCAGGTTAGCTTTGTTTAACTATTTTTCTCCTTAAATAAAGTCATTTAAATAGTATTAGATTGGACTCACTTATTTAATTCACGTATTATCTCTATTTTTTAAAGGAGCAAAAAAAATGCCGTCTCCAAATACCATTAGAAGGGCACCCTGTAGATGTGGCCTACGGGACGGTGTTGCCATCAGGTCCACTCACACTCATCAGTTTCGTACGTCTACCCCCATTCTACGCGCGTGTGACCTTGGACCTGATAATTGATGGATTTGAGCATACATACCTTCCAATGGCGTTTGACACAAATGCACGCTGATCGAAGCGAAGGGAGACATATTGCCCTGGCCAGCATGTTATATTGTTGTCACCGATGAGGTAAGACTGTTTGACAACCATTAAGTATCTAATAAAATGCATTATTTAGAATTAAGTGTCTCCACTAATCTATTATAGATCCCTGAGCTTCCTCGCCGCGTAACCCGGCCCAGACTAGAAGAGACCAGCGCGCCGGTGAATCCTGAGATCCCTGAGCTTCCTCGCCGCGTATCCCGGCCCAGAGAAGAAGCGATCAGCGCGCCGGCGAATCATGTCAGAAGTACAAGGGTATGTTCTAGATAAATGTTTAATGTTACTATAATAATCAATTAGTAATTATCTTTACAGTTATGCTTTATTTTTGTGTGTGAAGGGTAAGAATCCAGTGAGTCGGGGTGTGAAAGGTAAGAATCCAGCGCCCGTCTGGGGTCGCACCAGGACTTCTGAGCGCCGCCTAAAATAAGCTCTCACTGCCACAAAAACTTGTTAATGTTTTGGGGGCTCGTCAGATGAATCTCTACGACAAGATCATTGTGAAGTCCAATGCTGGTACTATCAACTTCATGATGACGCTTCCAAAGTCGATGTTTCACTACGAAGAAGATATGATCACGACAATCAACTTTGGGGACATCAGAGAGATGATGTGTGGAGATTACCTGAACATCAACATTATTCAAGTTTAGGTAAAGTAAGTGTTCTTTCCTCATACTGTAAAAACATATAGAATAAGTATCTATGAAGTTCCATTGGCTAACTTTTTATAGTACATGTGATATAATAGAGGTCTGCTTGAGAGATGTGCTGAGAAGGACATGACCTCCATTACTGCGGTGTGCCCGGAGCGTTTATCGTACGACTCAGTCACTAGGGACCCGGGGAGGTTTTGTAAATACATGATTCATTGCTTCAATGTTTCTGATCAACAGAATAAATTATTCATTCTAATGCCGTATCACCAAACGTGAGTTCTGATATAAAATTACATACTAATTAGCTAACTTTTTTACCTTCATTTCTCATTTCATTTTGTATTTGACATTGCAGCCACCACTGGGCATTGTTTATATTGTGCGATGCCACCGCTACTCTGCTCGTTCTAGATCGACTAGGGTAGTGGACAAAATTCAACACTGAAGACTTAATCAAAGAGTAAGTTTTTATTACTATTTAATTGTTTGTAAGTTTTTTGAACCAAAATTATATACTTGTTCATTTTGCTAAACGCTTTTGTTAATATATGTAACAGTTGTTACAAAAAAACCCCTCAAGGAGAGTTTGGTGATTTGACCGTAGATTACATCAAGGTTTGGTAATTCATGTATTTCATTCGTGCTGCTATTATCTTTGTACAATTGTTTTACATTTGTGAATTTTGGTGATTTAGTGCCCTACCAAAAGGATTCTAGGAGTTGCGGGTACTACGTGATGCAGTATATGTACGAGTTCTGCGGGTACTTCCCAGGATTTAAGAATGATAAAGACAAGGTAATACGAACGCTGTCTTGTATTTAATTCTTTCGGCAGATTTTTTGTGTCTCTATCTTAATCTCATTATGTGTTCCATTCCTTTTCTTGTTGCAGATTAAAGAGCATTTTGCCAAATTCTCGACTTACAGTCCAAACGACTTGTTGCATGTCAGAGAGAGCATGTCAGCCATGTTTATGAGAATGGAGTGGTAGACTAGCTAGCTCTGATGCTGCTATGATGGATTTTGTTTTTCATAGTTTTCTGCACCGCTTTTTGTACTGTTTTATGCTTCTGTTTTATGCTATTTCTAGCTGGGAGTCATCCTAGCTGTATCTACCATGTATAGGTTACACTGCTACCTTTGTAGCCCTCTGATTCTGCTACCTGCTGCTGTTGTAACAAATTCTAGCTGCTGTATTGAATATTTTTTGTAATGAATTGCTAGCTGCTGTAACAGATTCTATGTATTGAATATTTTTGTTGCTGTAACAGATTTTCGATCTGGTGTATATTAGATGTTATCTCTGTTGCAATGTGCGCAGAGAATGAATTTCTGTTGTTAGTATTTGATTCAGGTGTTTCAATTGTGCAGTTTCAGCACATTTGTTGGTCTGATGCCCTCTGTTGCTTATCTGTTATAATTCTGGCTCTGTTGCAATTGTGTAGCTTTTTTTAAAAAATAATAATAAAAAGAAAATTACGCTTTAGATGACGGTTTTAACAATAACAGTAATCTAAAGTCCTTTGGGCGCGCGTGCCAAAAGACTTTACATTACGGTAATTGTTAAAACCGTAATCTAAAGTGTATACTTTACATTACGATTATTGGTAAAACCGTAATCTAAAGTCCTTTGGCGCGCGCGCGCCAAAGGACTTTAGATTACGGTTTTACCAACAAATGTAATGTAAAGTCAATGACATGCGGGACGGGAAAGGGCCTTTAATTATGGTTTTTAAACCGTAATTAAAGACGTCGCCATCTTTATTGACGCCCGCGTAGATTACGGTCCAGAACCGTAATTATACACGGTTTTGGACCATAATTAAAGGCTCGCGTTCCACCAGTGTAAGGTTGAGATAACCGTCCAGCTGAGGGACGAGGACAATGCTAAGAGGAAGAGTGCAGGTAAGAGTACGGAGAACCAAGGGCAGGGCGGGTACAAGAAACAGAAGTACCAGCCTCAAGCCTAGAAGAGTCAGAATCAGAAAGGGAAGGAAGAAACTAAGAAGGCTACTGAAGAGCCGCTTAAGCTGACCTATGCTATTGCTGTAAAGCCCCTGCGCTCTAGAGCGCCAAAGGGTAAGGAAATGTACATTGAGTGAATTGAGGAACATTTAGCAAACCATTAAGATACAAATACTAATATTGAGAATGATCAGGATCTGAGACTGGGAAGGGAGCCGGCGGTGGCTACCAACGACACTACATCTGTCAGTGGTGTCACAAGGACCACCCCGGGCTCGATTGTAAGGGAAACAAGGTGGAGTGCAATTTCTGTGGAGTGTACGGGCACCGAGCTTACGAGTGTTTCCGGAACCCCGAGAGCAGAGTCTTTAGGCCCGAGATGAAGGGCAAGGGCAAGACCGATAAGGGTACTGGATCTGACGGTCAGAAGGGGCGCAACAAGCTGCAAACAAGAACCCACGGGTAGTCCAGAAGTCAGGACCCACACTACACATGGTGGACCGGGACGATGAGGCTGAACCCTCATCGAGGCCAGGTACCGCTATAAACCATTAAGTAGTAAAATTGCCTGCTTACCTCATTTTCATGCATGCTTTGGTGAATAAATGAGTTAGATGGGAATAATATGAGATTAGAACTTAAGTAATACATAACCAATTACCACCTTAGGAAGCTTCAACATTTTCTATCCAATACCTTCAACACATAACCCGGAAGAGACCGACATCGAAACCCGAGACTTTCGAACCGAACAATGTCAGGTTATCCGCCCAGGTATGATTTTATTAAGGGATACCTGACACCCGAAGCACAAATAGCCATCATCAGGAGATGCAGTCAGCAAGGAGTGGGACCGGGAGGTTTATTTTCCGGAGTACCCAGGAGGAGCAAGGATGAAGTTAAAGATGATGAGCTTAGGAAGGATTAGAATCCGTATGCCAAGACGTACCAGACCACGAGAGCACAAGATGGAGTCTCACCACCGGGGATACCCGAAGAGTTCCATCTGGTTATTACACAAGTCATGGAGATCGCTCAGCAGTTAGAAGCTGACCCGATTCTAGACATACAAGCAGACATCTGCATTGTGAATATCTACGAGAAAGACGGGCGACTCGGACTACACCAGGATAAGGACGAGACAGCGGAGTCTCTCGAAAGAGGGATACCCGTAGTGTCTTGGTCCATTGAGGACGACGCTGAGTTCTTGTACGGCGAGCAGAAGCGTGCGGACCGTGCTAATAAGTTAATACTTAAATCTGGGGATGTATTAGTTATGGGAGGAGAATCAAGAATGTTATACCATGGGATTAAGAGAATTAAGCTGAATACAGCACTGTCAGCAGTAATTAATGCGACGCATATGAGACCAGGGCGGTTAAACCTAACCTTAAGACAATATTAGCTATGTAATGTTTTAAGTATGGAGTAAGGAATGAGATGTAAGAAAGAAAAACATGTGATGTAAACGGCATTCCGAACACGATACGGCCCATATGAGTCAGTTGTGGTATTCATCGACGACATACTGATATATCAAAATCTAGAACTGAGCATGAGGAACATCTGAGCAAGGTATTAGAGATACTGAGGGAGAACCAGCTTTACGCTAAGTTCTTCAAATGTGAGTTTTGGCTTGACCAGGTCTTTTTCCTGGGTCATGTCATCTCAGATGCTGGGATCTCGGTGGATCCAGCAAAACTTGATGCCGTGCGTACCTAGGCGAGACCAAGACGGTTGCCGACATCGGGAGCTTTCTTGGTTTGGCGGGTTACTATCGGAGGTTTGTTAGAGATTTCAGCAAAGTTGCGAAGCCGATGACTAGTCTGATGAAGAAAAATACATCGTTCGTATGGACGGCTGATTGTGAGAGTTCGTTTCAGAGTTTGAAGGACTCACTGACCACTGCACCGGTTCTGACCATTCCAAAAGTTACGGAGGGCTTTGAGGTTTATTGTGACGCATCCGGCAGATGCTTGGGTTACGTGCTCATGCAGCATGGCAAGGTGGTGGCTTATGCCTCACGCCAGCTGAAGAGACATGAGGAGAACTACCCCACTCATGACTTAGAATTGGGACCAGTGGTATTTGCTTGAAGATTTGGCGCCACTACTTATACGGGGTTAGTGTGACGATCTACACCGATCATAAGAGTTTAAAATATATATTCACTCAGAAGGAGTTGAATCTTCGACAGAGAAGATGGTTAGAGTTTTGGAAGGACTATGACATTGACCTTCAATAAAAAGAAGGGAAGGCCAATGTTGTAGCTGACGCCCTGAGTCATCGAGCACACTCACTCCATTCGCTAGTTTCTTTCTCCAGCTTGGTTGATGAGGTGCGAGAGGCTTAGAGGACCGATGAGTACATGAGGGAAGTCTGGCAGAAGCTGACAGAGGGGTACCTTTGAGAGTCAAAAATATGACTTCAGACTTCATGATAATGATCTGATCAGACTTAAGGGTTGGTTATGCATACCACGAGGCAGCACGGATCTGAAAAGACCGTATTACTTAGAGAATCACACTGTTTTCAGTTTCCATCCATCCGGGAGCCTCTAAGATGTGTACGCTCTACCATCGCCTCAACTTCAGCAGCACTCATCTGACCCTTCCTAGTATATGGCGGGAATACGTTCTTCTGACGTACTTCTCCCCCAAATCCTCTAACACGCCCCGGGTGATCCTTCTTCCCAAGGATTTGATTGAGCGCGTCGTCTTGAGAAGGAAGAGCGAATAAGTCTACTTCGCCTCTTTGTGCTGCCTCGTACTGTCCAATTTACAAAGAAGTTAACACTTAATTTAAGATCAACAAACACTTGAGTATATAAGTAAATTATTTAACAGCTACTTTAAAACACTTACAATTTGGTTAGCCAGTTGTTCCGTCGCAGCATGAGGAAATATCCTCTGACCTTCGCTGGTCGTTTTCTGGCATCCCAGTACGAACATCTGCACCCTCCTCGCCTCAAAGACTTCCTCGATCGGGCATTCACTTCCATCCTCGTTCCTTTGTGTCAACAGACCAGCTTCTTTCCACATGTCGAGGCTCCCCATATATCCCCTTCGTCCCATGGTGTGGGGGTAGAGATTAGCTTCACGGTTTTGTCGTGCTTGTTCTTGTGTTTGCTGTTAAGAAAGTACAACATAAAATTAATTAGAAAATCAGGGATAAAACATTATGGGCTTTAATTCAGAAAAGAGTACACACAAACATACCCTGAACTCGGGGGTGGAGTGCCGCTCAACGAACTCCTTCCACTCCTCTTCAGTAATCATGCTGTTGTACACAACATACGGCGGAGGCTCGCGTGGGGGCACCCTGTTGATCCAGTGCTCAACCAAGTAGTGGCGGAATGATTTCGCTTTACCGGACACCAAAGAAAGTACGGTCTTCTTCACTTCTTCTGGGATCTTGTATCGTTCTTGCACCTTCTTCTAGATGGTCTCCTTAACTTCTTGCGGGACTTGTTTCCATGTGTGGTTGATGCAACAATGTGATCTGGCCAGAGTCCCTAGCATACTAGCGAACTCTGACCTGCTGCCCCCACAATACTTCCCAAACTTGTCCCACAGAAGACTGATCTCATCCGGTTTCTGCAGTTTCAACCCACGGGTCAGACCTCTACCTCTGGGTCTCTAAGTAGCACTCGTAGAAGGTGCACTCATGATAGGGCCAACAGCAGCAGCAGCGGCAGATGTATATGGGCCAGCAGCAGTAGCGGCACTGGTAGAAGGAACCGGTACCATTTGCTGCTCAATTTCGAACTCACGGCAATATATATCGAACTCTGTGTAACGCCCCTATTAACCATAAATACAGCGGAAATAAAATACTAAAGGCGTACAGATCATCGGGTTCCAAACACCCGGCACCAAACCTCACCAATTTACAACTTACAAACCACAAAAGCTACGGTCTGAACTCGAGAAAACTTAACACAACATAGTAGAAATTAAACATATTCTCTCTCCACAAAACCTAGTCCCATCCCAAACGCTCATTCTCTTCGTGGCCACCTGTAAATCAATTCGTACCTGCAAGATGAAACCAAGCAGCCCACCCCAAAAGGGGCGGGTCAGTTCCCTGGAATGGAACTGGTACAATTCTCCAAAAACAAACTTATAAAACATAACTCTTCAAAATAAACAGTAACATGAAAACAAACTCTTAAAAGTAAAACAGAGATAAAGCACTTCAAAACAATCAAGTTAAAGAGAAAAGAAAACAAGACAAAGATAGAGATAGAGAACTTCCAAAAAGGTCATCCACTTAAGTAGTCACACCACATAGTTAGTAAGCATCTATTGTTGATGTTAGAACCAATTCCCATTAGGAGTAGAAAAACCTAGATAGCCACAAAGGACTAGGAATGATAAAGTAGATCCAAGAACCAAGAACTCGAGAGTGGAATAATTCAACTGGGAGAGATGGCCCCCACCGCCAATCACGTCCACTAAGGACAGGGGATATACAGCCCCTCACTGTTCATCACGTCCACTAAGGACAGGGGATATACAGCCCCTCACTGTTCATCACGTCCACTAAGGACAGGGGATATACAGCCCCTCACTGTTCATCACGTCCACTAAGGACAGGGGATATACAGCCCCTCACTGTTCAAATATCAATGCCCCTATGGGCGAGGATATACAGCCCCATATCATGTGGGCGAGGGATATCACCCCCTACTGTCAAATATCAATGCCCCTATGGGCGAGGGATATACAGCCCCCTACTGTTCACATTAAAGACGCGCGCACGTCGAAAGAAAGATTTCCAAGATTGACCTTTTCCAAAAATCCCGCTAGATCACCAACTACCCAGAGCAATACCAAAACACTCAGTCCTACAGAGTGCAGAAGCGTAAACCCTAAGCAGCCAATGTCTAACGGGCAACCAAGTAGAAGACACCAATACCCAAGTGAGTTCCACATCCAAGGCTCAGTTAGTCACACAAGCTGAGTTAGTCACACAACCATTTTTTTTTCTTAGAAAATCCTCTTAAAGTCAGTTAGCGTTTTCCAAAACATTCCACAAGTCAACCATTAAAAATATCGGAGTACGAGAAATCGTACAACACATTCCATAAAGTCCAAAACACATCAAGCTGAGTACGAGAAATCGTACAAAACATTCCATAAAGTCCAAACACGTCAAGCTGAGTACGAGAAATCGTACCTGGGTAACGTTGTAGCAGTTCTAATCTACTTGCGCAAACAATCAACAGTACTCTGAAGAATATTAAAGGTAGTCTATCATCAATCACTTGTAGCCCACGTTAAACTTAAATAAACTCCTCACTGTTATTTCTAAATCTCAATTGTCTTTTAAGCCCTCACTTAAATGCTATGAATAACCTTTGACTTGTCTTAGAATGTTGTATAACTCAAGGTTTTAAGACCAAGGAATGTATTTTATTAACACTTGTTAATTGTTCCACCCTTATCCACTTTACCCATACCTAACCATAATTCTCACATTAAAGACCTTTATAACATAAGTGCATTATACGTTATTCAATCAATCTTAGAATTTCAATAACAATTCTTAAGCTCAATACTTTTATTCTTACTTTAGGACATACATCGTGTTATGACCAATGATGGGTTTATCTTAGAATACTATACTATTATTTCACAATTTATTGACTATGTATCTTTATCAATATCTACTAGATAATCCATTATAACTAAGTCTTCCCCCTTAACTTAATAAGATCTACATCCCGTATACTGAAATCGTAGTGTTGTAGATGCATTTTAGTATAATATTTGAGCTACTAAACTCAATTATCTTATCTTTAGTTCAGAATGGCCTTTAATTACAACCATCTATTAATCTTGTCATAAGTTGTTAAATTACTTTTCATCTTGAAATAACCATATTATAGTTAACTCAAACTTATCGAACTCTCACATTTAGTATCCACAAGGTATATTATTTACTTAACCATATCTTTATAATAAGGTGTTTTAAGATAACCTTTTATGTATCCTTACTTACATTTAATTCCCTAATTTTACTTTTACACACATTCTCTCTATAGACCATGTATAATCCTTTTATACTAAATTTTAATAAACTTATGTCTTAAATACATTTTATATCACTTACAAGACCAAAGGTTTCAAAGGAATAACTTAATAAATTAATTTCCTTTATTGTATTTTAGGATAAACATTATATCTCGACATAAGGTAAAATTTATCTAAGAACTAAATTCTGATTCACAATTGAAATTGTTAATTATGTAATAAGATAATCTATTCTGAAAATTCTCATATCTTATATTCAAATAACCTATCATTATGTCCCATTACCGTAAAGTATATCAATATAATATCTTATGTAACTTAGTTTTATCTGACAAAAGGTTCAAAGGTTGTAAGTATCAAATTCCTATTTAAAAACCTTCCTATAAATTCTCACTACTAAATATCTCACTTAACTGTAAACTCACCTCCTAAGTATTAATAATAAATGTTATAAATGTATTTCATATGGCTTATCTAATGCCAAGAAACTTAAGGATAATTATTTAGATAAATTTCCAAATCATCGTTTAATATAGATTATATCATAATCCTTTTAATGATTTTATCTTAAAATATTAAGTTATTACTCAATACTATAAATATTAAGAAATAATTAAATCTAGACTTATTTACCCTCTTCACATTTAGATGTACAAGTAACTCATTTATTTTACTATTGTTTATATAATAAGAACATTTAAATGTAAAAGTATTTCATTCATTTTATTATTAATTATATAATAAGATCTATTTGTGTAACGCTTTATGTAAACAAATTCCAAATATTCCTAAATTCCAACTTATTAATTTCTTAACCAAATTATAGATTTACATTGTGGTCATTGACTAAATATATACGTATATTTAAATACTGTTTATATAAATCTTAGAAATTCAAAGATAACTAAAAACTCAACCTATAACCATAAATTAATACCACCTCATATAATATTCTTTATTAGTATCATGTAGAGGTTTAGTTTAACTCATTAATTCCTTCATATCCTATTTTCTATAAGGTATTTTATTCCTTTTATTTATTTATTTATCGTATATATATATATACATCCTTCCTATTATATTTCTCACAAGGAATGTTATTTCCTTTGTCTATTTTTATTGTATTTATATATATATATACCTACATATATTAAGATTTATCCAGAACATTCTTTAAGAAATTCTATTGTACTTAATTATATCTAATATCTTTTAGACATATCCAAAACTGATTTATGGTTTATAAAATAAAGTATTTCCCTTAGTTTTAGTTAAACATATTAGCTTCCATATCATATATAATAAATAAAATGTAGTTTAGTTAAATTCCTTGATTTAATATAAGTTTCTATTTATTTCTCTCATATAAATATATATATATATGTAACAATTTTTACTTCACTTAAAGTTAATACCCAAAATATTTATAAACATACTGTATTAAATGTTAATTAGTCTTATTATATTTTCCCCAACCTATAAAGTTCATTAATCAACTATACTTTAATTTTTTATTACATCAAAAACTATATATTATAAGTTATTCTTATGAAAAACTCACAAACACAATTTTTAAAACCTTTTACCATTGCCCAAAAATTCCCAAATTTAATATACAGTAACTATAACATTTTAGACATATTATAAAAATTTTATTTCATAAAAATATCTTTTAAATTTAGCCAAATAATTCCAGAAAACCCGTAACTTGTAAAAATCATAACTTATGTTTAAAAACTCCAAAACCATAATAATTTATATCAAAATAAACTAGATTAAATAAGGAACCTATGGTTAAAATTTCAAGCCAAAATACCGTCAGGAAGGCCATTAACTAAAATCAACAAGTTAGAGCTATTTACTGAATTTTAATAGAAACTTTAATAACTTAAAATCGCCTGATCTAATCTTGGCCGTCCAAATCTCTTAAACGAGATCGGACGGCCCCTGTATCGCGAGTTCATCAGAGGAAACAACAAACAGATCGAGTACGAATTCACCCATATCTCCTAATCTACAGAACGAAATTGAGTGATTTTTGTTTCTATGGATTCGTAATCAAATTTCGGTTCTATTGGTACCGGTTTCCCCAATTTTCATGCAGTATATATCAAGATTCAAAATTGTTTCGAGAGTTAGGGTTCATATCGGGAACCGAATACAAATCTGTCAAATTCTCTCAACCTAATGCATAATAGGGGAAATTGTTACATGGGTTTGGTCGACAATGAAGAGTAGTTTAGCATCGTCGGAAGAATTTGTGGAAAACTCACCGGGAATTGCAAGAACGGAGCTAATCGATTTCGGTTTTCTGGAAACACATTCGAACCTTGCCTGTTCGAGTAGTCAACTTCGGGGATCTATAAAATACGTTCTAGATCGAGTTAGGCCATGTTCTTGGGCTCATTAGAAAGAAGAAACATAGATCTACACAATGATAGCAAGCTCTAATCCTAACTCGCATCACACAGAAAGAAATCGAAGTCACAAAACACGAGTTTACCTCTCTGTTTCGGTATTATTTTATGTGCTGGCGAGACCGAAACTTTAGGCCTCTATATCTCCCAACTGGTTACGAATTGGACTTGGGAATAAACACGAAAGTTGTAGAGGGATTATAGATCTTTACAACGAGCTAAAGAAATCGAATTTTGGTTGATTAACGGAGAAGTTATGATTGACGCAAGTTACCTGAAATCGAAGGAAATTCTGGAATTCTGGCAACAGTCTCGCAAGGTGGCTACTTTGGCTCGATTTTCCGGTTGACTCAGAAGGATCTAGGGTTTGTATGAGTAATGGTTGGAAAGAGGAATTGTAGGAGAAGAGAGTGGTGAAGACGGCATGGAAAAATATTGAGTAATGTGAAAGTTATAGCCGTCAAAAGTTAGGGCTAGGAAGTGAAATCGGTTACGAAAATCAGGGAAGGAAATCGGCTAAGTGTGGGCGACCCACTACAGAGTGACACGTGGCACTTCTTAAAATTTTGATTCAAAACTTCAATCTAGCATAACTTTGGCTAGGATGATCCGTTTTTGACGTTCTTTTATCGATCTTCATGGTTTTCATAACCTATTTATTGGTATAGGTTTCATGACCTGGTTTGACCATTCTCAAAAAGTCAACTCTAGCAAGGCTTAATAAGCTTTAAGGTTTCTAGAATTTTATATTGACTTTTATGTTTCAAAACAATGTTCCAACACTTCCTAAAATCTTTATAATATATTTGGAGTGTTTTAATTTTCCCAAGATTTATTGACTTATAAATCTTATTATTAAATTCATAATACTATATAATAATGTATAATAATTAGGGTTAAATAGGAGAAAACCCCTAAATAAATTTCACAATTCCATATACTAATTTAATATTCATAATCCCATATAATAATTTAATATTCATAACTCCATATAATAATTTAATATTCATAATTCCATAAAATAATTTAATACTTAATAGTATTATTAAAGGTTTAATAAAAAAGAAATCCCCTAAATTAATTTAAATTAATTTAGGGGTATTTCAGCATATCCCCCTTAAAAGAAACTTCGCCTCGAAGTTTAAAAATCAACTAATAAGCACTCACACCGCTTCGGGTGTGCTGAGACAATAAAAGTTCCAATGAAGTTCCATACCAAACCAATCCTTTATTTCCATCCACTTCCATAACAACATTCCACTCAAGATTACTCAAAATCAAACTGAATCAGGATATACCAAGATATAACATGATGAAAATCAAAAGTCACATACTGAGTCATAATGCAAAAACCAAGCACATACAAACACCTCTCGTTCTGCTAATACTGTTCTCCCTTTGCTAATAATGCAACGAGGCATAATCCGGATGAGATAACGAAGGAGGAGTATGCCAGCATATCCCCCTTAAAAGAGCTAAGGTACGCCCTCGTACCGCTACTAATGGCACATTCAAAGAATTCAACACCTTATTAACCAGCTTTGTTGAATTTTACTGCACCGTTGATTATATCTATGATCGTTATATATATCTGTATCTCTTGATTGTTATGTATTTGTATTTCCTTGGTGGTTATAAAATTTTATCTTATGATTATTATCCATTCATTTAATGACTGATACGAATTATATGTCCATTTATGATCATTTATCATATCAATTACATTACTAAGCTATACCTCGGGTGTAACGTACTTGAGTAGTTTAACATAATATTCCCGATCATTTAATAATCCTCAATAATCTTCCAAAATTATCTTCAAAGGTTTATTGGCCAACCATATGTTAAAACTCTATAAGATAAATATTTTCCGTGACTTTTGGTAAATATCACTCTTAGTGTGTCTTTTAAAATTTTATACATGTATAATGTTAAACTTCCAAATAAACATGAGAATTTCCAGTCTTTATGTAACTCTCAATTTTTTTTTTAAGATGCTCAATACTCAAGTATTTAAGGATCAATGATATTTAGTCTAGTATTACTCTTCTCTTCACTCAATCTTTAAGTAACTTCTTTTATTGATTTTTTTTATCCAACCAGGGGTAGATGTTGTATCTTGGAGTACCCAAACTTAATCCCCTTCCTCCATATATAGGTATTTTTCACCAAAGATTTAACTCAATAAACCCTTTACATTTATGAGTTTTAATACCGGATCTTAAGATACAAATATTGATTTGTTCATTGTGGTTAGCAATGAAATATGCCTAGCTCAAGATTTCATGATGGTAACGTCTTACCACCACTTCCCCTCAAGTTCAACACAATCCATCACCTGCATAGAAGATTATTTACAGTTAGGTGACAAGGCTTGTCTAGCCCCTAAACTTCTAGAAGTGGGTGTGCACCCCCACTACTTTCAGCCTAGGAGTTCGTCGCACCAGGCACTTCCCGTAGGGTGTTAGGTTTATGTGTTTTCTTTCTAAAGTTAACACATAGTTTTAATGTTTTTTTTTTTTACAAGTTCAGATGTTGATCTTTTCTAATATGCTACCAGTTCTTGTTAGCTTAATAATTTTCTAGACTTAAAATTTATCTTAAACATTATCTTTAGGTAATAAATTGATACCAAGTAGTTCATGAGATTTATTTTCAAACTTAAAAGGAGTTGAAGTACCTTCACATAACATCAATACTAATTTAGTTATGTAAAGTTTTATTTTTATACTATTTTCAACCAAGTATTCCTTAAAATCTAGGAATTTGTGTACTAGCTTTTAAAGGATTGTATTTTAGCAATGTATTCTCCATGGGTATGCTTTGAAAAATAGCTTAATTTTGGTTTATCTCAACCAAAAATATTGTACTTAATATAGGATGCCCAAATTTATATATATATATATAATTATATTTCTGTAGTTTACTGTTGGAACGGTATAACAACACCACCTCAACAAACATTCACACAAAAGAAAAGTGTGTAAAGGAATCGTTCACAATTCCAAAAAGGGTTAGGAGTCGTGCCTTACTGGAGTCCTCACTTCCCAATTCTACCCCATTCCCGTTCCCCAGTTTTAAGTGCACCTATAATCTAAGTATTTCACTCGGCTTGTTTTCTCGGGTTCAGAGCTAACTACGCTCTGATACCACTTTCTGTAACGCCCCTACTTAACATAATTACAGCGGAAATAAAATACTAAAGGCGTACAGATCATCGGGTTCCAAACACCGGCACCAAACCTCACCAATTTACAACTTACAATCCACAAAGCTACGGTCTGAACTCGAGAAAAACTTAACACAACATAATAGAAATTAACATATTCTCTCTCCACAAAACCTAGTCCCATCCCAAACGCTCATTCTCTTCGTGGCCACCTGTAAATCAATTCGTACCTGCAAGATGAACCAAGCAGCCCACCCCAAAAAGGGCGCGTCAGTTCCCTGGAATGGAACTGGTACAATTCTCCAAAAACAAACTTATAAAACATAACTCTTCAAAATAAGCAGTAACATGAAAACAAACTCTTAAAAGTAAAACAGAGATAAAGCACCTCAAAACAATCAAGTTAAGAGAAAGAAAACAAGACAAAGATAGAGATAGAGAACTTCCAAAACAAGTCATCCACTTAAGTAGTCACACCACATGTTAGTAAGCATCCATTGTTGATGTTAGAACCAATTCCCGTTAGGAGTAGAAAAACTCAGATAGTCACAAAGACTAGGAATGATAAAGTAGATCCAAGAACCAAGAACTCGAGAGTGGAATAATTCAACTGGGAGAGATGGCCCCCACCGCCAATCACGTCCTTTTGGACAGGGGATATACAGCCCCTCACTGTTTATCACGTCCACTAAGGACAGGGGATATACAGCCCCTCACTGTTCATCACGTCCACTAAGGACAGGGGATATACAGCCCCTCACTGTTCATCACGTCCACTAAGGACAGAGGATATACAGCCCCTCACTGTTCATCATGTCCACTACAGGATATACAACCCCTCACTGTCAATTATCAAGCCCCTATGGGCGAGGGATATACAGCCCCCTACTGTTACCATTAAAGACGCGCGCCGTCGAAAGAAATTTCCAATTGACCTTTTCCAAAAATCCCGCTAGATCACCAACTACCCGAGCAATACCAAAACACTCAGTCCTACAGAGTGCAGAAGCGTAAACCCTAAGCAGCCATGTCTAACGGGCAACCAAATAGAAGGAACCAATACCCATGTAAGTTCCACATCCAAGGCTCAGTTAGTCACACAAGCTGGGTCAGTCACACAACCATTTCCTTTTTTAGAAGTTCCTCTTAAAGCTAGTTAGCGTTTTCCAAAACATTCCACAAGTCAATCAGCCAAAATAACGTAGTACGAGAAACCGTACAAAATTCCATAAAGTCCAAAACACAACAAGCTGAGTACGAGAAATCGTACAAACATTCCATAAAGTCCAAAACACGTCAAGCTGAGTACGAAATCGTACCTGGGTAACGCTGTAGCAGTTCTAATCAACTTGCGCAAACAATCAACAGTACTCTGAAGAATATTAAAGATAATCTACCATCAATCACTTGTAGCCTATGTTACGCTTAAATAAACTCCTTACTCTTATTTCAAAGTCTCAATTATCTTTTAAGCCCTCACTTAAATGTTATGTATAATCTTTGACTTTCTGAGAACGATGTATTCTCAAGGTTGTAAGACCAAGGAATGTATTTTATCAACACTAGTTAATTGTTCCACCCTTATCCACTTTACCCATACTTAACCTTAATTCCCACATCAAAGACCCTAATAACATAAGGGCATTATACGTTATTCAATCAAGTCTTAGAATCTCAATAACAATTCTTAAGCACAATACTTTACTCTTACTTAGGACATACATCGTGTTATGACCAATGATGGGTTTATCTTAGAATACTATACTATTATTTCACAATTTATTGACTGTGTATCTTTATCAATATCTACTAAATCCATTATAACTAAGCCTTCCCCCTTAACTTAATTAAGATCTACATCCCGTATACTGAAATCGTAGTGTTGTAGATGCATTTTAGTATAACTTATTTGAGCTACTAAACTCAATTATCTTATCTTTAGTTCAGAATGGCCTTTAATTACAACCATCTATTAATCTTGTCATAAGTTGTTAAATTACTTTTCATCTTGAAATAACCATATTATAGTTAACTCAAACTTATCGAACTCTCACATTTAGTATCCACAAGGTATATTATTTACTTAACCATATCTTTAATAAGGTGTTTTAAGATAACCTTTTATGTATCCTTACTTACATTTAATTCCCTAACTGTTTTACTTTTACACACATTCTCCTATAGACCATGTATAATCCTTTTATACTAATTTTAATAAACTTATGTCTAAATACATTTTATATTACTTACAAGACCAAAGGTTTCAAAGGAATAACTTAATAAATTAATTTCCTTTATTGTATTTTAGGATAAACATTATATCTCGACATAAGGTAAAATTATCTAAGAACTAAATTCTGATTCACAATTGAAATTGTTAATTATGTAATAAGATAATCTATTCTGAAATTCTCATATCTTATATTCAAATAACCTATCATTATGTCCCATTACCGTAAAGTATATCAATAATAACTTATGTAACTTAGTTTTATCTGACAAAAGGTTCAAAGGTTGTAAGTATCAAATTCCTATTTAAAAACCTTCCTATAAATTCTCACTACTAAATATCTCACTTAACTGTAAACTCACCTCCTAAGTATTAATAATAAATGTTATAAATGTTTCATATGGCTTATCTAATGCCAAGAAACTTAAGGATAATTATTTAGATAAATTTCCAAATCATCGTTTATAGATTATATCATAATCCTTTTAATGATTTTATCTTAAAATATTAAGTTATTACTCAATACTATAAATATTAAGAAATAATTAAATCTAGACTTATTTACCCTCTTCACATTTAGATGTACAAGTAACTCATTTATTTTACTATTGTTATATAATAAGAACATTTAAATGTAAAAGTATTTCATTCATTTTATTATTAATTATATAAAGATCTATTTGTGTAACGCTTTATGTAAACAAATTCCAAATATTCCTAAATTCCAACTTATTAATTTCTTAACCAAATTATAGATTTACATTGTGGTCATTGACTAAATATATACGTATTTAAATACTGTTTATATAAATCTTAGAAATTCAAAGATAACTAAAAACTCACCTATAACCATAAATTAATACCACCTCATATATATCTTTTATTAGTATCATGTAGAGGTTTAGTTTAACTCATTAATTCCTTCATATCCTATTTCTATAAGGTATTTTATTCCTTTTATTTATTTATTTATCGTATATATATACATCCTTCCTATTATATTTCTCACAAGGAATGTTATTTCCTTTGTCTATTTTTATTGTATTTATATATATATACCTACATATAGATTTATCCAGAACATTCTTTAAGAAATTCTATTGTACTTAATATCTAATATCTTTTAGACATATCCAAAACTGATTTATGGTTTATAAAATAAAGTATTTCCCTTAGTTTTAGTTAAACATATTAGCTTCCATATCATATATAATAAATAAATGTAGTTTAGTTAAATTCCTTGATTTAATATAAGTTTCTATTTATTTCTCTCATATAAATATATATATATTGTAACAATTTTTACTTCACTTAAAGTTAATACCCAAAATATTTATAAACATACTGTATTAAATGTTAATTAGTCTTATTATATTTTCCCCAACCTATAAAGTTCATTAATCAACTATACTTTAATTTTTTATTACATCAAAAACTATATATTATAAGTTATTCTTATGAAAAACTCACAAACACAATTTTTAAAACCTTTTACCATTGCCCAAAAATTCCCAAATTTAATATACAGTAACTATAACATTTTAGACATATTATAAAAATTTTATTTCATAAAAATATCTTTTAAATTTAGCCAAATAATTCCAGAAAACCCGTAACTTGTAAAAATCATAACTTATGTTTAAAAACTCCAAAACCATAATAATTTATATCAAAATAAACTAGATTAAATAAGGAACCTATGGTTAAAATTTCAAGCCAAAACCGTCAGGAAGGCCATTAACTAAAATCAACAAGTTAGAGCTATTTACTGAATTTTAATAGAAACTTTAATACTTAAAATCGCCTGATCTAATCTTGGCCGTCCAAATCTCTTAAACGAGATCGGACGGCCCCTGTATCGCGAGTTCATCAGAGGAAACAACAAACAGATCGAGTACGAATTCACCCATATCTCCTAATCTACAGAACGAAATTGAGTGATTTTTGTTTCTATGGATTCGTAATCAAATTTAGGTTCTATTGGTACCGGTTTCCCCAATTTTCATGCAGTATATATCAAGATTCAAAATTGTTTCGAGAGTTAGGGTTCATATCGGGAACCGAATACAAATCTGTCAAATTCTCTCAACCTAATGCATAATAGGGGAAATTGTTACATGGTTTGGTCGACAATGAAGAGTAGTTTAGCATCGTCGGAAGAATTTGTGGAAAACTCACCGGGAATTGCAAGAACGGAGCTAATCGATTTCGGTTTTCTGGAAACACATTCGAACCTTGCCTGTTCGAGTAGTCAACTTCGGGGATCTATAAAATACGTTCTAGATCGATTTAGGCCATGTTCTTGGGCTCATTAGAAAGAAGAAACATAGATCTACACAATGATAGCAAGCTCTAATCCTAACTCGCATCACACAGAAAGAAATCGAAGTCACAAAACACGAGTTTACCTCTCTGTTTCGGTATTATTTTATGTGCTGGCGAGACCGAAACTTTAGGCCTCTATATCTCCCAACTGGTTACGAATTGGACTTGGGAATAAACACGAAAGTTGTAGAGGGATTATAGATCTTTACAACGAGCTAAAGAAATCGAATTTTGGTTGATTAACGGAGAAGTTATGATTGACGCAAGTTACCTGAAATCGAAGGAAATTCTGGAATTCTGGCAACAGTCTCGCAAGGTGGCTACTTTGGCTCGATTTTCCGGTTGACTCAGAAGGATCTAGGGTTTGTATGAGTAATGGTTGGAAAGAGGAATTGTAGGAGAAGAGAGTGGTGAAGACGGCATGGAAAAATATTGAGTAATGTGAAAGTTATAGCCGTCAAAAGTTAGGGCTAGGAAGTGAAATCGGTTACGAAAATCAGGAAGGAAATCGGCTAAGTGTGGGCGACCCACTACAGAGTGACACGTGGCACTTCTTAAAATTTTGATTCAAAACTTCAATCTAGCATAACTTTGGCTAGGATGATCCGTTTTTGACGTTCTTTTTATCGATCTTCATGGTTTTTCATAACCTATTTATTGGTATAGGTTTCATGACCTGGTTTGACCATTCTCAAAAAGTCAACTCTAGCAAGGCTTAATAAGCTTTAAGGTTTCTAGAATTTTATATTGACTTTTATGTTTCAAAACAATGTTCCAACACTTCCTAAAATCTTTATAATATATTTGGAGTGTTTAATAATTTTCCCAAGATTTATTGACTTATAAATCTTATTATTAAATTCATAATACTATATAATAATGTATAATAATTAGGGTTAAATAGGAGAAAACCCCTAAATAAATTTCACAATTCCATATACTAATTTAATATTCATAATCCCATATAATAATTTAATATTCATAACTCCATATATAATTTAATATTCATAATTCCATAAAATAATTTAATACTTAATAGTATTATTAAAGGTTTAATAAAAGAAATCCCCTAAATTAATTTAAATTAATTTAGGGGTATTTCATGATGAAGAGGCAGCATTATGTAAGATTTATCAGCAACTGCACACGCATGTATCACAGTCGACAAGTACTGGACCAAAGCTTGGGGGTCAGATCCCATATTAGCTCAGAACAGTAGTCAGGGCATAAGAACCCAAAACTACTATTCTCATGTACTGGACCGCCTTGTCATCAATAAACCTGCACAATATAAAGAAACCAATATTATGAATTAATTTTCAAATATACAGAGTAAAATGTGTACAAGGTATGCTAATTACTCACATGTAAGCCGATTTGAGAATCGACGCACTCAACCAATCCTTCGTGAACAACTCCACAAAATCAGTAAGATAGATTTCAAAACTCTGATTGCCTGCATAGTAAAAAAGATCCGGTCTTGGTTTCATTGTAACCGAATCTCTTGCTGGCGGCGTCATCAACAGTGTGGAGTGCAACAGTTTCAGCTTGGGGGGTAAGACATTCAGAACCGCCGGTTGTAATAAATTCGATCTCATCACAACTCTAGTCGCGGATGCCATCGAAGGATTAGCTGGTGCAACAACAACTCTCTTTCCTTTTGCCTTATCAGAATTTGATTGAATGTGTTCCTAATATATTAATTTAAAGTATAGTTTCTACTCTAGGATATGTTAAAGAATAAGTTTTTCATGGGGTTACCTGCTGCACCCCAAGCCTAATCAATATAAAGGGCCACTGTACTGTATGGATTCAGCTTGACGAAGGGTGGATATGTCTGCACTGGGCACCGGTATCTGACAATCCGCGTAAGCAGGCGCGTAACCTTCAACAAGCACCCGGCATGGTACTCTCGGAGCGCTGCATTCCTCACGGTGTCTCCAGCAGAAGACTTGAAAAGTTTTCCCCACCCTACTTCGACTTCGTCAACGCCAATCACTTGGAACAATGTGCAGTCAATTGGTTGCTAAATTTTCAAAATTAAAGATTTTAGATGCACATAAACAAGTGTATAATTTGTTTTTTTTGTATTTGTAGTTAACATGTTGTTATAACCTTGAGAGATGAATATGGAAATGGGTTAACGGAGTGAACACTACTGGGCGGCACTGCTGCGGGCTCTGATGCTTGTGCCTGATCTGGCGATCTAGAAACCTCCTGACTCATCCTCTCAGATCGCATCATCTCCATAGCTTGAGCGATTGACTGCTGAAATTCATTTTGTAGTCGCTGCTTGAGCTCCGCATTCTGGCGTAAGTGCTCCTCATATGTAATGCTCCCTCCAGCACTGTGTCTGGACCCAGGATTACCGAAGGCTTGGCGTATACCGACATGACCACCAAAGCCTACTGCACGACCCGGATGATCCTTCTTCCCGAGAGCGCGGGAAGTGGATCATCCTGCCTAATGGGCTGCCAAGTGCCCTGGGTGATCTGGGCTTAAGTCTTCCTGTTATGGAGTTTAATAAGTCAATAAGGATACTTCGGTTTATTTAACTTCTATTGTTACTCTATAAATATAATAAACATTTTTTAAACTAAAAGTCACTTACCATTTGGTTGATGACTTCTCTCGTGGCATCATTATACTCAGCAGGTGCCGCCGGATTTGAAGGTTTCTTCCGTCGACTTAAGTCCCAAACCTTCATCCTTCGTTCGTTGACATTCGAGCCAGCTGGCAACAACCCCTCTTTCTCCCCTGCGGCACACGCTGAGCAATACTTGTACTCCCCATGTGATGGGGGTAAGGATTTTTTTTTTGCATTTTGTTGTTGTTTATCACGTATAGCCTACATATATGTATGGAAAGACAAATTATGCAAATAATATATGAAAAAGACGAATTAACCAAATGAACTCTAAGGACACTTTAAACATTTATCATACAAAAGAACAACTACTAGTGTGAAACTCACCTTGAACTCAGGGGTCAAACGCTTCCAACAACTCATTCCACTGCTCTTCAGTAATACCATCATATTTTGCCACGGTGGTCTCCGATCATCCACTTCTTCACCTTCTACCTCCTCTATCTCTGCGGGCTCCTCACAGTAAATGTACTGCCTCGTGAGCAGAGATCTAAAGTCTTTAAACTGTGTGGCAATCCCCTTCATCACATCATCCTTCATAGAAAGATCTATACTGAATCGGTCCTATATGAAAAAAAAAATGGATTAGTGTAAAATAGTAACTATATAAATCTTAAAACAAACTATTAAGTGTAACAAATACCTTGAGACGTTCAAATATCTGCTCCTTCAACGCTTGAGGCACTTGCTTCCAATGGTGGTTTTATATTGAAATATGTACTCACCAAATGCCTAGCTAGAGCAGTGAAATCATTTTTCCAAGTACCCGTGGGATGATTAAACTCATTGAACTCCAAAGGCTTCGTCGGGGGGCCTTTATTTGCTTTCAACCCACGGGTTGCCCCTCGTTTTTTGGGTTTCTTGAGAGGCGGGGGAGCAACTTGTATCTCTTGTGCTTCCTGTGAAGGCCCAGCTGTCTCAGTCTGCTGTGGGGTGGTCTCTATGTCTGCTTTCTTTGATTTCTTTTTACCACCTCGTGTGGTGCGTTTTGCCGGTCTACTCTGCTGTGGCTGAGTTTCCCCAGTCAGGAGTCGTCCTATAGGATCATCAATAGGATCATCATCCCTGAGGAAAAAACACACACATTAGATCAATATTCATGGAACGATGTATAATTGCAAAAATAAACATAAATAATTAATTCTGATAACATTGTAACAACAATAATACGAATTATATAATGTAATTTCAACCAATGGTGTTACCTAGACATAGTAACATATATCATGATCTGTTTTCTACCCAAACCCCCTCATTATGGTCTGATCGAGCGTAGATGGTCTGAACATCATCATTTTGTAAATCATCAGTTGAATCATGCAACCCTGTATGCAACGATACTGTTTCATCTATCATCTCATTATCATCATCGTCGTTGTTTTCATCCTCAAACAAAACCGGTCTTCTCCCTGGAAGAACAACATACCATCTACTAGCTTTTGGGTCTTCAACATAAAACACCTGGTCACAGTCTATACCCAACACAAACTGATCTTCCTTATTAGTTGTAACACGTGAAAGATCAACCAAAATAAGTCCTTTATCATTTTGGAGTCCATGTCGGTTGTCCACCCAATTGCAGCGGAACAATAGAAATGAATCAATGTGATAGTTTAGTTCCCAATGTCCTCTATCACACCATAATACCAACTACTACTGCTCATTGGTTGAACCTGGTTACCTAGACCATATTCAGTCACCGATGCTTCAATTTTTACCCTACTGTTCTGATATATTGATTTAGCATCTTGGCGAGCAGTGTAGTATGTGCATCCATTAATGTCATACCCTTCAAACGATACAACATCTGTTCCAGAACCAAAAGCTAGACATCTGATTTCTTCACTGACATCTTCGGGGTTCAATGAAGCTTGCTCAAACACATATTCCTTAAACCATTGGACGAATACTCGATTTTGTTCTTTTTTAAGCCAGATACGGTTTTTGGTAGGGTTTTGTCGACTCAACTCATCAATGTGAATATCGAAGTAGGGTTCAACAACCTCAAGGTGTTGTAGTACAAACAAATGTGCCTGATTAATAAGATCACGAGAGATACGAACAACCTTTTTGCCAATAACTCCTTTACCCTTAAATCTTCCACGGTGACGTGGTTTGGGAATACCATTTGACTCTGCATCGTTCAAAAAACTTGTCACGAATTCTGTGACTTCCTCAGTCACTATTGCTTTGATGATACTGCCTTCCGGTCTATATCTGTTTTTCATTCTACCCTTCAGAATCCTCATATATCGTTCGAAAGGATACATGTAACGTAAGTAGACCGGACCACAATATTTGATCTCTCGGACAATATGCACTACTAAATGCACCATAATGTCGAAGAAAGATGGTGGAAAATAAATCTCAAGCTGGCATATTGTCACAACAATTTCATGTTGCAGATCATCAAGGGTGTCTGAGTCAATTGCCTTGCAGCAGACAGCGTTGAAGAAGAAACATAATCGAGTTAGAGCATTTCTGACATTTTCTGGTAATATCCCTCGTATTGCAACTGGAAGAAGATGCAACATTAACACATGATAATCATGAGATTTCATGCCTAACAGTTTCAAATCCTTCATAGAAACTAGGTTCTTCCAGTTTGAAGAGTACCCAGATGGTACCTTCAATGTGTGCAAACACTTGCAAAAACTTAATTTTTCACTCTTAGAGAGGGTATAACACGCAGGAGGTAGATATGTTCGCTTCTCATCCTCTATTGGGTGTAGTTCTTTCCGTATGCGCAACTCTTGCATATCTCTCCTCACCTTCAATCCGTCTTTCGTCTTGCCGGGTATGTTGAGCAAAGTACCACACACTGCCTCACCAACGTTCTTCACAATGTGCATGATATCCAAACAATGTCGAACAGGCAGATGCCGCCAATATGTTAGATCCCAAAAAATGGAACGTTTTATCCAAATGTTCTTCGGCGGCTTGGATGTGTTTCCAAAGACATTTTCAATGTCTTTTACCTTTGCATACACTTCCTCTGAATTCAAAGGCAGACGAGCCACACGAGTCTCGGGCTCATTGTTGAACAGCTTTCGCTTTCTCGAACGGTAAGGATGGTCTACTGGAAGAAACCGTCGATGACACATATAAACATTTTTGCGGCAGTGCTTCAGATGATCTGAACATGTGTAACACCCCTACTACGCACGTAACATTACTTGAAATTGCATCGGAATTTAAACAACTAAACAATAACTAACGATTGGTGCTACAACGCCGTCAACCACCCACGTGGTTAACAAGGCTGAATAAATACAAGTGTATCGGTCTGATGAGCAGACTCCCGAGCATAGAACTAATAACCACATATATATTAACATAATACCGAGTGTTTTGTTACATCCTTCACTGTATACTGTCACTGTAAACTGTTCACAACCAAAATATATAACGCCACGGGAGCACAGGCGCATCCCGGGCCCAACATCCAAAAGTAATCAAAAGTAAACCTGCATCCTAGAATCTAAAGCCATTCCACTTTTTCGATCATCATCCTGCAGTAAAAGAAATATGGAGCCCCCGAGGGGGTCAGCAACCCTTGGCTGGTATGGTTAACGCAGCCCATCGGCTACCGGGATACGCCCAACTAATTGTCACGGTGACATGGCATTCATTTAAACACACAACTTATACATATATATAACATGGTATTGTCACACATCACACACATCACACAAAACAATTCCTTAAAGTAAGAGAACCAACACAATTAGTCCCCATGGCGAGCCTAGAGAATGTTGCCATGCTCATGCTAAGCTCGTACATAAACTCGTTACCATCCTGTTAGATTGAACGAATAACTTAAACAAGGTTCCTCGGATATAGTGATCCAAGCACAACCGAAACAACACAGTAGTATGCCCCTGTGGCCCGACGTGAGTCAGTAAAATAGCCTTGGTTAAGCTAAGGGAAGGTTGGAAACCAAATTGGAAAACAACCATAACATACAAAGAGAATCGAACTGGTTTATGACATCGACTCCCATACTCACACGCGTGGCCGGAACAGACCGGACTCCTCACTTCCCCGTTAGCACTGTTAGTAGTTCAACATCGAACTCAGTAACAATTCACCATAATAGGTCAAGTCTTGTTAGACACACACAAGGGAAGAGAGAGTCATACTTAACAACATAATAATATTTAACAACTGTAAACTCTTACATGGTTTAATCTTTAAAGTCATTAACACACAAAAACAACAACCAGCCGGTGTAAAACCGGTAGGCAACAGACTGCAAGAAAATCATACCTTGGCCCTGCTTCGGTTTGTTTCCACCTTGAGAGAATCCTAAACACATTAGTAACGTCGGTTAATTACGTACTAGTCCATTGTTAACTTGTTACTTCACATCTCTTTTATAACCCAAGATTTGGTTATATTTTATTTCGTCACAAGTGGCCTTACACTATTGTATTTTGGATTTAGGACATGGACGTCCTTCTGATTAAAGACATGGGTAGAAGGGTCTTTCTTCCTTTCCATTTAAATTCTGGTGAGAATAACCTCTTATTATTTTAATTCTTTCCTTCTTAATTACTCTCACTTCTAATCACGTTCTCACGATCTCATTTACGCTCCTCTTCTCGCTCAGTTGGAAACCCTCAAACCTTCTCTCTTCTCTCTCAAAATCCCGTTCTGTTCAATCCCTTCAGTTGGCTGATTGTGGTGCACCTTCGAGTTCTACTGAGATTCTGCTCTACTGCGAGATTCGGTTTGGGTTAAGGTAATCAACGTTGTTCATTCTTCGATTCTGAAATTGGAATGTTCTCCTTGTCTGAATCCTTCCTCTACAATCTGATTAGGAAGCCGATTGTGTTCCGTTTCCCCGTCGATTTCCTCTGCTGTTGGTCTCTCTGCGTTCGTGGTCGAATTCAGGTATGAATTGTGGGTTCGTCTGCGTTGACAGTTTCTGATTTGAGAGTGAGTTCTGATTACGGTTTGTTCTTCGGTCTGTTCTTTGATTGCTGTCGAATTCAGAGTTTGGGAATTGCGTTGCCTGACTGCGTTTGGATTAGTGCTGTGGTTTGGACTCTGCTGTTCAGATTGGAACTCCGTCTCTGCTAATTCGAGGTAGGTGGCTTATGGATTCAGCTGTGTGTTCGGCCTTGGGGAGTTTCGTTCCGATTCTGCAATTGATTGTGTCTGTCTTGGTATGGTGATTGCAACTGTCTGTTTGATGACGTTTTAATGCCACAAACCCCCAAGGTTGTTTTCTACAATTGTATGATGTTTTGACATTGTTTTAATGCCTCTGATTGTGTAAAAATCGCCTCTGTTCTCTGTGTTTTTCGGCGTGTCCGAACTTCTGTCCGACCGTTGAAGTTCGGACATGCCCTTCTGCGCTTTAATTCTCTGAAGTTTTCGTTGTGTCCGAACTTCCGTCCGAGCTTTGAAGTTCGGACACAGCCTTCTGCATTCTCTGATTTTGGCTTCGACTTGTGTCCGAACATTGATGTCCGGACACAAGTTCGGACTTTGCGCGTGTCTGATTTCCGAAGAACGTCCGAACATCTGTCCGACCTTTGATGTTCGGACACCTCTGTCTCTACTACTGTTTTAATGTTCGACCTGTGTCCGAACTTCGTAGTTCGGACACATGTTCGGACATCTGTCTGTTTTCGACTTCTGAGTCCCGACTTGTGTCCGAACATTGATGTCCGGACACAAGTTCGGACATGGTACTGTTTTGACCATAACTTGCTCGTTTGAGCTCTGTTTTGACTTCCGTTTGCGGGGTTGGATTCCCCTTCTGATTTCCAAGCCATCTATGTGCTTTCTGGTGCCTTTGGTGCACATATGCTTATCTGTATTTAAGCTTCTGTTTTGGGACCTAGTTATCTCTGTGTCTGAGCCTTTGGATGGCTGGTTTCGCTGTCTCGTAGCGCGCTATGTAGGATCCTTCTGTTCACGGGTGATGTTCCCCGTTCTGTCCACGGGTGTTTACACCTGTTCTGTTTACGAGTGAGGTTTCCTCGTTCTGTTCACGAGCTGGTTGCTCGTTCTGTCTGTATGCTGTGATCGCTAGTGTCCCACTCTGTTTTCTGCTTCTGTCTGCTTCTGACTCTGTTTAGTCCTCTATTGTATGGACTTCTGTTCTGTTTCTGACATGCTTATGGGTTCCTTTGACTCCTTCTGATTTGTCAACATTCTATAAATGTTTTGAGCATGCTGGTTGATGAAGTTTGTCATCTACTGGGCATAGTTGTGTGCTCATTCCCCTACTTTATCTAACATTGCAGATTGATCAGCGAGGGTCACTTTGCAGCTCTGGAGTTTAGTTCATTTGTTATTTGTTCTTGAGACTTGTATTTGAATTTGAGCCTTTGGGCCTCTTTGTTAGCTTCCGCTTCTGATATTTTTGGTGGGTTCTGTATACTTTGGGATGTTACGACATCATTTTTTATACTTTATTCAAGTATTCTTTTGGGCCTTATTTGTTATTTCGTTTAATATTAGAGCCTTGCGTTATTATGTAATAATACGCGGCGTGTAATACCCCTAACTCCTAGGCCAGTGTTTGGGGGTGTTACATTTAGTGGTATCAGAGCTCTGGGTTCTAATCTGCTGGGATTTTAAGTTAGCCAGTCAGTCAGAAATCAGTGTTAGTGTCTGAGTTAACTGCTTGTTGGACTTTCAGAATGCCGCCAAGAGAGAACCCTCCAGGAAATGTTGCTGATGCTGTTCAGCAGTTCATGACGCAGCTCATGCAGACCATGGCTGCAGGGGGTGGTCCAGCTGGAGGAGGACCAGCTGGCGGAGCAGGCCCAGCTGGGGCGGATGCTGGAGGGAGAAATGTGAAGGCGCTTCAGGAGTTCATGAAGCTGAAGCCGCCATCGTTCGATGGGGCAGGAGACCCCCAGTAGGCCAGTCACTGGCTGTCAGAGGTGGAGGATTTGCTGCGTGTGATGGGCTCTGAGGAGGAGCAGAAGGTCGACTTTGCTACTTTCCTTTTTAAGGCCGAAGCCAAGGAGTGGTGGAGGTCAGTGATGGGGAGATTCCCACAGCCTTGGACGTGGGAGCAGTTCACTGGGGAGTTCAACAAACAGTTCTACCCCGATGTGTATAAGGACCAGCGTATCTTGGAGTATAACCGACTACGCCAGGGTCGGATATGAGTGTGGAGGAGTACGTCAGGAAGTTCATCAGCCTGTCGAAGTTTGCACCTGAGCCTGACGAGCATAGGAAGGCCAGGAAGTTTGAGAGTGGCCTGAGGCCTGATATCCGTTCTGCTGTGACGCCTCTGCGTCACAAGACCTTCAGGGACGTAGCTGATGTCGCCCTGTTGGTAGAGGCTGACTTGAGAGGTCGCCAGTCTGGAGGGAAGGACCAGAAGAGGAAGCAGAGGTCCGACGAGAGCGACAGGAGGGATCAGTCTGCTTCTCAGAAGAAGCAGTCTACTGGAGACCGAGCTGGAGACCGCTCTGGGGACCGTTCGAGATAGAGGTGGTTCGTCTTCGTCAGCTCCTGCTCCGAAGTGCCAGGTCTGTGGCAAGTTTCACAGAGGTCAGGACTGCTACAGGAAGTCTGGAGCCTGCTTCAAGTGTGGGTCCATGGGCATAGGATAGCTGACTGCCCTCAGGCCGAGAGGAGCAGGTAGCTCTGGAGGTAGAGCTGGTGAGTCTGCTTCAGGGTCCAGAGATCGAGACCGGGCTGAGCAGAAGAAGCCCCAGGGCCAGGCCAGAGTGTACGCGATGGCTGGAGAGAGAGACCGATCGACTGACAGAGTTGTCACAGGTATTCTCCAGCTGTCTTCTCGTTCTGTTTTCTGCTTGTTTGACTCTGGAGCCACCCACTCTTTTATTTCTGCTGAGTTAGTGGGTGAGCTCGGTTTGCCTGTTGTGCCTCTGGGTGTTGAGCTGTGTGTGCATAGTCCATTAGTTAGAGACTCTTCTATGCTTTTGAACTCTGTTTGTAAAGATAGTCCTGTGTTAGTCAGAGATAGGACTCTGTTGCTAACCTCATCCCTATGGAGATGACTACTTTTGATGTGATTTTGGGCATGGATTGGCTTGCTGCGCACCATGCCCACATTGATTGTGCTGCTTCGAGAGTCACCTTTGAGGAGCCGGGTCAGCCCCGTCTAGTTGTAGCAGGGAATGGACTCCCGTGCTCGCCGCCAGTGATTTCAGCCATGCAGGCGTTTCGTTTCTGAGGAAAGGATGCCAGGGATATCTGTGCTACATCCCTGAGGTTCGCAAGGATGCGAAGTTGGAGGACATTCCAGTAGTCAGAGACTTCCCAGATGTGTTCCAGGATGATGTGCCTGGGCTTCCCCCTGTTAGAGAGGTGGAGTTCTCGATCGAGCTCGCACCTGAGACTCAGCCGATTTCTAAGGCCCCATACCGCATGGCGCCTGCTGAGCTTAAGGAGTTGAAGGTCCAGTTGCAGGAGCTGCTGGATAAGGGCTTCATCGCCCTAGTGTGTCGCCTTGGGGAGCGCCGTGTTATTTGTTAAGAAGAAGGACGGTAGCATGCGTTTGTGCATTGACTACAGGGAGCTCAACAAGGTTACCATTAAGAATAGGTATCCTCTCCCCGCATTGATGACTTGTTCGACCAGTTAGCAGGAGCTAAGGTGTTTTCGAAGATCGATCTGAGGTCCGGTTATCATCAGTGAGGATTAAGGCAGACGATGTGCCTAAGTCCGCCTTCAGGACTCGTTATGGACATACGAGTTCCTAGTGATGCCATTCGGTCTGACGAATGCGCCTTCTGTATTTATGGACATGATGAACCGGGTGTTCAAACCCTTTCTGGATCAGTTCGTCGTGGTATTTATAGATGACATCTTGGTGTATTCCAAGAGTGCTGAGGAGCACGAGGAGCATTTGAGGACTGTTCTCCAGACTCTGAGGGAGAAGGAGCTGTACGCGAAGCTGAAGAAGTGTGAGTTCTGGTGGATCAGGTGGTATTCTTGGGACATGTGGTCTCTAAGGATGGTATCTCCGTGGATCCGGAGAAGATTAGGGCTATTACTGAGTGGGCCAGGCCTACTAATGTTGGAGAGATATAGCTTCCTTGGATTAGCGGGCTACTTCGTAAGTTTGTGGAGGGCTTCTCCAAGCTAGTGATCCCTTTGACTCGTCTGCTGCAGAAGGATGTGAAGTTACGAGTGGAGTGAGGCATGTGAGCTTGCTTTCAGGAGCTGCAGAGGAGGTTGACATTTGCGCCGATTCTGACCCTTCCAGGGGTAATGAGGGTCTGGAGGTTTTCTGTGATGCGTCCCATAAGGGACTTGGGTGTGTGCTGATGCAGCATGGGAAGGTAGTAGCATATGGCTCTCGTCAGTTGAAGCCATATGAGAGAACTATCCGACCCACGACCTGGAGTTAGCTGCAGTTGTGTTTGCCTTGAGATTTGGAGGCACTATCTGTATGGAGCAGCGTGCAAGGTGTATACGGACCATAAGAGCCTCAAGTATCTGTTCACTCAGAAGGAGTTGAACTTGAGGCAGAGGAGGTGGCTGGAGTTGCTGCACGATCACGATCTGGAGATCCTCTACCACCCTGGTAGGGCGAATGTGGTTGCTGATGCGCTCAGTAGGAGGGGTCCGTCTGGGACAGTTTGTGCCTTGTCTGGTGTGCAGAGGGCTGCTCTCGAGTTGCAGCGTATGGGTATCTGGGTTGTTCATCCAGAGAGGTCTGGGATGTTGGCAGCGTTGCAGATTCAGCCTACCTTGATCGACCGGATCAAGGCCAGTCAGGAGCTCGACGTCGGTTTGTGTAAGATCAGAGAGAGTTTGTCTGCTGGTCAGGAGTCCGAGTTCAGAGTTTCAGAGGATGGTTGTCTGAGATTCAGAGACCGTGTCTGTGTGCCTGCAGATGACACCTTGAGGCGGGAGATTATGCAGGAGGCTCATGGAGCTCCGTACTCGGTACACCCAGGAGGTGTGAAGATGTACCGGGACCTTCGTGAAACATTCTGGTGGAGTAACATGAAGAGGGACATTTCTGATTTTGTATCCAGATGTCGGATCTGTCAGCAGGTCAAAGCCGAGCATCAGAGGCCATCTGGTTTGCTTCAGCCTCTTCCCGTTCCGGAGTGGAAGTGGGAGAGCGTCGGTATGGACTTCGTCATGGGGCTGCCTAAGACTCCGAGGGGTTTTGATGCGGTTTGGGTCATCGTGGACCGGCTCACGAAGAGCGCTCACTTCCTGCCTGTCAGGAAGACCTTCAGTTTGCACCGCTTGGCTCAGTTATATGTGGATGAGATAGTGCGTCTGCACGGAGTTCCAGCTTCGATAGTGTCTGACAGAGATCCGAGGTTCGTGTCCAGATTTTGGCAGAGCTTGCATCAGGCTTTGGGGACGAAGTTGTCTTTCAGTTCAGCTTATCATCCTCAGTCAGATGGTCAGACCGAGAGGACGAATCAGGTCCTTAAGGACATGCTCAGAGCATGTGTGTTAGACTTCTGGGGCAGCTGGGATCAGCACGTTGCCTTGATAGAGTTTGCGTATAATAATAGCTTTCAGACCAGTATCGGGATGGCCCCGTTTGAGGCCTTGTATGGCAGGAGATGCAGGTCACCCATCTGTTGGGATGATCTGAAGGAGAGAGCCGTGATTGGTCCAGACTTAGTTCAGGATGCTGTGGGCAAGATTCAGTCTATCAGAGAGCGCTTGCTTGTGGCTCAGAGTCGTCAGAAGAGCTACGCCGATCAGAGGAGACGACCTCTAGAGTTTGAGGTGGGCGACCATGTGTATCTGAAGGTTTCTCCAGTTCGTGGAGTCGTCCGGTTTGGGAAGAGAGGCAAGCTTAACCCTCGTTTTGTGGGTCCTTTTGAGATCCTGGAGAGGATCGGACCGGTTGCCTATCGTTTGGCTCTTCCTCCATCTTTAGCAGCAGTGCACAGTGTTTTCCACGTTTCTATGCTGAGGAAGTATATTCCGGACCCATCTCATGTGATCGACTTCAGTCCGCTTCAGTTGAGGGAGGACTTCACGTTTGAGGCAGTTCCTTCGAGGATTTTAGCGCGGGATGTCCGCAAGCTCAGAAGTAAGACCATGCCCTTGGTGAAGGTGCAGTGGTCGGGTCAGTCAGAGGAAGAGGCGACCTGGGAGGTCGAAAGCGAAGTGCGTTCCAAGTTCCCCGCCCTTTTCGAGCAGTAGGTATGTTTTAATTTCGAGGACGAAATTCTTTTAAGGGGGAGGTGATGTTATAACCCAAGATTTGGTTATATTTTATTTCGTCACAAGTGGCCTTACACTATTGTATTTTGGATTTAGGACATGGACGTCCTTCTGAATAAAGACTTGGGTAGAAGGGACTTTCTTCCTTTCCATTTAAATTCTGGTGACAATAACCTCTTATTATTTTAATTCTTTCCTTCTTAATTACTCTCACTTCTAATCACGTCCTCACGATCTCATTTACGCTCCTCTTCTCGCTCAGTTGGAAACCCTCAAACCTTTCTCTCTTCTCTCTCTCAAAATCCCGTTCTATTCAATCCCTTTGAGTTGGCTGATTGTGGTGCACCTTCGAGTTCTACTGTAGATTCTGCTCTACTGCGAGGTTCGGGCTGGGTTAAGGTAATCAACGTTGTTCATTCTTTGATTCTGAAATTGGAATGTTCTCCTTGTCTGAATCCTTCCTCTACAATCTGATTAGGAAGCCGATTGTGTTCCGTTTCCCCGTCGATTTCCTCTGCTGTTGGTCTTCTCTACGTTCGTGGTCGAATTCAGGTATGAATTGTGGGTTCGTCTGCGTTGACAGTTTCTGATTTGAGAGTGAGTTCTGATTACGGTTTGTTCTTCGGTCTGTTCTTTGATTGCTGTCAAATTCAGAGTTTGGGAATTGCGTTGCCTGACTGTGTTTGGATTAGTGCTGTGGTTTGGACTCTACTGTTCAGATTGGAACTCCGTCTCTGCTAATCCGAGGTAGGTGGCTTATGGATTCAGCTTGTGTGTTCGGCCTTGGGGAGTTTCGTTCCAATTCTGCATTTGATTGCGTTCTGTCTTGGTATGGTGATTGCAACTGTCTATTTGATGACGTTTTAATGCCACAAACCTCCAAGGTTGTTTTCTACAATTGTATGATGTTTTGACATTGTTTTAATGCCTCTGATTGTGTAAAATCGCCTCTGTTCTCTGTGTTTTTCGGCGTGTCCGAACTTTTGTCCGACCGTTGAAGTTCGGACATGCCCTTCTGCTCTTTAATTCTCTGAAGTTTTCGTTGTGTCCGAACTTCCGTCCGAGCTTTGAAGTTCGGACACAGCCTTCTGCATTCTCTGATTTTGGCTTCGACTTGTGTCCGAAGATTGATGTCCGGACACAAGTTCAGACTTTGCGCGTGTCTGATTTCCGAAGAACGTCCGAACATCTGTCCGACCTTTGATGTTCGGACACCTCTGTCTCTACTACTGTTCTAATGTTCGACCTGTGTCCGAACTTCATAGTTCGGACACATGTTCGGACATCTGTCTGTTTTCGACTTCTGAGTCCCGACTTGTGTCCGAACATTGATGTCCGGACACAAGTTCGGACATGGTACTGTTTTGACCATAACTTGCTCGTTTGAGCTCTGTTTTGACTTCCGCTTGCGGGGTTGGATTCCCCTTCTGATTTCCAAGCCATCTATGTGCTTTCTGGTGCCTTTGGTGCACATATGCTTATCTGTATTTAAGCTTCTGTTTTGGGACCTAGTTATCTCTGTGTATGAGCCTTTGGATGGCTGGTTTCGCTGTCTCGTAGCGCGCTATGTAGGATCCTTCTGTTCACGGGTGATGTTCCCCGTTCTGTTCACGAGTGAGGTTTCCTCGTTCTGTTCACGAGCTGGTTGCTCGTTCTGTCTGTATGCTGTGATCGCTAGTGTCCCACTCTGTTTTCTGCTTCTGTCTGCTTCCGACTCTGTTTAGTCCTCTATGGTATGGACTTCTGTTCTGTTTCTGACATGCTTATGGGTTCCTTTGACTCCTTCTGATTTGTCAACATTCTATAAATGTTTTGAGCATGCTGGTTGATGAAGTTTGTCATCTACTGGGCATAGTTGTGTGCTCATTCCCCTACTTTATCTAACATTGCAGATTGATCAGCGAGGGTCACTTTGCAGCTCTGGAGTTTAGTTCATTTTGTTATTTGTTTCGTTGAGACTTGTATTTGAATTTGAGCCTTTGGGCCTCTTTGTTAGCTTCCGCTTCTGATATTAGTTTGGTGGGTTCTGTAATACTTTTGGGATGTTGCGACATCATTTTGATTATACTTTATTTAAGTATTCTGTTTTGGGCCTTATTTGCTTATTTGTGTTTGAATATTAGAGCCTTGCGTTATTAAGTAATAATACGCGGCGTGTAATACCCCTAACTCCTAGGCCAGTGTTTGGGGGTGTTACATATCTAGTTTATTTTATTTTCACACTTGTTATAACTCTTCACCATTTTAATTACCATTATAACACTCCTAACATGTCATAATTAACCTCATATCATCATTACTAACAATCACCATTTTTGACATCGTTTCTACCTTAAAAAAGTTTTTGGTCCATACAGTGGCCTGTCCGAACTTGTGTCCGGACTTCCCAAGTTCGGACACAAGTCGACTCAAAACTGAAACAGACGCCTGTCCGAACTTGTGTCCGGACTTCGAAGTTCGGACATGGGTCGAGAGAATTTCAAAGTAGAAGCAGGTCGTCCGAACTTGTGTCCGGACTTCCCAAGGTCGGACACAAGTCGAGACTCTGAAAATTTTTACGCAACAGGCCTGTCCGAACGTCCATGTCCGGACGGATGTTCGGACAAGGCAAAACACTCATTTTCTAAGCCTTTAAATACTTAACCAATTTCCACCCAAACCTCTAACACTTATAGTATTTTCTCCTTAAGTTTCTAAATGGTGTTTCATGCCTATTGTAGCCATTATACCAAAATATTTCCTCACCATTTAAACAACATCTCTTAAGCATCTTTTCTTACACCTAAATCCTTATGTCATTCTTGTAGTTCCTCTTACAAGTTTGTTCCTTCTCTTTGTTTACCAAAGTTGCATGAGCCCTAGAACAACTCCAAAATGACTTTGGTGTATTCCTAAACACCCACTGTATTCTAAAACCTTCAAGACAATGTCTAAGTCCTTTTTGCACTCTAAAACATCTTAATACATAGTTTCTTTCCTAGTAAAATACCTAGCCCTTCACAAGACTTCCTAGTTTCCCAAAATTCTCTTAAACACTTATAACCTCCTATTCATTACCTAATTTTTGACATGGGTTCTCCTAGAACATTACTAAGCCAAAACACATTGTTTTCTCCATTAAGCACACAAGAACACCTAAATTCACCAAGAACACTCTCACACACAAAGTTTCACCCAAATCACACTACATTACAATATAGTGCATAATTTAAATTGCATGGCACTTAGGCCCTTAAAATGCTTAAACCTTAAACATGAATTTCCACAATATATATGCCTTTGACCTGCAATTACATACAACAACACATATGTCCTTTTACTAATCTCCTTGAGAACCTTTCACTAAGTCATTTACCATTTGCTCTTTAGGTAATTTTGACAAGCATTATAAGCTCATTTCTCCTAAGGCATTAAACTACATTAGGTTAGCATATTTACCTCTTTTCCTCACAACTTCTTTCTTGTTTCCTTATAAAACCGGTAAGGATGTTTGATAGCTTGTCAACCTCTATACATTATACAAACATATAATGAGCATTCAAGCTTCAAGCTTAATCTCATTGTAAACCCTAGTTACATATATTGTTTTAAAGCATTAAGGTAGTTGTTTTACCTTGGTATTTGAAGAGAGTTTGAATATCTATCAAGAGAGGACTCCACCTAGTCCTTGAAAGGTTGGAATGAAGCTAGAACAAAGCAATATAATGAGCACCATCAATGGTGATTTTCGGTCATGATAAAAATGGAGGAAACATTATTTTTCTTTGAGATTCCTTACCTAGAAGCAAAGGAGATCAATAATATGTAGAAATATAAGCTCAAGCTCCTTCAATGGTGGAACTCCATGGCACCGAAATGGTGGTCTTGAAGTTTTGAGAAGAAGGAAGAGCTTGATGAGACTAAGAGAATGGTGGTGTTTGTTTTTGATTTGGTTAAGTGAGCTAGGAATTACAAGAGGTCAAAGATGGAGTTTTGATGGTGGTGGTGTATTACCGTGAGAGAGCAAGAATGGAGAAGGTGAAGTGTTGGAGACGGTGGGAATGCAAGAAAGAATGAAGCAAATGAGATAAGTTTGCTTTTGTAAGATATTTTAGCTTAAAGTAAATAGTACTTGCTTTATTACTTGTTTATTTACTTAATAGGCTAGCAAGAGTGGTGACTCACCACTTAAGAAACCGGCCCCCATTATGACAAAGGGGTTACTTAGTCTTTATTTGTCAGTTTAATTACTTATAATAACATATGTTACAAACTAGCTTATTAAAAGTCACTATTCATAAAAACAAGGCACATAGAAGTGAAATTTTTGATTTCCCATTGATATAGACTTCCAAATGTGATACTATATAGTACACATGTTAATTAAAGAGTAATGATGGACATTTAGCCATTCAAAACTCATTTACAAGACAATTTTTCAAAAATGTGCTTTAAGACTCCTTAAAGCACATTTTGTGTTTAAACTTGTTCTCAAGCTTGGTTTTCTTTGCTAATTGGTTTAATATGTTCATTAGTATATAAATAAGGTCTTGGTAAGTTCATTAGGTCCTAACCATGCTTATCCCAAGCTTAGAGCACATTTTGGCTCTTATTGACCTTAAGCACATTTTGTGTTTTCTATGGTTTAAATTGCTTACTAATGCTTCTAAGACTCTTTTTAGTCTTAATATACCATATTTAAATGTTTAACAACATACTAAGGTTTGGGGTATTTCAATCTACCCCCCTTAAAAGAACTTTGTCCCCAAAGTTCACATTCCACATATCCTAAATTTAGAACCGGGAACATATAAACATATTCCATACAACATTAACAACACACTTACATAACATTGGACACAAGGTCCACAACAACAACATCACAACATCATTCAGACTCAACGGTCTGTAACATGAACAACATAACACAACGATGTATTTAAATACATGTCGTACACACATAACCGAAACGGCTCTACCCCCCTTAAATAGGGGTACGCCCCGTACCCTATACATACACTAAGAAGTAAACAATGACGGGTACTTCGCCTTCATCTTATCTTCCAGCTCCCAAGTGGCCTCCTCAACGTCCTGGTTAGACCAGAGAACCTTCACCAGTCTCACAGACTTATGGCGAGTGTCTCGAGTCTTAGTATCCAGAATCCGTACCGGAGTCTCCACTGATCGCATGGTCGGCTCTAAGGTTAGCCTTTCAGGCTGAAGTACATGAGACGGATGAGACATATATTTCTTCAACTGGGACACATGAAATACATCATGTACCTTGCCCAGCTCGGGGTAGATCAAGTCTGTAAGCTACCGGGCCGATCCGCTCCGTCACAACATAAGGCCCCACATATTTTGGGCTCAACTTGCCTTTCTGGCCAAAACGAAATACTCCCTTCATGGGGGATACTCTCAAAATACCTGATCGCCCACGGCGAACTCCAGGTCACGTCTGCGCACATCTGCGTACGACTTCTGTCTATCCTGAGCTGCCTTCATGTTAGCCCGGATCTGGCGAACTTCTGCCTGAACTTGTTCCAGATACTCTGGTCCTATAATGACCGTCTCACTCGACTCATCCCAGCATAATGGCGTGCGGCATGGTCTACCGTACAAGCCTGGAAGGGAGACATCTTGATCGAAGCATGGTAACTGTTGTTGTAACTAAACTCGATCAGATGTAACTTGTCAATCCAGCTGGTCTGAAAGTCAAGTGCACATGCACGTAACATATCCTCAAGTGTCTGGATGGTGCGCTCACTCTGACCGTCTGTCTGTGGGTGAAACGCTGTACTCAATTTCAGTTCGGTACCCAGTGCTTCTCTGTAGACTTCCAATACCTCGATAAGAATCTGGTATCTCTGTCAGATACAATCGTTTTCGGTACCCCATGGTGAACGATCTCTCTATCAAAGAGCTCTGCTAGTTTTGCCACTTTCCAGGTGTCCTCATCGGATGAATCGAGCCACCTTGGTCAGTCGGTCAACAACAACCCAAATCATATTCAGACCTCCCCTTGCAGGCGGAAGCCCTACTACGAAGTCCATAGAAATATCATGGAACTTCCACTCAGGCACTGGCATTGGCTTACCATACCACCAGGCCGTCGGTGCTCAAACTTGACCTTCTGACAAGTGAGACACCTCAACACATAGTCATTCACATCCTTTTTCATTCCAGTCCACCAAAAATATCTTTTCATACCCTTATACATCTTTGAAGCTCCGGGGTGAATCGAAGTAGTAGAACAATGGGATTCACTCAATATGCGCTCCTTCAACTCAGCGCTACTCCTCGGTATACACAATCGGCCATTAAGCCTAATCAGGTCATCATCGTGGAGTCTGAAGTCGTACTTCTGACCCTCGAATGTGCCATCAATAAGCTTCTGTCTAATCTCCATCATGTACTGATCCGTCATCTGAGCACTCCGCACCTCTTCAACCAAGCTAGAATGAGAGACTAGCGAATGGAGAGTGTGCTCGGCGACTCAGTGCGTCAGCTACCACATTTGCCTTACCCTCCTTATATTGCAGATTAATGTCGTAGTCGTTTAGAAATTCAACCCACCTTCTTTGTCTCATGTTCAACTCCTTCTGAGTGAACAAGTACTTTAAACTCTTATGGTCAGAATAAATCGTCACACTTACCCCATACAAGTGATGTCGCCATATCTTCAATGCGAAGACAATGGCACCCAATTCTAAGTCGTGGGTAGGGTAGTTCTCTTCATGCTTCTTCAGCTGTCGGGAGGCGTATGCTACGACCTTCCCGTGTTGCATCAACACACAACCCATACCTCTGCCTGATGCGTCGCAATAGACCTCAAAACCATCTGGACCGTCTGGTAAAGTCAGGACTGGTGCAGATGTCAGAGCATCCTTGAGACTCTGAAAGAACTCTCACAGTCGACTGTCCACTCGAATGGTGCATCCTTTTTCATCAAGGAAGTCATCGGCTTCGAGACACTGGAGAAGTCCTTTACAAACCTCCTATAATAACCTGCCAGACCGAGGAAGCTCCTGATATCGGTAACTGTCTTCGGCCTAGGCCAGGTGCGCACTGCATCAATCTTTGCCGGATCAACAGCGATCCCGGCTCAGAAATCACATGACCAAGAAAGGATACTTGGTTCAACCAAAATCACACTTTGAAAATTTGCATACAACTGATTCTTCTCAATGTTTGTAACACATTCTCAGGTGGCTTTCATGCTCACCTCTCGATTTCGAGTACACAAGTATATCGTCGATGAAGACTACCACTGACTTGTCCAACTGATCTTGGAACAAGCGGTTCATTAAGTCCATGAACTTTGCTGGTGCATTGGATAAACCAAACGGCATAACCGTAAACTCATAATGTCCATACCTAGTTCTGAACTGTCTTCTCAATATCACTCACGGATGGCAATCTGATGGTATCCGATCGTAGATCTATCTTGGAGAATACTGATGCTCCCCTCAACTGATCAAATAAATCGTCGATGCGTGGTAAAGGGTAACGGTTCTTCACCGTAACTGCATTCAGCTCTCGATAGTCAATACACAGGCGGAGGCTACCGTCCTTCTTCTTCACGAAGAGGACCGGCGCTCCCCATGGTGAAACGCTAGGGCGGATAAACCCCTTGTCGAGTAGTCTCTCAGCTGCTCCTTGAGCTCAGTCATCTTTCTGGAGCCATACGATAGGGCGCCTTCGCAATTGGTCCGGTGCCCGGAACCAAATCATCTCAAACTCAACTTCCCGTGCTGGCGGCATGCCTGGCAGTTCCTTAGGAAATACATCAGGAAACTCCGACACTACCGGCACATCAGGACTAAACTCTGGGTCTCTCTCTATGTCCTGGACATAGCAGAGGTATACATCACTCCCTCGTCGTAATTCACGATACATAGCCATGGCGGTGATGATCTGAGTCGAAGGCTCCCTGGGCCTCTGGCGGTAAGATATGGTAACCCCAGATGGACTCCGAAGAAGCAGACGATGCTCGGCACACAGGATTCTGCCCTTGTACCGCTCCAACCAGTTCATCCCGACAATCACATCAAAACCAAGTCCGTCGAACTCTATCAAGTCGATCGGAAACTCTTCACCTCTGATTCTCACAACAACATCTCGGTGGTAGCGGGTACACCTGATCCGCTCTTTCGACGGGAGAGTGACTAGGAAGTCTGGCATCTCATCACCGTCTAACCCCAGCCTCTTCGCAAAGGATAGCGAAATAAATGTATGTGAGGCTCCGGAGTCGAACAAGATCGAAGCGTCCACGCCATTGACTGGAAAGGTACCGGTGAGGATTGTGCCGCTCCTGCCGGCTTCTGCCTCATTGCAGACACTCAGTATACCTCCCGTTCCGAGTGCACAGCCTAATTCATTGGCAAACTAATAAGTATTGGGTAACAACACGGTTTATATGCTTCAAACAACTCCACTTTATTCATTAACACACTCTTTTTACAACATTCGTTGGCTTATACTGTCGCCATAATTAACACTTACAACATCCTTAACATACACTGGTTCAACACATCACATAATTATACAAAGCTTAAAACTGTCTGAAGGTCAAATTCAAACGTCCGGGTTTCATGTGTGTGGCATTGATCACTGCCGACGGTGCGGTATTCAGTTTGATCTTCCTGATGCCATGGTATAGCATCCTTGACTGCCCACCCATGATTAACACATCTCCCGATTTCAACACTAGCTTCTTTGCGAGATCAGCACGCTTCTGCTCGCCATACACAAACACTGCGGTATCACCAATGGACCAAGACACCACGGGTACTCCCTTACTTAGAGACTCGGGTGACTCGTCCTTATCTTGGTGTAAACCTAATCGTCCACCTTTCTGGTAGAAGTTCACAATACATAGATCCGCTTTCACATTTGGAATTGAATCCGTTTCAACTTGTTGAGCAATTCCCACGGCGTGGTTAACGACCGCAAGGAACTCCTCAGGTATACTTAGTACAGTTGCTCCATCTTCAGCTCGCACTTCTTGATATGTCTTGGTGTAAGGGTTCCAGTCCTTACCCATGCACATCATCTTCAATTTCATTCTTGATCCGCTCGGGTATTCGGGTGTGTAGAAACCTCCAAGTGTTGCTCCAAGTTCATTGCATCGTCTGATGATGTGGATTTGTGCTTCCGGTGTCAGGTATCCATTTAAGAGTACCATACCTGGTTGGATGACCTGACATTGCTCCATTGGAAAGTCGGTGATGCCGATGGTAGTTTCTTCAGGGTTTGGTGTGGGTGGGATTGGATAACATATATTGAAGGTTCCTTTAAGTTTAGAGTTATCTAATTAGGTGACTTTCACACTATACTTTAATTGTTTACTCACATGGTTGTTTACTTAAACTCACTAACACACATGCATGAAATGCGGTATGCAATCACTTATTTCACTCAATAGTTAGGCGGTACCTGGTCTAGAAGAGGGCCCTGGCGCCTCAGACCGGTCCACCACATTCAGGGCGGCCTTGCCGGACCCCGACCCCTTCCCCTTCTGGGAATCTGTGTACCTCTGATCTGGGGGTGGCTGATTCGCCGTCTTCGGGCCATCGGTGGTCGCAGTGGCCTTACCCTTCCATTGCCCCTTGGGCCTGTAGTTTCTACTGTTCGGGTTCTGCCAGCACTCATAGTCGCGGTGCCCCATCTTTTTGCAGTATCGGCACTGCACATCATTACCCTTGCAGTCCTTGCCGGGGTGGTCTCCGTTACACCACTTGCAGTAATAGTGGCGCTCCGGTCCAGAGCCCGTGCTAGCTGCTAACACATCACACACTCAGTACATACTTCACAAGTTAATAACACACACTAGATTTCGGTATTGAAATTTGTTAATTACCCTTGGGTGGGTAAGAGCGTAGGGGCTTGGCCGCATACGCATAGGTGAGCTGCAGAGGCTCCTCAGCAGTGGTGGTCTGGGTCTGGCCCTTGCCACCCTGTTGCTGTCCTTTCTGGGACTGGGGGTATGGCTTCCTCTTCTTTCCTCCCCCTTGCCCTTGCGTGCCTTGGCCCTCGTTCATGGCCTTGCGCTTGAGCGCACTCTCCTCGTCCCTCAGACGGACGGTGATCTCCACAATTGCAGCGGCATGGTAGCACTCCTATATTTAGGGTGTCAGTTATGCCCCGCCAAACAAATTCACATCACATTAACATACCCCACATACTTACTCAATTATACTGTAGTTTCATTACCTGCAAGGTGGTATACCCGCTTGGCCCCATGTCGTAGCGTAGACGGTAGCTCAACCCGTTGTAAAAACGGTTCACTAAAATCCGGTCTGAATAGCCCAGATCCGGCAGCAGGTGGATGAGTCCGATAAAAGCGGTGTAGTACTCATCGACTGTCATCTTGTCTCCCTGTCTCAAACTGTCGAGCTCTAGGCGCTTGGCCTCCTGGACGTGAATAGGGTAGTACTTGGCTCGCAGCAGGGCCGTGTACTCCCTCCACTGGAAGGTAGGATCACCAACTCTTCCCTCCCTTACCAGCTTCCACCATGTCTGAGCCGATCCCTTCAGATAGTAAGCGGCTAGTCGAACCTTGGCACCAGCAGGGACGTCCAAGGTCTCGAAGGCGGTCTCCATTTCGGAGATGTACGCCTCCAGCTTACTGGGGTCGGTCTCCCCACTGAACGATGGTGGCCTCAAATCCGCCAACGCCTTGACCCAGTTGGTCTCGCGCGGCTGTGGTTGCGGTTGGGGCCCTTGTTGACCCTCACCGCCTTGCTGCTGCTGCTGCTGCATCACAGCTAACAATTGGGGTACCATCTGGGCTACGGCGGCTGCTACTGCCTCAGCCATAACCTGAGCCGTAGTATTCTCGCCCTGGTCACCCGTATCTCCAGTACCGTGTCCACGGCCTCTACCTCTCGGTCGACCTGACATCTGAATTCACATGAACATTCATTAGCAATATGCTTGCACACTTATCGGTCCAACGGTTGTAACATCTTCCCGACAACAAGGTAATTCCACACTCAGTTAGTGGTAATCTTCTCATAACTGTTCACTTAGGTAACTATGTTAGGTTTCCTAACTCGGTATATTCCTAAGCTCGGTATTCTAGTCATCAGAGCGATACTTCGCTCTGATACCACTTTTTGTAACACCCCTACTACGCATAACATTACTTGAAATCGCAGCGGAATTTAAACAACTAAATAACTAACGATTGGTGCTACAACGCCGTCAACCACCCACGTGGTTAACAAGGCTGAATAAATACAAGTGTATCGGTCTGATGATCAGACTCCCGAGCATAGAACTAATAACCACATATACAACATAATACCGAGTATTTTTACATCCTTCACTGTACTGTACTGTAAACTGTTCACAACCAAAATATATAACGCACGGGAGCACAGGCGCATCCCGGGCCCAACATCCAAAAGTAATCAAAAGTAAACCTGCATCCTAGAATCTAAAGCCATTCCGCTTCTTCGATCCTCATCCTGCAGTAAAAGAAATATGGAGCCCCCGAGGGGGTCAGCAACCCTTGGCTGGTATGGTTAACGCGCAGCCCATCGGCTACCGGGATACGCGTAACTAATTGTCATGGTGACATGGCATTCATTTTAAAACACACAACTATACATTATCATAACATGGTATTGTACACAACATCACACATCACACAAAAAATTCCTTAAAGTAAGAGAACCAACAATTAGTTCCCATGGAGAGCCTAGAGAATGTTGCCATGCTCATGCTAAGCTCGTTACATAACTCGTTACCGTCCTGTTAGATTGAACGGATAACTTAACACAAGGTGCCTCGGATATAGTGATCCAAGCACACCGAAACACATAGTATGCCCCTGTGGCCCGACGTGAGTCAGTAAAATAGCCTTGGTTAAGCTAAAGGGAAGGTTGGAAACCAAATTGGAAAACAACCATAACATACAAAGAGAATCGAACCGGTTATGACATCGACTCCCATACTCACACGCGTGGCCGGAACAGACCGGACTCCTCACTTCCCCCGTTAGCACTTGTTAGTAGTTCAACATCGAACTCAGTAAACAATTCACCATAATAGGTCAAGTCTTGTTAGACACACACAAGGGAAGAGAGTCATACTTAACAACATAATAATTTTAACAACTGTAAACTCTTTACATGGTTTAATCTTACAAAGTCATTAACACACAGAAAAACAAACAACACACAAGCCGGTGTAAACCGGTAGGCAACAGACTGCAAGAAAATACCTTGGTCCTTGCTTCGATTTGTTTCCACCTTGAGAGAATCCTAAACACATTAGTAACGTCGGTTAATTAACGCACTAGTCCATTGTACTGTTACTCACATATCTAGTTTATTTTATTTTCACACTTGTTATAACTCTTCACCATTTTAATTACCATTATAACACTCCTAACATGTCTTAATTAACCTCATATCATCATTACTAACAAATCACCATTTTTAGACATCGTTTCCTACCTTAAAACAAAGTTTTGGTCCATACAGTGGCCTGTCCGAACTTGTGTCCGGACTTCCCAAGTTCGGACACAAGTCGAGACTCAAAACTGGAAACAGACGCCTGTCCGAACTTATGTCGGACTTCGGAAGTTCGGACATGGGTCGAGAGAATTTCAAAGTAGAAGCAGGTATGTCCGAACTTGTGTCCGGACTTCCCAAGGTCGGACACAAGTCGAGACTCTGAAAAAATTTACGCAACAGGCCTGTCCAAACGTCCATGTCCGGACGGATGTTCGGACAAGGCAAAACACTCATTTTCTAAGCCTTTAAATACTTACCCAATTTCCACCCAAACCTCTAACACTTATAGTATTTTCTCCTTAAGTTTCTAAATGGTGTTCATGCCTATTGTAGCCATTATACCAAAATTTTCCTCACCATTTAAAAAACATCTCTTAGAATCTTTTCTTACACCTAAATCCTTATGTCATTCTTGTAGTTCCTCTTAAAGTTGTTCCTTCTCTTTGTTTACCAAAGTTGCATGAGCCCTAGAACAACTCCAAAATGACTTTGGTGTATTCTTAAACACCCCACTGTATTCTAAAACCTTCAAGACAATGTCTAAGTCCTTTTTGCACTCTAAAACATCTTAATACATAGTTTCTTTCCTAGTAAAATACCTAGCCCTTCACAAGACTTCCTAGTTTCCCAAAATTCTTTTAAACACTTATAACCTCCTATTCATTACCTAATTTTTGACATGGGTTCTCCTAGAACATTACTAAGCCAAAACACATTGTTTTCTCCTTTAAGCACACAAGAACACCTAAATTCACCAAGAACACTCTCACACACAAAGTTTCACCCAAATCACACTACATTACAATATAGTGCATAATTTAAATTGCATGGCACTTAGGCCCTTAAAATGCTTAAACCTTAAACATTGAATTTCCACAATATATATGCCTTTGACCTGCAAATACATACAACAACACATATGTCCTTTTACTAATCTCCTTGAGAACCTTTCACTAAGTCATTTACCATTGCTCTTTAGGTAATTTTGACAAGCATTATAAGCTCATTCTCCTAAGGCATTAAACTACATTAGGTTAGCATATTTACCTCTTTTCCTCACAACTTCTTTCTTGTTTCCTTATAAAACCGGTAAGGATGTTTGATAGCTTGTCAACCTCTATACATTATACAAACAATATAATGAGCATTCAAGCTTCAAGCTTAATCTCATTGTAAACCCTAGTTACATATATTGTTTTAAAGCATTAAGGTAGTTGTTTTACCTTGGTATTTGAAGAGAGTTTGAATATCTATCAAGAGAGGACTCCACCTAGTCCTTGAAAGGTTGGAATGAAGCTAGAACAAAGCAATATAATAAGCACCATCAATGGTGATTTTCGGTCATGATAAAAACATGGAGGAAACATTATTTTTCTTTGAGATTCCTTACCTAGAAGCAAAGGAGATTAATAATATGTAGAAATATAAGCTCAAGCTCCTTCAATGGTGGAACTCCATGGCACCGAAATGGTGGTCTTGAAGTTTTGAGAAGATAGGAATGAAGAGCTTGATGAGAGCTGATGAGACTAAGAGAATGGTGGTGTTTGTTTTTGATTTGGTTAAGTGAGCTAGGAATTACAAGAGGTCAAAGATGGAGTTTTGATGGTGGTGGTGTATTACCGTGAGAGAGAGAGCAAGAATGGAGAAGGTGAAGTGTTGGAGACGGTGGGAATGCAAGAAAGAATGAAGCAAATGAGATAAGTTTGCTTTTGTAAGATATTTTAGCTTAAAGTAAATAGTACTTGCTTTATTACTTGTTTATTTACATAATAGGCTAGCAAGAGTGGTGACTCACCACTTAAGAAACCGGCCCCCATTATGACATAAGGGGTTACTTTGTCTTTATTTGTCAATTTAATTACTTATAATAACATATGTTACAAACTAGCTTATTAAAAGTCATTATTCATAAAAACAAGGCACATAGAAGTGAAATTTTTGATTTCCCATTGATATAGACTTCCAAATGTGATACTATATAGTACACATGTTAATTAAAGAGTAATGATGGACATTTAGCCATTCAAAACTCATTTACAAGACAATTTTTCAAAAATGTGCTTTAAGACTCCTTAAAGCACATTTTGTGTTTAAACTTGTTCTCAAGCTTGGTTTTCTTTGATAATTGGTTTAATATGTTCATTAGTATATAAATAAGGGCTTGGTAAGTTCATTAGGTCCTAACCATGCTTATCCCAAGCTTAGAGCACATTTTGGCTCTTATTGACCTTTAAGCACATTTTGTGTTTTCTATGGTTTAAATTGCTTAATAATGCTTATAAGACTCTTTTTAGTCTTAATATACCATATTTAAATGTTTAGACAACATACTAAGGTTTGGGGTATTTCAACATGTGTCATCCTCACATACCGGACACGCTTTGAATCCTTTCACCGAGTATCCTGACAAGTTCCCATAGGCAGGAAAGTTGTTAACAGTACAGAACAACATCGCCTTCAGTGTGAAATTTTCTTTCGCATGAGCATCATATACCACTGTCCCTTCATTCCACAACAAGTTCAGATTGTCGATTAGTGGTGCAAGATATACGTCAATGTTATGACCAGGTTGCTTTGGACTAGAAATTAGGAGTGATAACATAATGTATTTTCGTTTCATGCACAACCATGACGGTAAATTGTAGATCACTAGTAGCACCGGCCAAGTGCTGTGCTGATTGCTCAACGTGCCATACGGGTTCATCCCATCGGTACACAATCCAAGTCTCTGATTCCTATCCTCATCCCCAAAATGATGTTTGAATTTTCTGTTGATATTTCTCCACTGAGGTCCGTCTGCAGGATGTCTTAATTTTTCATCAATTTTTCTACCATCCGCGTGCCATCATAAGTTCTTCGCATCTTTCGGGTTGGCAAACAACCGTTTGAATCTAGGAATTATCTGCAAGTACCACAATAATTTCACTGGACGATTTTTTTTCTCAAAGGAGGAATCCTCATCCTTGTCCTTGTACCGGGACAACAAAAATTTAGGACACTTGTCTAGATGTTCGTATTCACCCCTATAAAGCACACAGTTATTAGGGCAAGCATGAATCTTTTTATATTCAACTCCCATTGGACACATCCATTTCTTTGCCTCGTAGGTGGATGTAGGAAGACCATTCTCATCAGGAAGCATATCATGTATCAGCTCTAGAAATGACGTGAAACACTTGTCACCAACTCCATATTTCCCCTTTAAGTTGAACCAATTAAGTACAACAGTCAATTTTGTGTATTTAACGCACGAAGGGTACAAAGGTGTCTTTGATGCGTCCAACAATCTTTGATACTCTTCCGGCTTATCGACAAATGTATCCGCAACATTTTCTAACATTTCATCCATTTGCTCATCATGGTGAGTGGCCTCACTGTCATCGAATCCTGAATCACTTAACGGTACCGACTCATTGATGGTATTGAAGGTGTGGGCGGTAATTGCATAACGTGGATCATGAGCACTTGATGATGTTGAAGCACTAGCTGCAACAGTTTCTCCATGAAAATTCCATCTTCTGTAATGTGGCATGAATCCACAGGACTTAAGATGAAATCTAATTTCCTCAATGTCTACATATTTCCTTACGACCCCACAGTCAACACAAGGACATGAAATATTGTCCGCCTTTGTTCTGTCCTTGTGTTGCACTGCCACTTTGAGAAACCCTTTCAGCTTCTCATCAAAGTAGTGATCCCCTCGATCACCGTACATCCAGTCATACTCCATTCTATATGTGAAAACAAAACAAGTTTAAGATTGATTTGTCTTTCAGTTTCGTCTGCATTTGTATATGGAGCATGCATGTTTCTACTGGATGTACGGTTTCAACCAAACTCAGCACTACTCTATGGTTCCAACCAAACTAACGTAGCCTAAGTACTCTAACATTCCAACGTAACTAATCTAGCCTTATTCTAACAATTCTAACACATTTAATTTAACATCAACAAATCATTGCATTATTAAAACAAAAAAAAAGTTTAATTACTTACTTGTTTTAAGGTGGTACAGAGGGGGAAGCTAGGAGACTGCTTTGGTGATGGGTTGGGAAAGTACTGGTACAAATAACAAATAAAATTAATTAATAAGACTAATACGATTCTAGAAAAAAATCGGCATGAACTGTGCGTAATAGTGTTAATCCCATGCTTATCATTAAGCATTCACCAATATCTTATTTACCACGACAAATAAATTCAACAATTGACAGCAACCATCCTTATTCACAATCACTCAATATTAACCACAACCACTTTTTCGCAATAATTAATTAAACAAACATAGAGAAAAGATAGATGAAAATGTTACCTTTTCACTCTTACTCCACAGCAGAAGAAATGAGGAAGAAGAAGTAGAGACCACCCCAATTAGTGCAGACAGCGGGGAAGCAAGGAATGAGGAAGAAAGAGACGTGGATTAATTGCTACACAAAAACAGTAAATAATTGAAGTTAATTAATAAAACTAATACAATTCTTGAAAAAAATCGGCATGACCTTTGTGTAATCATGCTAATCCCATGCTTATCATTAAGCATTCACCAATATCTTATTTACCACGACAAACAAATTCAACAATTGGCAACATCCATCCTTAATCGCAAACAACACAATTTTCCACTCAGGTATTTTATCGAACATTGTATGCATAACTAATTAACTAACTAAACAATATAACTATATACAATTATCCACTCACAACTAAATTAGAAATCAACAACTGCATTACAATAAACAAAATACACCAATTGAGGATTCAGTTTCGATTAACCAAGTGTAAGCGTCGGTTAATTGATAATTGAAGAATTTTTATATTAAAATTAAGTTTTAGATTTCTTCTATTAAGTTTCCTATAGTTCAATAAACCAAATTGACAAATTGAAACTACAAGAATTAAATCAATAAGATAATTTGATTCCATTTCTAATTATTATTATGATGATGAAAGAGAGGAGAGGAGCAAAGTGTTCTTAAATTAGTAACACGTGTTAGTATAAGGTATTTTATTTCTTTTATTTCCTATAAGGTATTTTATTTCTTTTAATAATATAATTTAATACCACGTGTTAGTATTTACCTTGAATAAATGACTCTTAACAAGTTTTTAAACCCCATTTAAAACAACACAAGAGCAGGTTGATATTCCCACCGATTGAACATGTTTAAACTGGAAAGAAACAGGTTGGAGATGTGAAGGGAAAATGGCAGAACAATAGCAAAAGATATATTTAATGCTTGTTTTCACCTTGTAAATCTTGTACCTTAATCCCCACAATCAAACTCTAACCAACCGACTTTATTAAAACTCCAAAACAAGGTCTTAATTTTCGGAACCCTTCAATAACCTAAGAACCATAATTTCTGCAGAATAACAACACCAATGTTGAATCAAATTTTCAGAAATCAATAACACCACAAACTCTACCATTTCGAGATCCTAGTTCAATTTTATGGGCTCAATTTCGCTGTCATATAATTTCAGTTAGCCAGAAACTAAATTTGGTTTCAATGTCTAAATACAACATATAGCTCACGGTTTCTAGTTCCACAATTTCAGAAACCAGTAAACACTCAACAACTCCTAAAAATCGCACTAATCCAACAATCAGAACAAAGTAGTCTCGAATCTACTACAATACAAATAACATTTCAATTAAACAAACAAAAAATGAAGTTAGAACTAACCTCGTTTTTTCTGTTCAGTCGCGCAACAAATCGACGCCTGCGAACCGGTGGGGTGTTAGGGCGACGGCGACGAAGGCAAAGCGGCCGGCGCGCAGAGAAGACGGTGGCGACGGCAGTGGCGGTGGCGGTCGCAGGCGTCGAAGCTTCGTCACTCTGGAAATCGCCGTCGCACACAGAGAGGGTTTAGCCACTGGTGAGGAGGAAGAAGAAGAAGTCACGCGACTGAATTATATTAAAGGGATCTATCGCAGCGGTTCCAAATAAGAACTGCTGAGATAGGTCTATAAAAAAGACCTATCTCAGCGGTTCTTAGTACGAACCGCTGCGATAGAGTTGTTTTTTTTAACGACCCTAGCGCAGCGGTTGTTACTTACAACCGCTGAGATAGGTTTGCGGGATTTTTAAAGACGGCCTATCTCAGCGGTTGTTTTTACAACCGCTGCGTTAGGGGCGCTGCGATAGACCATTTCTGTACTAGTGAATATTACCAAACAGTTCACTCATATTATTATTGTATTCATCTGCTGAGCTTTTGTTTTTTTTTAATCGAATGATATAGATGTATATTAATATTAGCGGTAAAAATCCCGGAGAGTTAGATATATAGAAGTTCTATGTATTTGATGATTGAGATTGATGATGATAGTACATGGTGGGTCACAGGTAAGCTATCGATCTCAAAAGATATTATGAACTTCATTTATACTGCAAACAACGATGCGTCTGAAAACACGTTTGCATGGAGCTCGATCTGGCAAGGTCTATGCGAGCCGCGTGTAGAAATAGTCTTGTGGTTCACCCTTATTCGGCGCCTAGTAACTAAAGAGCTGCTCTTCGAGAGAGATTTGATTCCAATTGGGTAGAGTCTCTGCCCCTGGTGTAAACGAGCTATGGAAGCAGTGGAACATGTAATCTTCCATTGCCCAGCAATCAGCAGAGTGTGGGAAGTTATCCTCAGGTGGTGGAATATGGGCTTTGTCTTTAAGTGCACCGCAAAAGAAATTTATCATGATTGGTTTACTGTTTCCCTCCTTGGTAAGCCGAGATGTGTATGGAGATCCACGTTATGCTATGGGATTTATATATGGCTGCTGCGAAACAATGTGGTTTTTGGCAGTGATACTCTTGATGCTGGACAACTTGCAACTCAAAAAAACTGGGTACGTGGAGATGGACGAAAGTTTGGTGGAAGGATTTCCCACTGGCATGTAGCTTCTTTGTTGGTGCTGCGTCCCTAAAAGACTATTTATGATTGCAGTAGATGATATTACTTGTTTTGGTTGGTGCTTTCAAGTTTGGTTTGGACACAGTTTGTTTTCGAACCCTTTTGTAGTTTATGACTCTAGGCTTGTAACTAGATGTTGTGGGACACTCTTTTTCCTCCCTAAGCTTTTTCCCATTGGGTTTTGCTTAGGGGGGTTTTAACGAGGCCCAAAGATACACTCATCTAAACTTTATTTTCCAATTTAATTGGCTCTTTGAGCCCAAATTATCAAAAAAAAATGTATTTGATGATTAAACAAGGTGTATCATTGTTGGGAGAGTGGATATTCAAAACCTCCTTAATAATGGTCAAAACCAGCATATTGCTGTCAAAAGAATGACTCCAACTACACATCAAAAAACAAAGTCGAAAAGAAGCCTCAAGTTACAATATGTTAAGATGTACAAAAAGAGTCACCCCAACACCACAACCAAAAGCTCCCAGGATGCAATATACTAGATCAATACTCAGAGCTCCTAGAGCAAAGGACCATATCCAGCCAATCATAGTCGGAGCTGAATCTTCCCATCTTCTGAGCTTTTGTTTTCAAAATTTTGTCTCTCAAATAGAAATCGAACCTACGAAATAATTCAACTAATCTTATTAATCAATTTACAATATGTACGATACATAAATGATTCTTAACACTTTATTATATTTATCTTATCGCTATTAATTTATATCAGCAAAAAATTACCGAGGGAATAACAACGGTAGTACTTAAATCAATTTAAAGGCCCTTGTTTGGTAAAAAAAAGGTGGAAAAACCTTTTTTCTATGTTTTGTTAATAACGGATATTCGTTAATCGAAGTTTAAAATAAAGTACGGTATTCGGTTATAACCGAATTAACCAAATTTAATACTAATATCCGCCCGAACTTGCTAAAATAACTGAAATAACCGAACTTCTAAAAATAACCGAAAAAATGAAACTTTCTAAATTAACTGAAATAATCAAATCCTAAACCTAATTAAGTGAATAGTAAAATAGTAGATAAAATTATTGGGTATAAAAAAATAAAATATAAAATATTTTTGTAAAAGTTCACTTATTACGGATAACCGAAGCTTGGATTTCACTATCTGTGAACCGAACCGTACTTTATTACGATAACCGTTTTAACTGAAATACCCGAACTTTTGTAAAACGGTTAAAAATACGTCGATCGAATCTGAAAAAGAGAACGTTTATCTCGGATAACTGAAATAACTGCCCCTACAAATTATGAGAATTTAAAAAAAAATTCAAATTTGTCATTGAGAAGTAAAGGATTAATTCCCTTTTAGAAATAAAAAATTTCATTAGATTGGGGGATCCCTCTTAACTCTTAAAGAACGAATTACACTTTTACCACTAAACAATACTCGCTACAATGCGATTATTGTGTCTAAATGTAACTTTTGTCGAATGAATGAAGCTGGATCAGAAAAGAATAATGACAAATTAGAGTATTGAAGTAGGACTTAATCAGAGGAGGAAAATTCATACATGCACGTCGGAACCAGAAATTATAATTGAGGGAGGTATGGACAAAATTATAAAAATTTAGCGGGATCTTTTATTAAAAAAAAGTTTTACACTATAATTTTGTGTAAATTAATAAGGTTGGGGTGTACCTTCCATTCCCCTCTTCCTCCGCCACTGCATACATGAGATAAGTTTTCTTCAAATAAAACAATCTACCAGCTGATGTGTACCCAAAATGGAGAGATTGTGTGTGCAACTACAACAATAAGCTAATAGCCAAGCAAGTCATGAGGCGTGTAGGTTATCCAACCAGTCAACATCCCATACATGGGGTACAGTCACCTTTTCGGCATTGAGGACACTAAAGAGAGTTTTTTATTTGAAAAACCTTAGTCAATTTCAATGAAATTAATAAGAGCTTGCGAGCACAATGCTCGCCCTGTTGAATATTTAGTTGTCTGAAAGAGTAAATGAATATAGTTTCTGATCATTAGATTCAAAGAGTTATTTGAGTACACATCTCCCCAGCTTTAGTAATAACTGATTTTTTAACTAAAAGATAAGAATAAGTCCGCTTTGAAAAAAAATCAACAATCCTTGAATTAGGCAATTAATTTCTGAACTATAAAAATGGTTAGATATTAGAGTACTTAAAGTTTACATAAAAATTGCTGCTTATTACAAGATTCATTTGTCTTTTTTATAGGAAGAAGATTCAGCAGTTAGATTGAACTGATCAAACAACTATTATTCAATGTTTCTTTGAAGCAAATGGTTCATTCAACATCTATATGGATTGTTAAACCATCATTATCTAGAAGATAATTGGACGAATAATTCTATGACTCTTATGATATTACCACTAGCTAGTAGTTCAATACATTATTGTATTCATCTGTTGAGCTTTTGTTTTCAAAATTTTGTCACTCACATAACAATCGAACATGTACGAAATATTCAACTAATTTTAGTAATCATTTTACAAATATGTGCGATACCAATTATGATTTTTAACACTTTATTTTATTTTTTAAATCGCTATTTATATTGTCTAATAAAATACCGAGGAAATAAACACGGTAGTGGCTTAATCAATTACAAGGCAAGACCTTTTTTGGTTAAAACAAGAAGGAAAGATCTAAGTTTTTGTTTTTTTAATTGTACGAGGAAGTTAGACTCTCAAATCAAAGACATCTTCCTTCTCCGCTGACACGATCAAAATGGTTAACCCACCGTAATGTATATATATATACCAACTCTGAGCAGCTCTCCATCACCGAACCATCTTCTTCAAAGCAAACACAAGTGAAGAGAGAGCCCAAAAAAACTCTGCTTGCTACTCCCGAGAAAGAAACACTCAGCTCAAGTAAGAGAGTAAGAGAATGGCCTCCACAACGAGAGTAGATCTCGACGGGAACCTCATCAATCCGATGACCATCTGCATGATTGGTGCTGGTGGATTCATTGGCTCTCACCTCTGCGAGAAACTCATGTTTGAGACGCAGCATAAGGTGTTGGCTGTTGATGTTTATAACGACAAAATTATGCACTTGCTTGAACCGGACAACCATCCTTGGTCCGACCGGATTCAATTCCATAGACTTAACATCAAGAATGATTCTAGGCTCGAAGGCCTCATTAAGATGTCAGACTTGGTAAGTTCTTCATCAATTTCTCTGTTCTATGGCAATTGTTGTGTTAATGTTGTTCCCCTTTTCTAATGCAATTGTTCTGACATGATTCCTGATCGACTTCATTGACTGTAGACCATAAATTTGGCGGCAATCTGTACTCCAGCTGACTACAACACTCGTCCATTGGATACTATCTACAGCAACTTCAACGATGCTCTACCAGTGGTATGGTATTCAAACTCATAAGACAGAGAGCTTTCGATGATAGAATTTTCAATGCTGACTTGAGGTCTTACCTACCTTTAACAGGTGAAGTACTGTACAGAGAACAACAAACGCCTCATCCACTTCTCCACTTGTGAAATTTATGGAAAAACAATTGGTTCATTCCTCCCCAAAGACCATCCTTATCGTCAGGTGAGATACCCTGATATATAGATGCTAAATGACTAACTATTATCAACACAATTATTAATTGTTTTAGGCATTTGGAAATGAAAAAGATTGATGACTCATTTATTGTTGTATTGAAGATAGAACTTATATATATTCCGATAATAAAACTCTTATTCTCGCTAACATCAATTATATGCATGCCATGACAGGATCCTGAATTCTATATGCTCAAAGAAGATGTTACCCCTTGCATTTTTGGCCCCGTTGAGAAACAAAGGTGGTCATATGCATGTGCTAAGCAGCTGATCGAGAGGCTCATCTATGGTACACTTTCTAATAATTTATTGAGTTATCATTAAGACAACTTATGGGTCATTTAAAGGTGTTAATCCTTATTCATCTTGATTATTTCACAGCCGAGGGAGCTGAAAATGGTCTTCAATTCTCTATAGTTAGACCTTTCAACTGGATTGGCCCTAGAATGGATTTCATTCCTGGTGTTGATGGCGAGGGTGTTCCTAGGGTTTTGGCTTGCTTTAGTAATGTGAGTTTTTCTTTACATTCAAGTATTTGGTACTATTATCTTTAAATAGTTTATTCTTATGATTCTAGTTTATTTTTGTTTTCTATATATAGAATCTTCTTCGTCGTGAGCCCCTCAAGCTTGTCGATGGTGGTGAATCCCAAAGAACTTTTATCTACATCAAGGATGCTATTGAGGCTGTTCTCTTAATGATTGTGAGTACCATTCATTGTCTATCCTTGCCCCTTGTTGTTATAGTTCAAGGTTATGAAATTAGTATGTCTTTCTTGGAAATTGAAACAGATATTATCTTTTTTCCAGGAAAACCAAGTAGGGCTAATGGTCAGATATTTAACGTGGGAAACCCAAACAACGAAGTCAAGTTCGACAGCTAGCTGAGATGATGATTGAGGTGAGACATATGAAAAACATGTCTTTACCTTCTATGTTATCTATGATTTTCAGTTATATTTTGAAATATTGATTAGGATGTCATAAATAATTATTGGAATTGTATTCTCTAGGTTTATGCCAAGGTGACTAGTGAGCCACCATTGGACAACCCAACAATCGATGTCAGCTCCCAAGAATTCTATGGCGAAGGTTATGATGACAGTGACAAGAGGATTCCAGACATGACCATTATCAACAAACAACTTGGTAGTCTTATTACCATTTTCATCCAATGCAACAGATTTTGTATGGTTGTATTAATTTCTAATATGTTTCATGTTTTTGTCCAATCATCTCATGTAGGTTGGAACCCAAAGACATCTCTATTTGATTTGCTTGAATCAACTCTCACTTATCAGCACAGAACATATGCAGAGGCCATCAAGCAAGTCATATCAAAGCCAACTTCAAACTAAACAAATGAAAAGCAAAGTTCTTATTCCCATCTGCTAGGGAGCAGTGGACTCCTTTTGTCTCAAATGAACAAAAGTCAAATGAAAATGATAGTGTTGTTTTGATACGAAAGGAGTGGTTGACTCCCATTTGTTCTGTTGTCTACTTGTCTGTTTTATTTCCTTGCTCATTCTATCATCTCACTCCGTGTTCGATGACACTTGACTTCATTAGAGCTATAGAACATGTCGGATACGTCTGGTGGTTACATATTTCCAGTTTAATTCTAGAGACATTTACAGATATGGATGTGACATAAGGTGTAAAGGGCATGTACATAATAAGAAAACGAAATCAGAAGCTTGTTCGGTTTTGTGTACTTTTTGGTGTGTGTGTGTGAGAGAGAGAGAGAGGAATCGGTGATGTCCATCTGCAAATACAAGGCGAGCAAACGTGTCTTGCAATATACTTTGGGATGAAACTATTTACATCTTGTCGTTAGTTAATAATATTAGCGAATTCTTGTCCATACGAGCCTTGTCGTAATTTCATTTCCATAATCATTATTGTGTTATCGCTGTAGTTTATTGGCAAATGGCTTTTACTTATAGTGTTGATTTGGTAACAAAATTGTTCAACTATGGATTTATATATGTGAATACAGAATAAATTGTGCAACCTCAAAGGTTTACCTCAACAGCGATGACGGTGAAATTAAATTTGGTTATAGATAGTTCTTCACATCATCTGGTAGATTGCTCGTTCATCATCTAGTGCTGGTTTCCTGTGAAACCACCAGCAGGCCTACTTAACTTTTCTACTCCTTGTGATAGAAGGTGAGGATTTCTGAAGTGGAATTCATATCTCGTTACCATCCATCCCTTATGTTTGCTTAAATGACCAAAAGTTAGAAATATCAAATTTCCACTAGAGAAGACCTGAAAAGATTGAAACAGACATGAAATGGAAAACACGTAAGACAAAATAGGATTTATGGCGTCTCTCGTTTAACCCTCTGATGATAACATCATAACAAAGTCTAGTGAAGATGAGTACGCTACTTGCATTTCTTTTACTCTCTGGGACACCGACGTTCCTTTGTCTCCCTAAGACGGGAGGGAATTGGCCACAGCCTCCTCAACTTCTTCTACACTACCTTGGAAATAGAAGACAATGATTTCCAGTGTCTTGAGGAAGTGAAGAAAATCTCCCGCACTGCACATATACTCGACATGAGCAACTCTGTAACACCCCAGCCTTTTCTCTCGATTCTCGTTGCATGCAAGCCGCATGCAGCCACCAAGTTCCTTCTCTTCCTCAAACCCCTGGTAGTCCTGCTGCTATATCAACCCGTATTTTCTCACTCCATCATGAACCGCCAGCTTATCCATCTATCTCGTTTGAATTCTCTCCGACTTACACTCTGCTTCCATAAAATTTTCATCGCACCTCACTCATCCTCGCAGCCACAATTACAAACAGTTGAGCTTAATGGAGTTACTTGCCATTAATTCACTGTTGTCTCATAGCTCAACTCTTCTCCATCACTCATATTTGCGCAACTGCTCTGGCCCTCGTCCTCACAAACCATTGGAGCAAATTTGGTAGATTTTGATTCACTAAGGCTGGACATAACATCTTCATCTTTAAGTTTAAAACTATCTCAACCATGCAATCCATCATTGTGAGAGGTCCATGGTCTATCAACTACTCTTGATCCAACCATACCTATTACTCAGCATGAGTTCACTTTGATTCCCTTTCGGTTCCAAGTGTATGACATCCCTTGGACTCTCCACAATTGGGAATTTGCAAGAAGTGTTGCTATGAAGATTGGTAGGTTCACCGGATTGTTGAAGATGGAGCCTCGTCAGGTTTTCGGTATCTACGTTTTAAGGTCCTTATGAACGTTTATCTTCATATTCTCAAATCCCTTCCTATGTCAATTGATGGACATTTCCTGGTTTTTATAATCATGTATGATAACATACCCTTTATATGCTCGAAATATGGTCTCTTCCTCCATGCCACTAAAGCTTGCTTGAAACCTCAACCGGAGGATGTTGAAGATGTACCATATGGCACGTGGCTCAACACGGATCGTTACCTAGCTAGGGCACGCTCTCGAGCATACCATTCCCCCTGGATGTCTGGTTCTACCCACCAAGAGCCTCGAATGAACCGATTGAGTACACCACATGTTATGCCCTAGTTTTTTTTTCTATTGTTTCATGTTTGTAAAGGGAGTATTATGTTATTTTCTATCTTACGTTATTGAGTTATGTCATGAGAGGCTGATTTTATAAGCTTGGAAGGGAGGAGGGGTAAAAGGGTCTTTTGGCTTTGTTAATATTTAGGAATAGGTTAGGAAATGAGCTTCCTAATTTACGTCATTTCATTTTCCCCTTCCTGCTTCCTCTTTTCAATTTCCCGTTCTGCTTTTCTCCTTTTGCTCCTTTCCTTCTTCTTCCTTTGTTTTTGCTTCCAATGTGTAAATCATTCGGATGGTTCTGCTTGTGGAGTTCTGGTCTACTAGTCCATCGGATTTCACATTTGAGTTGTGGGTTTTTGTTGTGTTTGTTCTTCGTATTGTTCGCTTTCCGTTTCTGACTTTGGTTTTGACTTTTGGTTAATTCGGTCAGTCACTCATCGAGTTTCAAGTCGAGATTCTAAGAGTGTGTAGTATGAAGTCTGTATAGTTTTATGGTTCTTTGATTCAAGGTAGGTGGTAAGTGGATTCGGTATGGGTGTGTTCACCCATGGGGATTCTAGGATTTCGTTTTGTTTTTGATGTGTTCGATATGTTCTCTAATTTTATTGTGAATCTAGGTTGGCTTTTATTTGCGTTTTTGCTCTACTAAAACCCCATGGTATTGTGTTTTGATTACGTATTTTGATATAGAAAGTTAAGTGATATGATAGTGATTTTGTGGGTTTGAAGTTCGTACGTTTCTGCTTTTGATTTTGCATATTTTGTTGTGCCCGAACATGTAAGTTCGGACAGCATGTGCGAACACCATTAATTTTGACGCTTTTGCTGTGTTGGAACTTCCATCCGGACTTGCAAGTTCAGACGGTAAGCGAGGGTGAAGTCTGGGTTTGCAGTTCGACTAGTGTCTGAACTTATAAGCTCGCACACAAGTCCAGACACTTAATAAGTTTCTTCTTCAGAATCTGTTCGAACTTGTAAGTTCGGACACATGTTCAAATGTGTGTACTGTGAAGTTTCAACATGCGTCTGAACATGCATGTTCAGACACATGTCTGAACACCTCTATGATTTCAGCTGAAATGTTCATTTGAGTTCTGTTTTGTTTTTCGTTTACGGGGTTATGATCCTCTAAGTGTGTATAAGCTATTTTGATATGTTTTAGTATGTGTTTACATGTTTTCCATATTGAAAATATTTCATTCTGGTTATGATCTGTGAACTGCTTTGATAAGTGTGGTTTCAGTTTCCTTTTCCGTTTGGCTCTTGTGTGTAGGATCAGACGGCTGACTCAAATGAACTCAAGGTGTTAATCTATGAGATGGTTTGACTCAATTGAACTTTGTATGCGAGAACACTTAAGACGTAAAACACTTTGTCAAATTGGTTGAGCTAAGTGTGCGGAAGGAATTGCTCAAGGTAGTAAAGTAAGATAGACTTAGCGGAGTTAAGTGGATTGACACTTGAAAGGTGGAGGGACTCTGTGGAACTCAGCAAGATACACAAAATAAGTTACTTTATTTTCTGGCCAAAACAAAATAACTTACAATGTCCACTCAGTAGAAAAGATCTACTTCGTGGTTTTCACTCACTCACCCAATACAATCTCTGATCGATGGTAAGTGTAGTAAAACTAGAATCTTCCTAGAAAGAGTCTATCTAGATGCACTCACTAATTTGGTACGAATTCTCTCTGAATTACAAAGGCAGTTCTCTCTCTCTAATCTCTAGAATGTTTCTCTCTGAAAGCACACAAAAAAAGCTAACTATTACATGCCTATTTATATTGTTTCTAAGGACAACGGCTCGAAAGAGTCAGTTCCGAAATTGTCGGACTTACTTAGTGGAAGCGTCTTCTGGAAACTCATGCCAGACTTGGGCCGCAAACTTTGGAGTCGACTGGAGCGGTATTATGACCGTTGAAGCGTTGGCGTATTGATGGACTCGCTCCTTAATATTCGCAACGGCTTGACGGAGTCTGTGATGCTTCTTCAGTTGTGCATACTCTTTTTGTAGTTTGACACGGAGCTCGTTCTTTGTGTTTTGTTGAAGACGAGTGACTCCTTCAGGTGATTGACTATCTTTGCAACACTTTTATGTCTCAACAGCTTCCTCCTTGTTGCTGATGATAGCAAACCTCCGTGAATCCCGATTAAGTCAATCTTGAAAAGATAGAAACACAAAGAACTAGGGGAACCGACCCTGTTGAAGTTCCCCCTTAATCAAAGCAAAAAGGTATTAAAGTCCAGAGACTCCATTGTGGTTCCCCCTTAATCGCTGAGAGACCCCAGACAGATAATATCATAACAGATAGTAAGTAGGTAGTAAAAGCATAATCAAGCAGGCAGATAATCACATATCCACACAGTCCAGCTGTCTTCATTCGCCTTCACCTACAAACACAAGATCATTTGTTAGTCTTGGGAACCCAGATGTACTTGGGTTCCCTTTTCAAACCAGATTTTTTCAACTCTTCTCTAGCTTCAAGAATTAGTCTGACTCGTTTGAGATTAAACGAAAGATCTTTATTCAATTTATCGCTAGCACTGTCCCTATGTCCAAGACTCCCGCAGTAACCGCAAATCTTAGTGGGAGGAAGGTTAACATATTTTTGCTGTCCTTTCCACCAAGAATCAAAATTTTCTTTTTGTTATTGGCGCTTGGGTTTGTTGTTGGATTTGGACATATTTTTTGGTATGTCAAATTTACCTTTATGCCACTGGGCTTGGTTTGGGTGGTTCCAACTCCAGACCACAGATTGACAATCTCTTCAGAGAGTTGTTCTACTTTCTTTGAAGATCATCACGGTCTCGACTAACTTCCTTGATTTTGGAGTTAGCCCACTCAGGTAATTGGAGGGGGTGACTTGTTTGATGAAATGGACTGGTTTGAGAGAGAGTGCATGCTCTTTTTCTTTCAGCTTTTGAGTGAGGTGTTTGACAAAAGAGTTTAAAGAGATGACTTTGGATTCTGAAGCATTTAACTCATTTTGAAGAGAACAACATTTATTAGTAAAGATAGTGAGATCATGCTTGAGAGATTCAGTCAGAGTGAATCAACACGGCGTCGTGAGTCTTGTAAGGGAATCAACACGGCGTTCCTTTTGAAGACTCTTGGTGTCGTCGAGTTCCTTTTGAAGGGAATCAACACGGCGTCGTGAGTCTTGTAAGTCCAACCTAAGTGAGCAAGAGATAGTCTTGTGTTCCTCAGCATCATCTCTCAAAGCATACATGAGACCCTTTAAGATCTCGAGTTCCTCAGTTAACTAGAAATTTTGCTGGTGAGACTAGCTTTAAGGGAGTTAGTCTCAGAGACAATTTTACAATTAAAGTCATAAAGCCCATAGGAGATATACGATAAAGGTCTATCTCAAGATGAGAGCAGGTTACCTCATTGTCGGGGATCATGGACTCAGTTGGATCATGTGCTATGAGACATACTAGACCGCTTGACTTTGTGTCTTGATCGTCGGAGTCTGAGTCACCCCAACTGACAGTTTCCATCAGTGACCTCCCTTGAGATTTTCCATACTGGTTTTTGAGTAACGGACAGTCCTTCTTGAAATGACCAGGTTTATTGCAGTTAAAACAGGTGACAGAGTAGATACTTGTTTGGAGGTGTTTGAGAATAATCGATTTTGTCGATTTGGTTGGTTACGCATGAATTTTCGAAAGTTCTTTACTATGAAGACAAAGTCTTCCATAGTCTCGGCCTCACTTTGTTCAACAACAATATCCACCAACTCGTCCTCACCATGGTCTAGGGTCGGTCCATCACATAAAGCCTTCTGGTATTGACCGCCCCAGGGACCGACCTTGGGACCAACCTTGAGTCTATCTCGAAGGTTGTAAGCTAAGAACCGCGAGATAGATGTGGTTAGATTTTGGTTTTTTTAACCACCTATTTCGGCACACTCCATTTTGACGGTTTACAATTGCCAAAATAGGCTATTTGGAACCACCGAGATAGACCTTTTTTGTACTAGTGGGAGATTGAAGAAGGTGGTGGTTCTCCCTGGGACAAAGTCTCAATCGAGACAATGCTTATCGGTGGGAAGAACTACACGTAGATGTAGTGAAGGAAAATAAAGAGATATCAATAAAGAGATTGATGTTGTCGGCTGGTTCCTATAATAAGTAGGGTGTGTAGGTTTTTGAAGAAACAAAATGATGGCCAGCACAAGCATTTAGGGTTTTTTACTTTTGTTTTCTAGGTCAGGTTTGGTGCGTGGACAGGGCTAGATGGAATGGACTTCGCAAATATGTCATGCTTGGTTACAAGATGGAAAAAGGTTGTGATTGAAAAAAGTCAAAACTTCCCCGAGACTCGAACCTAAGACTTTCTATACCCACCCCACTTTCTCATCCAATTACTCTAATGTCTAAATTTTGAATGTGAACAGTAAATCAAAGGCTAACTCAAACTAAGTGAATTCTTTTAAAAACGCTAACGCAGGGTAAGACGAAATGTTTTATCAATAAAAATGAGCTTCTTTCTTTTGACGAGTCATGAAATAATGACGTGAGGATAAACAAACAAAATCAAAATAATAAAAATGAAAATGAAAATAAAGTACCGATAATAGTAATAATATGTACATAAAATAATGGAATATTACTAATAAAATGATGATAAAAATACAAGTGAATGCAATGATAATGAAAATTGAATTAAATATGTATGAATAACAGTAAATAAGATTCAAAAAGGAAGTAACAAATAAAATGAGATGGAGGGAGTTTAATCGAATTAGCGACAAATTGAAATGTGCTGGTATGGAATATAATAGTGAAAAGGTACATAAAATGATGAAAATGATTCTAAGAATAATAACGATAAAGGCAAACTAGAAACGAGTACTAATAAAGAAAATATAAGTAAATGTATCAATGAAATGAAATGAGATAAAATAAACAAGTAACGAAATAGCATGAACCAAAATAAAACGAAGCAAATCAAACGTAACTGACTAACATGAAATAAATCAAAAATAAAATGGTGAAATAAGTAAATAACGAAAAGGGACGAATTTCAAAACGGATGCTTAAAGAATTGATTACAAAAATTTAACATAAAATGGCAGTTTCATTTTAGTACACACATGAATAAGTGTTGAAAAGAAAGGCAGCGGGCCTCTTGTTTCTTAATTTTACTTTATGCAGTGAGAACTTTTGGTGTCCATAGGACCACACAAAAAGGGTCGTGTAAGATGCATGAGAGGGATGCTTGTCAATGGTGCAGAATCTTCACAACAAAGAAAAGATGTTCATGAGGGAGGTAGATGGACTATATAAGATAATTATTTGCTTACCTGATGTTGTCACTAAATTCATTCCAAACTTTAACTTTGCCAATATAATAGAAGAGGCTCAGAACAAATAGGTATGCTATGTGACTAACTTTTTTAACTAATGCATTTTCTCTACATATGCCACTTAAATTGTAACATATTAGCAGATACTTTTCCTAGCTGGTGGTGCTCTTTTGTTTAAATTACCTGCTGCTGTTTTATTTGAAATAGTTGTTGTTTTCTATTTGACATAATTGTTGCTATTTTATTTGAATTGGCTGCTGCTATATTATTTGAAATAGTTGTTGTTTTCTGTTTGAAATAGCTGCTTCTACTTTAATTGAATTAGTTGTTGCTATTTTTCTTCTTATATCTGCACAACAGCTTCTTTTCCACTTCAATAAGCTCATGGTCAAATACGTTGTCCTAGTTAGATATATCAAGAAGAGAGTAATGGCAACGTTAGATATATAGGAGCCTTATATATCTTATAACTAAATAAGGCATCTCGCCTAGGGGGATATGGATGTACAAAAGCCCTCCCTAGTGGTGAACAAAAATAGCCTAGCACTAGTACAATGATAATCCCCAGCTAATGAACAAAAGCAGCGTGAAGCTGACAAAAAAAAAGGATGTACAACCGATATAAAAAAGGTGTCGCTCCTAGGAGCAGAGCAGCCTATCACGCCAGTCGAAGTCTATGCTAGAACGTTTTATCTTAGTCCATATGATGCCTTTAGTAGCAGCTTTGATGTCAGCACTAACGAGGGTGGGGTCTCTGGATAGGTTGGCACAAGCGCGCTTGCACCTTTCTATCCAGATATGATAGACAACTTTGCCTATTGCCGCTCTTCTCACCGGGTCGATCGGTCGATGCGTCTTGCAGGATCCAGCGCAGCTCCGAAGGCTTCTGGTTGGTAGGAATTCCTAGCTAGTTGAAAATAGTCCACCAGACCTTGCAAGAGTACCTGCAATGGAAAAAAAGGTGGTTGCTTGTCTCTTGAGCACACTCATAGAGCCAACATCTATTAGCAAGACATATGCCCCATGATTGGAGCCTATCACATGTTTTAAGTGTACCTTTCAGAGTTACCCACAGGATAAATTTGGCTTTAGGGATAGTCCAATTTTTCCAAGCAAACATTGTACCATTCGAAGGTCAGGGGAGGGGTGGATATGTCCTTATTGAAGGAGCTAACCCTAGAGCGGGCTGGGTAGGAGCTGAAAAGAGAGATGGCATCAAAGGGAGAGCCACATTGCTTCATCCACCAGTCCCTGGCATGAAGGATAGCTTTCCAAGTCCAAGGATCATTACCTTTAGCAGTAGTCGTCCAGATGCTGCTAGGGTATGGTAAGCAGAGCTTATGAATCCATTGAATCCAAAGGCGCTTTGGGTCGTGTAAGATTGCTGATATGGTCTTGAGCATGAAGCACATATTCCATTTGTGGACGTTCTTCAGGCACAGACCACCATATTTCTTGGTATTAGTGACGGCATTCCAGGCCACGACCGGGGTTGCATTACTGTGAGCCTCCCCTGACCAAAGGAACGACCAAAGGCAATTGATGACTCTTTTGATGACGTTTGTTAGGAATAGTTATGTAGGAGGCCAAGAAACTAACAACGCCAAAAAGAGTACTCTGAATGAGGGAGAGTCTACCAGCAAAAGAAAGGGATTTACTTCCCTAAGATGTGATAGCTTTACGAATGTTGTCAATGAAGGGGTTAAAGTCAGCGCCTTTAGGTTTCCTAGCAGTGATTGGGATGCCGAGATAGCGGAATGGAAAGGAACCCTGCTTGTTATAAAAATACTTTGAGTAAAAGTATTATAAAAAATTTGAGTTATCATTCCTTAATTTGTTTTTATTTATAATTTAGTTTTAGCTTTTAAATGATATACATATTTTTTTAATATTTTTCAAAAAATTTAATTAATGGTGTGGTTTTTTTATTTTATAAAATTTTATCAAATAAAATGATAAACTTAAATTTTTATTATTTTTTTTACTGTTCTTAATATATATTTTATTAAATATTGTGGAATTTTGTGAAATAATAATATTTATGTGGTATCCTATGAACTATGTTTATTAACAAGTAGGGGTATTTTGGTCTTGAAATGTTTTGGGTTCGTAATTTGTGGTATCTGGAAAACTTTTTTAAAAACGGTGGTTTTTTGTGAATTAACAAACTTTTTAGTGGTATCTTGTAACTTTTGTGAATTAATAATATTTGTGTGGTATCTTGTTGAAATACCCCGAACTTAAATATGGTGATTAGAATATTTTAATATGGTATTTAAAGGCCTAATAGCGCCTAAGTAATTTTGGTAAGGAAAATAAATCCAAAAAGAAATGAGAAAAACGCCTAGAAAGCGGAAAACGCTAAAATGAGCGTTAAATAACCATAGGAGGTACGAGACCTCGGTTATAGTATCATATGGATTCCTAAGGCTTATTCATGCCTAATTAGTATACGGAATAATTCCCGAAGAAAACGGATCCCAGAAATGTATTAAAACGCTAATAAGCTTTAGTGCACGTTTTCGAGGAAACCCGAAAACGTGATTTTAAGTGGTCAAACAAACCCGTAAAAATTAGAAATCATTAAATAATAATTATTAAGCATTTATGGAAGCTTAATAGCCAATAAAAATAAAGAAACGAGAAAATTCCAGAAAACGGGCCCGGTTAGTGAATAGTATCAAAACCGGGTAAAATAACAAGCGTTTTCTGTAAAAGACGAAAAACGCTCCAGCTAGTATTACAGTGGGGGCCGGTTTTAACAGATAAATAAACCCCCTCTCACACACACACAACTAGCAAATAAGTAAATCAAAAAGCTAGAAGTAAAAGTACAAAAGCAAAGGGGGACTCTCTCCCTCCTTACTTTTTCTTTTCCTCCCTCTCTCTTTCCTTCTCCTCCTTCCCAGCCGGCTGCAACTCCCTCTTTCCCCTTGCTGGTGATTTTTGAGAAGCTCCAACACCTCTCATGGCTTCTCTTCTTTCTCTCCTTGCCCTACCTTCGTTTGAGCCCCAAATGTAAAATAAACTACATATTTGCAATCCCCTCATCCTCCTCTACATTTCTATCTTTTCAAAATTCAAAAAGGATGAGTTTCATCTCCATGGGTTTTCCCCATTTGAAGAGAAAAGCACACCATTGTGAAGCTTGGAGTCTCCTCTTTCCAACAAGGTAAAAATCTCCATGAAAGACCTCACTTTTCTCCATCTCTTGGCATGGCCGATTTTGGTCTCCCTCTCTTACCTTGTTTTTCCTCTTGTTTTGGAGCTTTGCTTCAACCCTCCAATGGTGGTGAGAACACCTTCTTGAACCAAGGGCTAAAACCCCTCCTAAAGCACTCCAAAGGTAAACCCTAGAATTTGTATTTTAAACACTTCAATGAATTAGTGTTATTATGAGGGTTAGTAGGTTAATTATGCTTGTCTTTGTGTGCTTGGGTAATGGGAATGGAGTTTGGCAACTCCATTCCCCACAAAATCGATTTGAACAAGAAAGAGAGGAAGATGAGAAATGGAAAAGAAAGAAGAAAGTATAAGCTCAAGGTAAGAGCTCCTTCCTTATGTAAATTCTATTGCATTAGAGTAATGGGAATGGGTAAAATATTTAAAGAACCCAAAACCTTGTACTAGTATTGAGGATTGTGAAATTTGAGTATTTAAGAGCAAGTATTTGAATTGAAGGAATGTTGGTGTATTGAATTTTTGTATGAACCTTATGTGCTGGTATGACCCATGTTGGGTGTGGCTAGCTTTAGGTTGAATTTGATGAGAGGATGTGTATTTGAGGAAGTAAGGAAAGTAGGTGAACTATGGCGAAAATTTAGTAGGAATTGTGTATTGAGAATGACTTGGTGAGTGGGAGAACCAAGGTGTGTATTGGGGATAGTAGAGATGTTTAATGACCATTGGAGTGGTAATTGTAGTATGAGAAATAAGAAGTGTAAAATTTGTAGCAAAGTGTATAAGAATACATTGGAGAAGTTAGGAGAATTTAATGTGCAAGAATGGGTAAAGGAATGTTGGACTTGGGTATAAATATTGTATTTGCTTGGAAATGTATTTGGGATACTAGGAGTAGCATTGGTAGAGGGAGTATTGAATGGTAAAGGTTAGAAGGAAAATCTGTAGCATGAGAGTAAAGAAAACAATTGTAAGGATTGAAAGGAAGTGAGGAGAAATTGTGTATGAGGATTTAGAGAAGAGTAAGGAATTGTTGAATGAACTAAGGCAATTTGGAGGGCCTAGATAGTGTTTAAATATGTGGGATTACATGTAGGAAGATTGGGGAAGTAATGGGTAAAAGAGAGGACTGAAAACAGATTTTTAAACTGAAGTACTGGGCCGGACCGGACTTGCGACCGGACTTGCAAGTTCGGTCGAGCCCAGATTTACAAAGACGGGAAACCTTCTGGAATCGACCGGACTTGCGACCGGACATGCAAGTTCGGTCGGACCAGAAAATTCTCCCGTCAGAAACCTTCTGGAATGGACCGAACTTGCGACCGGACTTGCAAGTTCGGTCGGCCAGAAAAATTCTCGTAATGCAAGCTACTGGAATGGACCGAACTTGCGACTGGACATGCAAGTTCGGTCGAGCCAGAAAATTTCCCGTACTGGTAGCTACTGGAATGGACCGGACTTGCAAGGTCGGTCGCAAGTCCGGTCGAGTAAAAAAAAATACTTTTATTATATGATTATAACAATCATATGTATATATATATGCCTATACACATATATGCATATATATGTAGTAGTACACTATAAATGAAGTAGTAAGGGTAAGAAAGTAAGTATATGAGTAGGAAAGCAAGTGTAGAAAATAACCAAGTAAGTTGAGAATATGGGAACATTAAATACACCGGGATAACGGGGTAAGTACGGGAGTAGTAATTATTTGTGTATCGTAAGAGTATAGTATTAATAATAATGTTAAAACATTATCAGTGGAACAAGTGTGAACCAAGGAACAAGGGAACACATGGTAGAGCTAACTTCGGTGAAAGGTATGATTTCCTCATGCCCCGTATGCTAACCGAGTTACGTTGATTTGTGTGCTGTATGCCGGCTAATCAAGACTAAAGCATGAAAACGGTTTATTGCCTTTCATTATATGTCTTGTTGTATGTTGATTGAGCTAACCTTCTTGATTGATTGTGTGGCTTTACTTAGTGTGTAGACCGACTCATAGATGAGTCTTATTGTGTATTGACTCATAGTGAGAGTCGTGTGTGAACTAATGGAACCGTGGCAACGCACTAAACCAACGAACCAATAAATAATAACGTAGACCAATGAACTCACTAGAATGTGAGAGAGTGTACGGGAGTAATAACCTTCCGATAACGGTAGGAGAAACGAAATGAATAACCCACACACAAAAAGTAGTGGAAGTATATAAGTAACCTCTATTAGAGGAATTAATCTTGGTGCAAAACATGAACCATGAGAGTAGTAAAGAATGATGAGGGATCTCCAAACCCCTTTAGCAATTAGTCGACCCATTATGAGAGGACCCGACTGATGTAAGTATGTCCCGAACATGAGAGTATTCGATACGTTGGGGAAACCCTTAAATCTGAGGATACTAGACGGTGGTAATTCCCTAAGCTAACAGAGGTTATCGAGAGAGATACTTCTAGGCTAATCCATGAGGTTGTATTGTGCTCTGAGAGAAGAGTGTTGGGAATTCGTGTAGTCCGGTAGAACAGACATTTGAGTATTTGAGGAGCTAAGCGTATAGCCCTCGTATTGGAGGTCCGGTGGCGAGTCTTGAGTATAACTCCGCCCAGAGGCCAAAGTAATGAGTATTGTGTATGTATGAGTAAGGTAATGAGTATCGAGTAAGAAGAAAGTATGAGTATGTAATGAGTACCGAGTATTGAGTACATATGAGTAAGTATCGAGTATTGAGTATGTAAGAGTAAGTATGGGGAATTGAGTAGTGAGTATGCACTAGTATAGTAACGAGCACAGAGTAAGGATCGTGTACGAGTAAGGTATTGAACATGGAGTGATGAGTATGCAAGAGTAAGGAGTAAGCATGAGTAGAGTAACGAATATTGGACACAGTACGAAGAGTAATGAATGTATAACAAATACGAATAGTTGATTATTGAATTGTCTTCCCTAGTAAGTATTGTACTTGTGTATTTATGTAGGTATCTTTGATTGTATTGTGTAGTATGAGTATGTATGTATGCATGTAAAATGAACTCCATGTATATCCGACCCAAAGTAGTCGGCGTACCGCGGTTAGCACGCGGTATATGCGGATTTCATATGCAGCGTAAGCTGACCCCCTCGGGGGACCGTTTTTAGTGTGCAGGTACCGAAGCTGTTCACCATTCGAGAGAGTATGACGGGGACTGCTACATAAGCATGGGTAGTTGAGTAAAGGGAATTGTATGTGTAAACGTAGTATGAATTTGGATGTCTAAACTGTATCGGTAATGTAAGGATTGTAGTATACTCGGTATAGTATTGTATTGGAGTTGTATCGAATTATGGATTGGTATGCAAGGGAAAGTAATGTATTGTGTAGAGCACTCGGTATGTTCATATTCATCAGACCGATAGTATGTAGTATTGTAACTCGCCTTGTTAGTCGCGTGGGTGACTAACGGCATTGTACACCCGCCGTTGAGTAAGTAATATCCGCTGCAAAGGTAAGTATGGTACGGTAATGAAGGTATTAGCGGTAGGGGTGTTACACTTGTAAACTATGTTTATTAACAAGTAGGGGTATTTTGGTCTTAAAATGTTTTGATTTCGTAATTTGTGGTATCTGATGAATTAAATTTATTTTTTGTGGTATCTGAAAAACTTTTTTAAAAATGAAAATCTATTGTGAATTAACAAACTTTTTAGTGGTATCTTGTGAATTTTCTCTAATTTTTATTCAGTTTAAAAGTTGCTTAAACGCATTTCAAAATAATATAATATTCGCAAGAACAGCTAGACTGTTATACTTCGTACCTATGCTGAATCTAAAGTTTGTTAAACTCACATATCATCAATAGGTCTAATAATACGTTTGGAGTAAGCTATTTTTACGCAAGAATCACAACAAACGATTGTATATTAAAGTAGTTAAATATTACTGAAAATATAACAGATTTAAAACGGAAGCGGAAAGAAAGAGGAGGAGAAAGGTTTGAAGCGGAAGCAAGTCGAGAAGGAAGAAAATGATTTTATTTCATTGTGCTTAGAACTTTTCTATTACAGAGGAGATGATATGCTTAGAAGAGGAGATGATGTGTATTGAAGCCTAACCCACGTAGTGTATATATATACAAGTAAACTACCAAAATTGTGTTAATCTAATTCAAACTAATTCAAACTAATTCAAACCAATTCAAACTTCCTATTTCAGAATTGGCAATACAAATCGTTTCATTAACTAATGGACTAATGGTTATTTCCATATGGGTGACTTATTACTCCAACACCCCCCCGCAAGCCGATGGTGATCTTGATCAACGAGGCTTGAAATGTTGGTGTTGGATATACCCATGCGGTCAAGTTGTGCTTTGTAAGATATTCCGGGTAAGCTTTTGTCATCATGTCAGCCAACTGTGTTGATGTGGGGGTGTACACAACATCAACGAGTCCTTCTTGAATTTTATCACGGACGAAATGACAATCAATTTCTATATGCTTGGTTCGCTCATGAAAGACTGGGTTACGAGCTATGTAAATGGCAGACTGGTTGTCACACTTGACAGGTATGGGATGTACATTGGAAACATCAAATTCATGTAGTAGTCTGCTTAGCCATGTGAGCTCTGCTGTCACACGTCGCAAAGAACAATACTCAGCCTCTGCACTAGAAAGAGAGACTGTTCCTTGCTTTTTAGTCTTCCAAGAGATTGGACTGGTACCAAGGAAGATATAATAGCCAGAGACAGACTTTCGAGTGTTTGGACATGCTGCCCAGTCTGAATCACAGTAGGCTACAAGATCCAATTGAGGTACCGTAGATTTATTGAGAACAATACCGTATGTCATTGTTCCCTTAACATAGCACAAGGCATGGATGGCGGCGTCCATGTGCACATCACAAGGGTTCTGCATAAACTGGCTTAAAGTTTGGACAGTGTAACTAAGATCTGGTCGTGTGTTGAGAGAGATAGTTTAATTTTCCCCTAATCTCCTATAAGGAGTGGGATCATCTAGCGGTGTGCCTTCTGAGCGTAGGAGTTGTGAGCCCACCGCCATAGGCCCAACTGTTGCCCTTTTATTATCACACCCGTATTCCTTGACCAGATCCATGCAGAACTTTCGTTGAGACAGGACTACGCCTCGGGGCGTGGGAATAAATTCTATCCCAAGGAAATAGTGCAAGGTCCCCAAGTCCTTGATTTTGAAATTGTCATCAAGAGCTTGTTTGATGTTGTCAAGATCCTCTTGATGATTTCCAATTAATAACATGTCATCAACATAGACTGCCACATATACACGACGGATGCCGTTCTTCCTAAGAAACAAAGAATAATCGTTCTTGGATTGTTGAAATCCAAGGGTTTTGAGGAAGTAGGCTAATTTGGAGAACCATTGCCTGGAAGCTTGCTTCAATCCGTATAGAGATTTCTTTAGAAGACAAGCTTTGTTACGTCCTGTGACATCTAGCCCGTGTGGGATTTTCATGTAAACTTCCTCGTCAAGATCCCCGTGCAAGAAGGCATTATTAACGTCTAGTTGATTGATGATCCACCCCTTGTGGAGAGCGACCGTGATAAGGGCACGTATGGTTGTCATTTTTACAACCGGAGAAAAAGTTTCATGATAATCAAAGCCATGTCGCTGGGTGAACCCTTTTGCAACTAAACGTGCCTTGTATCGTTCCAACGTGCCATCGGACTTCAGTTTTACTTTGTACACCCATTTACAACTAACCATTTTCTTACCCTTGGGTAAGTCAACGATTGTCCAAGTGTGGTTTTCCTCTAAAGCTCGTAGCTCACTTTGCATGGCTTGCTGCCAGTGCACGTGCTTGACGGCCTCATGATAAGATTGGGGTTCTTCCAATTGTTCAATATTGGTGGACACAGCAAGAGCAAGGGATGAACTAGGTCGTGTGTCCGTGAGGCTCTCACATTGTATTAAAGAATTCATCCCTTTATTCTGCCTATAAACTCGTTCGTCGAGCACATCTTGAAAGGCTGTGTTACATATATAGTCGTTAAGATAATCAGGCCTACGAGTCTCTCTTTGTGATCGACAAAGCCTGTCATCATTGGTTTGATCATGTTCTGGAATATAGGTGTGTTCTAGGACTGTTTCGTGTGCAAGAGGGGGAGAAGAGGGGGTATTGTCATTTGTCACGGAGTGGACCACACCATGGGGTTCATCGACATTCGTTGTAAAGTGAACCACTCCACGAGGGTCATCGTCAGAGACCCAAGATGGTGGTATGCTAGGTTGTTCCCCTGAACAAGTTACATATTCTCCCACTCCATTAGCAAAAGGAAAAACATCTATATGGAATTTAACATCTCGACACACGTCAATTTTCTTTGTTACCAAACTCAAGACTTTGTGCCCTTTCTTGCGGGGTTCCTCTCCCAGATATACACAAGCTTCGGCCCGGGGATTGAATTTCCCTCCCTTTTCTCCAACTATGGTCTTGTAACACAGACATCCAAAAGGTTTAATGTCATCATATGTCGGTTGTGTTTCATAAAACCGCTCATATGGTGTTTTTCCCAACAGGGCCTTAGTAGGTAATCTGTTAATTAGGTAAACCGCATGAAGAATACATTCACCCCAATATTCTGTGGGAACCTGAGACTGAAAAAATACCGCTCTAGCCGTTTCAAGTAGGTACTTGTGCTTACGTTCTACAACGGCGTTTTGTTGCGGGGTATATGCACAAGTGGTTTGGTGGAGTATACCATTTTGTGCGAGAAACCTTTTGCCTAAGTTAGAACTGCCTAATTCTTTGGCATTATCACTCCTGAAAATTTTGATTTTCGCATCAAATTGTCTCTCCACCATTCGAACAAAATCCACTATTGCATCCCAGGCATCCCCTTTATGTTTTAGTAATTGAACCCATGTAATCCTTGTATAGTCATCAACTAGACAAAGAAAGTACCTATATCCATTGTATGTGGTTACGTTAAACGGCCCCCATACATCTAAATGCACTATGTCGAAAGGTTTATTGGTTTTAATTTCGGATTTACCAAAGGGTAATCTTTGACCTCGTGACTTATAACATATATCGCATGCAAATTTTGGAGAAAAAATCAACTTGTTTTATCAACTTCATTTGAACGAGTTTCTGATATGGCACATGCCCCAACCTAATATGTAGTTCTTTCGCATTTCTAGTAACAAAATTAGCAAATCCTAAAGTACTGCTCATGCTCAGGTTTCCTTGACGTCTTTGCTGATGGGAAAACCATTGATTTGTCCTTCCTTGATCCAGAATGTAGAGACCATTCTGTTCGAGCCCAATCACTTCAGTCTCCTTTGTAATAGGGTCCTGGATCAGACAAGTTTCCATGCCAAAGGTTAGAGGTTGTTGTTCCTGTTCGACCATTCTCTTCACAGAGATCAAATTGAACATAAAATCTGGAATAAATAGCACTCCTTTTAACCAGAACCGTTCTCCCAATCTTACATCTCCTACCATAGAAACTTGTTGAGGCCTTCCATCCGGCAAAATCACAGATTTTTTACATTTCAAAGTTTTCCAGTTTTCAAATAAATCCCGGGCACCAGACATATGGTCCGTAGCACCAGTATCAAGGATCCATTTCCCAGTTAAACCTCCAGTATCATGCAGAATTTTACTCATCAGGCATAGTTTGCTTGCTGTAAAATTTAAACGATTACCTGAAAAGTGGCAATAGCTAGGATCTCCTCCCTTCGACTCTTGATCGCTGGCACGGATGATGCTAGCAATCTGTTGTATTTCTTCTCGAGTAAACCCCTTCACCGTCTTACTACCTTCGCTTGAATTTTCTCCACAAGCTAAAACCGTCACGCCCTTTTTCCTGCGTGCTAGTACTTTCTCCCTCCCATGGAGATGAAAGCAGTCATCGGCAGTATGCCCAGTCTTCTGGCAGTAAGTGCACTTCTGTCTAGCATAACATTCTTCAAAAAAATGCCCGTTCTTTTTGCAAAAGGTGCAGCTCTTTTTCTTTCTTTCTCCAGTATTCTTCTCAGGACCGCCTTTCCTGGTTGAATTCGAGCCACCAGCAGCAGTAAAGAAAGAGGCGTCAGATTCCGATTTCTTCTGGGCTTCCGCAAGGAACGACATGGAGCTGCTTTTCTCTCCTTCCGTGTTAGCGCCTTGCTGTTGTTCTTCATGTATCACCAGGGCAAAAGCACGCTCAAGTGAGGGCGTTTCTTTCATTGCCAGTATTTGGCCACGCACGTGAACGAATTTCCTGTCAAGACCCATTAGGAAATGGATTAGACGGTCTTCTGCAATCTGCTTGCACAGAAGATCTCTCGCTTCTCCGGAACATGTAGGAAAGGGACGGGCCAAGTCCAATTGTCCCCAGATGCTCTTCAATTTCCCGAAATACACCGTCACCGTATCGCTCCCTTGCTTCAGTTCGCTTAGGGTTTGCTTGAGGTTATGAATTGTAGCAAGGTTGGTCTGATCGTACCTTTCGCAGAGGCAATCCCAAATTTCCTTGGGATCTTCTGTGAACATGACGGTTTGGGCTATGTTTGGTTCCAGGGCTGTGGTAATCCAGGAGCGAACCAGGGAACTCGCACGAGTCCAGGCCGCCTGTCGAAGGAGATCTCCAGATCCTGGGTTTTTGACGGAGCCATCTATGAAACCTTGTTTGTTTTTAGCCTTCAATGCTGTGACCATCGACCATCTCTAGGTTGTGAATCCCGTCCGTCAAATTTGGAGCGAGTTGCAAGCCGGGCTGTTCGGAGACATGGACGTACAGAGGGTCACCGGTATCTATGGTGTTTGCCGGCGCGGTGGCCTTTTCTCCCTCTTTTCCGATTGGGTTTCGTTATCCATCGCCAATTAAAGAGAGTCCTGCTCTGATGCCATAACAGATTTAAAACGGAAGCGGAAAGAAAGAGGAGGAGAAAGGTTTGAAGCGGAAGCAAGTCGAGAAGGAAGAAAATGATTTTATTTCATTGTGCTTAGAACTTTTCTATTACAGAGGAGATGATATGCTTAGAAGAGGAGATGATGTGTATTGAAGCCTAACCCACGTAGTGTATATATATACAAGTAAACTACCAAAATTGTGTTAATCTAATTCAAACTAATTCAAACTAATTCAAACCAATTCAAACTTCCTATTTCAGAATTGGCAATACAAATCGTTTCATTAACTAATGGACTAATGGTTATTTCCATATGGGTGACTTATTACTCCAACAAAATACGATATGTTATTTTTTATATAGAGAGAGAGAGAGAGACAAGATTAGAATGAATTGATCGATCATAAGAACTACTATTATTCAATCTATATGGATATTTGTTCGGAGAAAATGGCTCATTCAACTAATCTGTATGGATCGTTAACCCATCATGATCATGGAGATGATCGGACGAATTAATGTGTCTCTTATAATATTACCAAACAGTTCACTCATATTATTATTGTATTCATCTGCTGAGCTTTTGTTTTTTTTTAATCGAATGATATAGATGTATATTAATATCAGCGGTAAAAATCCCGGAGAGTTAGATATATAGAAGTTCTATGTATTTGATGATGACAGTAAATGGCGGGGCACAGGTAAGCTATCGATCTCAAAAGATATTATGAATTTCATTTATACTGCAAACAACGATGCGTCTGAAAACACGTTTGCATAGAGCTCGATCTGGCAAGGTCTATGCGAGCCGCGTGTAGAAATAGTCTTGTGGTTCACCCTTATTCGGCGCCTAGTAACTAAAGAGCTGCTCTTCGAGAGAGATTTGATTCCAATTGGGTAGAGTCTCTGCCCCTGGTGTAAACGAGCTATGGAAGCAGTGGAACATGTAATCTTCCATTGCCCAGCAATCAGCAGAGTGTGGGAAGTTATCCTCAGGTGGTGGAATATGAGCTTTGTCTTTAAGTGCACCGCAAAAGAAATTTATCATGATTGGTTTACTGTTTCCCTCCTTGGTAAGCCGAGATGTGTATGGAGATCCACGTTATGCTATGGGATTTATTATATATGGCTGCTGCGAAACAATGTGGTTTTTGGCAGTGATACTCTTGATGCTGGACAACTTGCAACTCAAATAAAACTGGGTACGTGGAGATGGACGAAAGTTTGGTGGAAGGATTTCCCGCTGGCATGTAGCTTCTTTGTTGGTGCTGCGTCCCTAAAAGACTATTTATGATTGCAGTAGATGATATTACTTGTTCTGGTTAGTGCTTTCAAGTTTGGTTTGGACACAGTTTGTTTTCGAACCCTTTTGTAGTTTATGACTCTAGGCTTGTAACTAGATGTTGCGGGACACTCTTTTTCCTCCCTAAGCTTTTTCCCATTGGGTTTTGCTTAGGGGGGTTTTAACGAGGCCCAAAGATACACTCATCTAAACTTTATTTTCCAATTTAATTGGCTCTTTGAGCCCAAATTATCAAAAAAAAATGTATTTGATGATTAAACAAGGTGTATCATTGTTGGGAGAGTGGATATTCAAAACCTCCTTAATAATGGTCAAAACCAGCATATTGCTGTCAAAAGAATGACTCCAACTACACATCAAAAAACAAAGTCGAAAAGAAGCCTCAAGTTACAATATGTTAAGATGTACAAAAAGAGTCACCCCAACACCACAACCAAAAGCTCCCAGGATGCAATATACTAGATCAATACTCAGAGCTCCTAGAGCAAAGGACCATATCCAGCCAATCATAGTCGGAGCTGAATCTTCCCATCTTCTGAGCTTTTGTTTTCAAAATTTTGTCTCTCAAATAGAAATCGAACCTACGAAATAATTCAACTAATCTTATTAATCAATTTACAATATGTACGATACATAAATGATTCTTAACACTTTATTATATTTATCTTATCGCTATTAATTTATATCAGCAAAAAATTACCGAGGGAATAACAACGGTAGTACTTAAATCAATTTAAAGGCCCTTGTTTGGTAAAAAAAAGGTGGAAAAACCTTTTTTCTATGTTTTGTTAATAACGGATATTCGTTAATCGAAGTTTAAAATAAAGTACGGTATTCGGTTATAACCGAATTAACCAAATTTAATACTAATATCCATCCGAACTTGCTAAAATAACTGAAATAACCGAACTTCTAAAATAACCGAAAAAATGAAACTTTCTAAATTAACTGAAATAATCAAATCCTAAACCTAATTAAGTGTATAGTAAAATAGTAGATAAAAGTATTGGGTATAAAAAAAAAATATAAAAATATTTTTGTAAAAGTTCACTTATTACGGATAACCGAAGCTTGGATTTCAATATGTGTGAACCGAACCGTACGAATTACGATAACCGTTTTAACTGAAATACCCGAACTTTTGTAAAACGGTTAAAAATACGTCGATCGAATCTGAAAAAGAGAACGTTTATCTCGGATAACTGAAATAACTGCCCCTACAAATTATGAGAATTTCAAAAAAAATTCAAATTTGTCATTGAGAAGTAAAGGATTAATTCCCTTTTAGAAATAAAAAATTTCATTAGATTGGGGGATCCCTCTTAACTCTTAAAGAACGAATCACACTTTTACCACTAAACTATACTCGTTACAATGCGATTATTGTGTCTAAATGTAACTTTTGTCGAATGAATAAAGCTGGATCAGAAAAGAATCATGAAAAATTAGAGTATTGAAGTAGGACTTAATCAGAGGAGGAAAATTCATACATGCACGTCGGAACCAGAAATTATAATTGAGGGAGGTATGGACAAAATTATAAAAATTTAGCGGGATCTTTTATTAAAAAAAAGTTTTACACTATAATTTTGTGTAAATTAATAAGGTTGGGGTGTACCTTCCATTCCCCTCTTCCTCCGCCACTGCATACATGAGATAAGTTTTCTTCAAATAAAACAATCTACCAGCTGATGTGTACCCAAAATGGAGAGATTGTGTGTGCAACTACAACAATAAGCTAATAGCCAAGCAAGTCATGAGGCGTGTAGGTTATCCAACCAGTCAACATCCCATACATGGGGTACAGTCACCTTTTCGGCATTGAGGACACTAAAGAGAGTTTTTTATTTGAAAAACCTTAGTCAATTTCAATGAAATTAATAAGAGCTTGCGAGCACAATGCTCGCCCTGTTGAATATTTAGTTGTCTGAAAGAGTAAATGAATATAGTTTCTGATCATTAGATTCAAAGAGTTATTTGAGTACACATCTCCCCAGCTTTAGTAATAACTGATTTTTTAACTAAAAGATAAGAATAAGTCCGCTTTGAAAAAAAAATCAACAATCCTTGAATTAGGCAATTAATTTCTGAACTATAAAAATGGTTAGATATTAGAGTACTTAAAGTTTACATAAAAATTGCTGCTTATTACAAGATTCATTTGTCTTTTTTATAGGAAGAAGATTCAGCAGTTAGATTGAACTGATCAAACAACTATTATTCAATGTTTCTTTGAAGCAAATGGTTCATTCAACATCTATATGGATTGTTAAACCATCATTATCTAGAAGATAATTGGACGAATAATTCTATGACTCTTATGATATTACCACTAGCTAGTAGTTCAATACATTATTGTATTCATCTGTTGAGCTTTTGTTTTCAAAATTTTGTCACTCACATAACAATCGAACATGTACGAAATATTCAACTAATTTTAGTAATCATTTTACAAATATGTGCGATACCAATTATGATTTTTAACACTTTATTTTATTTTTTAAATCGCTATTTATATTGTCTAATAAAATACCGAGGAAATAAACACGGTAGTGGCTTAATCAATTACAAGGCAAGACCTTTTTTGGTTAAAACAAGAAGGAAAGATCTAAGTTTTTGTTTTTTTAATTGTACGAGGAAGTTAGACTCTCAAATCAAAGACATCTTCCTTCTCCGCTGACACGATCAAAATGGTTAACCCACCGTAATGTATATATATATACCAACTCTGAGCAGCTCTCCATCACCGAACCATCTTCTTCAAAGCAAACACAAGTGAAGAGAGAGCCCAAAAAAACTCTGCTTGCTACCCGAGAAAGAAACACTCAGCTCAAGTAAGAGAGTAAGAGAATGGCCTCCACAACGAGAGTAGATCTCGACGGGAACCTCATCAATCCGATGACCATCTGCATGATTGGTGCTGGTGGATTCATTGGCTCTCACCTCTGCGAGAAACTCATGTTTGAGACGCAGCATAAGGTGTTGGCTGTTGATGTTTATAACGACAAAATTATGCACTTGCTTGAACCGGACAACCATCCTTGGTCCGACCGGATTCAATTCCATAGACTTAACATCAAGAATGATTCTAGGCTCGAAGGCCTCATTAAGATGTCAGACTTGGTAAGTTCTTCATCAATTTCTCTGTTCTATGGCAATTGTTGTGTTAATGTTGTTCCCCTTTTCTAATGCAATTGTTCTGACATGATTCCTGATCGACTTCATTGACTGTAGACCATAAATTTGGCGGCAATCTGTACTCCAGCTGACTACAACACTCGTCCATTGGATACTATCTACAGCAACTTCAACGATGCTCTACCAGTGGTATGGTATTCAAACTCATAAGACAGAGAGCTTTCGATGATAGAATTTTCAATGCTGACTTGAGGTCTTACCTACCTTTAACAGGTGAAGTACTGTACAGAGAACAACAAACGCCTCATCCACTTCTCCACTTGTGAAATTTATGGAAAAACAATTGGTTCATTCCTCCCCAAAGACCATCCTTATCGTCAGGTGAGATACCCTGATATATAGATGCTAAATGACTAACTATTATCAACACAATTATTAATTGTTTTAGGCATTTGGAAATGAAAAAGATTGATGACTCATTTATTGTTGTATTGAAGATAGAACTTATATATTTCCGATAATAAAACTCTTATTCTCGCTAACATCAATTATATGCATGCCATGACAGGATCCTGAATTCTATATGCTCAAAGAAGATGTTACCCCTTGCATTTTTGGCCCCGTTGAGAAACAAAGGTGGTCATATGCATGTGCTAAGCAGCTGATCGAGAGGCTCATCTATGGTACACTTTCTAATAATTTATTGAGTTATCATTAAGACAACTTATGGGTCATTTAAAGGTGTTAATCCTTATTCATCTTGATTATTTCACAGCGAGGGAGCTGAAAATGGTCTTCAATTCTCTATAGTTAGACCTTTCAACTGGATTGGCCCTAGAATGGATTTCATTCCTGGTGTTGATGGCGAGGGTGTTCCTAGGGTTTTGGCTTGCTTTAGTAATGTGAGTTTTTCTTTACATTCAAGTATTTGGTACTATTATCTTTAAATAGTTTATTCTTATGATTCTAGTTTATTTTTGTTTTCTATATATATAGAATCTTCTTCGTCGTGAGCCCCTCAAGCTTGTCGATGGTGGTGAATCCCAAAGAACTTTTATCTACATCAAGGATGCTATTGAGGCTGTTCTCTTAATGATTGTGAGTTACCATTCATTGTCTATCCTTGCCCCTTGTTGTTATAGTTCAAGGTTATGAAATTAGTATGTCTTTTCTTGGAAATTGAAACAGAATATTATCTTTTTTCCAGGAAAACCCAAGTAGGGCTAATGGTCAGATATTTAACGTGGGAAACCCAAACAACGAAGTCACAGTTCGACAGCTTGCTGAGATGATGATTGAGGTGAGACATATGAAAAACATGTCTTTACCTTCTATGTTATCTATGATTTTCAGTTATATTTTGAAATATTGATTAGGATGTCATAAATAATTATTGGAATTGTATTCTCTAGGTTTATGCCAAGGTGACTAGTGAGCCACCATTGGACAACCCAACAATCGATGTCAGCTCCCAAGAATTCTATGGCGAAGGTTATGATGACAGTGACAAGAGGATTCCAGACATGACCATTATCAACAAACAACTTGGTAGTCTTATTACCATTTTCATCCAATGCAGCAGATTTTGTATGGTTGTATTAATTTCTAATATGTTTCATGTTTGTGTCCAATCATCTCATGTAGGTTGGAACCCAAAGACATCTCTATTTGATTTGCTTGAATCAACTCTCACTTATCAGCACAGAACATATGCAGAGGCCATCAAGAAAGTCATATCAAACCCAACTTCAAACTAAACAAATGAAAAGCAAAGTTCTTATTCACATTTGCTAGGGAGCAGTGGACTCCTTTTGTCTCAAATGAACAAAAGTCAAATGAAAATGATAGTGCTGTTTTGATACTAAAGGAGTGGTTGACTCCCATTTGTTCTGTTGTCTACTTGTCTGTTTTATTTCCTTGCTCATTCTATCATCTCAATCCGTGTTCGATGACACTTGACTTCATTAGAGCTATCGAACATGTCGGATACGTCTGGTGGTTACATATTTCCAGTTTAATTCTAGAGACATTTACAGATATGGATGTGACACAAGGTGTAAAGGGCATGTACATAATAAGAAAACGAAATCAGAAGCTTGTTCGGTTTTGTGTACTTCTTGGTGTGTGTGTGAGAGGAATCGGTGATGTCCATCTGCAAATACAAGGCGAGCAAAAGTGTCTTGCAATATACTTTGGGATGAAACTATTTACATCTTGTCGTTAGTTAATAATATTAGCGAATTCTTGTCCATACGAGCCTTGTCGTAATTTCATTTCCATAATAATTATTGTGTTATCGCTGTAGTTTACTGGCAAATGGCTTTTACTTATAGTGTTGATTTGGTAACAAAGTTGTTCAACTATGGATTTATATATGTGAATACAGAATAAATTGTGCAACCTCAAAGGTTTACCTCAACAGCGATGACGGTGACATTAAATTTGGTTATAGATAGTTCTTCACATCATCTGGTAGATTGCGCGTTCATCATCTAGTGCTGGTTTCTTGTGAAATCACCAGCAGGCCTACTTAACTTTTCGACTCCTTGTGATAGAGGGTGAGGATTTCTAAAGTGGGATTCATATCTCATTACCATCCATCCCTTATGTTTGCTTAAATGACCGAAGGTCAGAAATATCAGATTTCCACTAGAGAAGACCTGAAAATATTGAAACAGACATGAAACGGAAAACACGTAAGACAAAATAGGATTTATGGAGTCTCTCGTTTAACCCTCTGATGATAACATCATAACAAAGTCTAGTGAAGATGAGTACGCTACTTGCATTTCTTTTACTCTTTGGGACACCGGCGTTCCTTTGTCTCCCTAAGACGGGAGAGAATTGGCCACAGCCTCCTCAACTTCTTCTACACTACCTTGGAAACAGAAGACAATGATTTCCAGTGTCTTGAGGAAGTGAAGAAAATCTCCCGCACTGCACATATACTCGACATGAGCAACTCTGTAACACCCTAGCCTTTTCTCTCGATTCTCGTTGCATGCAAGCCGCATGCAGCCACCAAGTTCCTTCTCTTCCTCAAACCCCTGGTAGTCCTGCTGCTATATCAACCCGTATTTTCTCACTCCATCATGAACCGCCAGCTTATCCCATCTATCTCGTTTGAATTCTCTCAGACTTACACTCTGCTTCCATAAAATTTTCATCGCACCTCACTCATCCTCGCAGCCACAATTACAGAAAAAGTTGAGCTTAATGGAGTTACGCTTGCCATTAATTCACTGGTGTCTCATAGCTCAACTCTTCTCCATCACTCCTATTTGTGCAACTGCTTTGGCCCTCATCCTCACAGACCATTGGAGCAAATTTGGTAGATTTTGATTCACTAAATCTGGACATAACATCTTCATCTTTAAGTTTAAAACTATCTCAACCATGCAATCCATCCTTGTGAGAGGTCCATGGTCTATCAACTACTCTTGATCCAACCATACCTATTGCTCAGCATGAGTTCATGCAGACGTTATAAAGTGAGTGGTTAAACTGGTGTAAAATTAAAAGAAAAGAAATTAAAAACTCAAAATAAACGTCGGGCTGCAAACAAATCCCGGTCGCAGTAGTATAGTGAAAATGTAAGCGACCGGATATCGAACCACGGGACTAATATACATATTATAGTACCTAAGCGTGTCACGGGAGGGGGGGATTAATTGACTTGTTTTTATAAATAAAAGGAAAGATAAAATAAGCTAAATTAACAGATAAACTAAACGGGACTCTGGTTCAGATTAATATTATCTGCTCTTTCATGCTATTCCTACTGGTTTAATTATAATTGTCTGGCAAAATTCCTTTAATTATCTTAAGGACTAAGTCATAGCCTCATAAGAACTCGTTTACCAGAAATGCTCGGTCTAATCAAGGTTCGAGCACTCTTATGTAAACGGACATTAAATTCGAGGAAATATAATTGCATCTGAAAATACTAACTCATTAAATCATAATAGAGCTTTCTCCAGATTTACGGCTTAATCAACCTATCTATTTATCACCTGGTCTGATCAAAATAGACTTAGCAAGCAATTTAATAAACTCATGACATTTATTAAAAAGGCGAGAGATGAGCTTTAAGCGTAACAAACTTCATTAAATTAAAACCAGTAAAAACATTGCATAATTAATACAAAACATAATAATCATTCGCAAAGCATATGAACTCTAGCCTAACATATTAAATAGTTTGGTCTTCTATTTAAATACGTGAGACTAGAGGTGAGATTAATGAGATAAAAAGAAAACAAATGGAGAAGCGGGAGATTAGAAATGAAAATGAACGAGTGAGTGGAAGTGTAGTGGTATGAAGATGGAATGATGGTGTGAATTGGAACTCCAGAGGAACCACGGACAGAACCTCTGGAAGGACACTGGAGAAGGTGAGACGAGTGTTGTATTTATAGAGGAAGAAGAAGCAGAGCAGCAGCTTCATTGATTGAGCTCGATGATTGCAGCTCCCCATTGATTGCAGCTCATTGATTGCGCAGGGGACAGGGCTGCAACGCGTGCGTGATTTCTGGTAGGCGCCGTCTCAAGTTGCAGAGCGATTCGGCGTAGAAGATAAGCCCATTTTCACATGTCCGCTAGATAAGTGGCGGTCTCCTCTATCTTGTCCGCCTGTTTATCAAGCGGTACTCTCTGTCACGTCCGCCTCGCGGTCTCCTCTGTCACGTCCGCCTCGCGGTTTCCTCTGTCTTGTCCGCTCGATATCAAGCGGTTGTATTGAGTTTGTCCGCCCCCTAATGAGGCGGTCGCCTCTATCTTCTCCATTTCTAGTGTTGTCCGCCCCCTAATGAGGCGGTTGCATGCAAATCACGCATGCATGTCCTCTCCACGTGACCTTCTTTAATCCCTTATAAAGATATGTGTGTTTTAGGTATTTTTCCTACAATTTAACACATAAAATACATCAGTTAATATAACAACACAATTTATAGGAAAAACCCTAGATAAGTGAGAAACATTACTAAAAATGCTATAATTAATAAGGTGATTAAACCCTAAAAAGTCTATATGTTTTGCACTTATCAAACTTCCTCACACTTGACTTTTGCTTGTCCTCAAGCAAATAAGGAATATAATTATCTCTAAGCCAAAATAATAAAACAAGATAAATAAGTGTAGAAGGGAATTTAGACAAAGTGACAATTGAAAGAATAATTCTGCTCTTAGAAGTAGGTTTTTATAAACAGTGAAGAAGAACAATTAATAAAAGCATAGAAAAACTAGACTGCAGAAACAAGTTAGATTAACCTGGGATTTCCAACCAATTTCATTCACTAACCCGGGATGACAAGGGGTGTGAAGTAATGCCTTATTCCGCAATATCTTTCAACACCACGTACTCATGTTCATAAACATAAATTGCAATTTATTATTTACATTTTTTTGATGTGCAAATTGTATATACAAAGCACATATTATTTTTTTATATATTTTTGAATTGCATTATTTTTTCTGTACCCCAGACTTTTCTCTCTATCCTTGTAGCGGTGTTGGGTCTTCTATCCCAGGTCACGAGACCTTAGGTAGATAGGTGTTAAAGCACCCCAAAGAACTTAATAACCGGATAGACGAGGCCTGTTTTGGTTAGAAAAAATTCATAAACAGCGGAGTATCTTGTCTTTATCCTTTTCTTTTGACTTCCCACATATTTCCATAATCCCAAGCTAAACTAAATTGATTTTACAACTAGCAGATCTATCATTTTGAGTGGAAATAGAGTATTTTGATGGAAAATAATTTATACAAACTCCTTTAAATAAAACCATCTTTCAGTTGTCACTTGACATAATTTCAGACACTTCTACAATTATTTTATCTCATTTTTGCAATTTTTTTAAAATTTAGGCAGTTTAGAGTAGCAAAAAGTGAGTGTGGCATTATCATACTACTGTCATAATTTCAGGGAAAGGTCTCTCCTTCCTCACACTTAAGAGGAGCAATGTCCTCATTGTTCAGAATTAAAATCAAGAAAACGACCTTTCAAATTATGACAGACTCATAAAGGATTAAATATAGGTTGAACATTAATAAAATAAAGGAAGAACTGAAACTCCCCTTGTATCGTAGATTGAGGAAGGTATCCTTCCTCACACTTAGAGCTTTGGTAGGGGTGAGACGTTCCTCACACTTGAGTTCGCGCAAGTGTTCAACCGAAGATATTGAAATTCCAAAGCAACTGAGGTTGCTTTCCAAAGGTGAGTTCAGCTATATATTCGACATAGAATTTGTTCTGAGAAGAAAATCATATATAGCCAGCAGAACTCCAATTGAACCAAAAGAAAATCATAAAATAAAAAACATAAATAAAAACTCATAAAATAAAAACATAAAGTAAACCACACTGTTACCTTCCTGAATATATCAAATGTTAGCACAAGGTTTAAACAGTAATAGTCTACAAAATGTTAGTAAACAACATAATAAAGTACTACATAAAATAAAAACATTAAGAATTAACAAATATTAATAAACAAAAAGCAACATAAAAACTAATATTAATAGCAACATAAATATTAATATTAAAAACAACATAAAAATTAATATTATTAACAAAGCATTAATATTTGACATAAACATTTTAGTAATATTAACAAAAATAGAAAACAAGGAACAAATAATATGAAATAAAACAGAATAATTATACAACATAAATTCTGTCGAAAAGTAGACAGAACCTCCCCTAAAAATCTACGATTCTCCACAATTAATTCAGTCAAACGCAAGGTAATTTAATACCGTTATCAGCCTAAATCCACATATAACAACCTATAATCATAAATTCATTCGTTTAATAAAACAAGGCATAATACAATTGAAGAATGCTATTTTAACATAGCAAGTCTCGTATCTACATATACCTAAATTTTAAATTCATCCAAAACGACAAATTTAAGTATATTCAGTGTAGATTTAACCTTGTGTATGTATATTATGATTTATAGAAGAAGAATCTGAGACAAAAATCGCATATTAAGCTCGAATGTTCGAACGGGTTGACCTAGGGTTCGAAAGTTCAGTCCTTAATTTCTCCTAGTGTAGTTCATTATTTGTGGATTTGAAACTATAGAAACGTTAAGAATTGAAAAACAAAGATTTCGGTACTAACCTTGCGTAATTTGGTGGAGAATTGAGGAAGTTGTGTTGAATTGAAGAGGAGGGGAATTGCGCGGCTTGTTCGTTCTCCTCTGTACCGGTTCGAGCTCTCTAATTTGGAGAAGAACAGATGTGAAGAAACGCATCGTTTGAAGCTCTTTTTTTTATTTGCGAAGTCCGTCCGCTAGTTATCAGGCGGTAAGCTGTGTGCCGTCCGCTAGTTAAGTGGCGGACAAGAGTGGAGACGTCCGCGAGGCGGTCTCGTGTGTGGAGTCCGCGTGGTAAGTGGCGGACAAGGCTTGTGTGGTGTCCGCATGATATCTGGCGGACAAGACCTTGTTCGATTTTTTTTTCGCTTTCATTCATAACAGACAGAAATATAAAGTATAGGTTAGTAAAAATAATGACATAAAATTAGAAGTTAATTTAATTAGTTGATAGAATAATTAACGTTAGTAGTTAGAGACAATGGAAAGAAATGACAGAAAATTAAATGACAGAAATTATAAGTTAGTAGTTAGTATACACAAGAAATTAAATGTTAGGGACAATGAAAATTAAATGTTAGAGACAATGGAAATTAAATGACAATAATATAAGAGTTAGAAGTTAGATGTCAGAAGTTAGAAGTCCGAAGTTAGATGGCCAAAGTCAGGTGTCCAAAGTCATATGTCCAATTAATATTAACAGATTATTAGATAATTAATATTAACAAAATAGTAGATAATTAATATTAACAATAATATTAACAGAAATAAGAGAACAAAATATTTATAATTAACAGGTGAATAATCCGGGGCTTAGGAACTAGAATAAATCTAGTCCCCGGTAACGGCGCCATTTTGCAGACGTTATAAAGTGAGTGGTTAAACTGGTGTAAAATTAAAAGAAAAGAAATTAAAAACTCAAAATAAACGTCGGGCTGCAAACAAATCCCAGTCGCAGTAGTATAGTGAAAATGTAAGCGACCGGATATCGAACCACGGGACTAATATACATATTATAGTACCTAAGCGTGTCACAGGAGGGGGGATTAATTGACTTTTTTTTAAAATAAAGGAAGATAAAATAAGCTAAATTAAACAGATAAACTAAACGGACTCTGGTTTCAGATTACTATTACTTTCTTTCATGCTATTCCTACTGGTTTATTATAATTGTCTGGCAAAATTCCTTTAATTTCTTAAGACTAAGTCAAGCCTCAAGAACTCGTTTACCAGAAATGCTCGGTCTAATCAAGGTTCGAGCACTCTTATGTAAACGGACATTAAGGCGAGGAAATAATTGCATCTGAAAATACTAACTCATTAAATCATAATAGAGCTTTCTCCAGTTTACGGCTTAATCACAATCTATTTATCACCTGGTCTGATCAAAATAGACTTAGCAAGCAATTTAATAACTCATGACATTTATTAAAAAGGCGAGAGATGAGCTTTAAGCGTACAAACTTCATTAATTAAACCAGTAAAAACATTGCATAATTAATACAGAACATAATAATCATCGCAAAGCATATGAACTCTAGCCTAACATATAAATAGTTTGGTCTTCTATTTAAATACGTGAGACTAGAGGTGAGATTAATGAGATAAAAAGAAACAAATGGAGAAGCGGAGATTAGAATGAAATGAACGAGTGAGTGGAAGTGTAGTGGTATGAAGATGAATGATGTGTGAATTGGAACTCCAGAGGAACCACGGACAGAACCTTTGGAAGGACACTGGAGAAGGTGAGACGAGTGTTTTTATAGAGGAAGAAGAACAGAGCAGCAGCTTCATTTGAGCTCGATGATTGCAGCTCCCCATTGATTGCAGCTCATTGATTGCGCAGGGGACAGGCTGCAACCGTGCGTGATTTCTGGTAGGCGCCGTCTCAAGTTGCAGAGCGGTCGACGTAGAAGATCAGCCCATTTTCACATGTCCGCTAGATAAGTGGCGGTCTCCTCTATCTTGTCCGCCTGTTTATCACGGTACTCTCTGTCACGTTCCGCCTCGCGGTCTCCTCTGTCCGTCCGCCTCGCGGTTTCCTCTGTCTTGTCCGCTCGATATCAAGCGGTTGTATTGAGTTTGTCCGCCCCCTAATGAGGCGGTCGCCTCTATCTTCTCCATTTCTAGTGTTGTCCGCCCCCTAATGAGGCGTTGCATGCAAATCACCATGCATTCCTCTCCACTGACCTTCTTTAATCCTTACCTTAAAGATATGTGTGTTTTAGGTATTTTCCTAATTTAACACATAAAATACATCAGTTAATATAACACACAATTTATAGGAAAAAACCCTAGATAAGTGAGAAACATTACTAAAAATGCTATAATTAATAAGGTGATTAAACCCTAAAAAGTCTATATGTTTTGCACTTATCAGTTCACTTTGATTCCCTTTCGGTTCCAAGTGTATGACATCCCTTGGACTCTCCACAATTGGGAATTTGCAAGAAGTGTTGCTATGAAGATTGGTAGGTTCACCGGATTGTTGAAGATGGAGCCTCGTCAGGTTTTCGGTATCTACGTTTTAAGGTCTTTATGAACGTTTATCTTCATATTCTCAAATCCCTTCCTATGTCAATTGATGGACATTTCCTGGTTTTTATAATCATGTATGATAACATACCCTTTATATGCTCGAAATATGGTCTCTTCCTCCATGCCACTAAAGCTTGCTTGAAACCTCAACCGGAGGATGTTGAAGATGTACCATATGGCACGTGGCTCAACACGGATCGTTACCTAGCTAGGGCACGCTCTCGAGCATACCATTCCCCCTGGATGTCTGGTTCTACCCACCAAGAGCCTCGAATGAACCGATTGAGTACACCGCATGTTATGCCCTAGTTTTTTTTCTATTGTTTCATGTTTGTAAAGGGAGTATTATGTTATTTTCTATCTTACGTTATTGAGTTATGTCATGAGAGGCTGATTTTATAAGCTTGGAAGGGAGGAGGGGTAAAAGGGTCTTTTGGCTTTGTTAATATTTAGGAATAGGTTAGGTAGGAAATGAGCTTCCTAATTTACGTCATTTCATTTTCCCCTTCCTGCTTCCTCTTTTCAATTTCCCGTTCTGCTTTTCTCCTTTTGCTCCTTTCCTTCTTCTTCCTTTGTTTTTGCTTCCAATGTGTAAATCATTCGGATGGTTCTGCTTGTGGAGTTCTGGTCTACTAGTCCATCGGATTTCACATTTGAGTTGTGGGTTTTTGTTCGTGTTTGTTCTTCGTATTGTTCGCTTTCCGTTTCTGACTTTGGTTTTGACTTTTGGTTAATTCGGTCAGTCACTCATCGAGTTTCAAGTCGAGATTCTAAGAGTGTGTAGTATGAAGTCTGTATAGTTTTATGGTTCTTTGATTCAAGGTAGGTGGTAAGTGGATTCGGTATGGGTGTGTTCACCCATGGGGATTCTAGGATTTCGTTTTGTTTTTGATGTGTTCGATATGTTCTCTAATTTTATTGTGAATCTAGGTTGGCTTTTATTTGCGTTTTTGCTCTACTAAAACCCCATGGTATTGTGTTTTGATTACGTATTTTGATATAGAAAGTTAAGTGATATGATAGTGATTTTGTGGGTTTGAAGTTCGTACGTTTCTGCTTTTGATTTTGCATATTTTGTTGTGCCCGAACATGTAAGTTCGGACAGCATGTGCGAACCATTAATTTTGACGTTTTGCTGTGTTGGAACTTCCATCCGGACTTGCAAGTTCAGACGGTAAGCGAGGGTGAAGTCTGGGTTTGCAGTTCGACTAGTGTCTGAACTTATAAGCTCGCACACAAGTCCAGACACTTAATAAGTTTCTTCTTCAGAATCTGTTCGAACTTGTAAGTTCGGACACATGTTCAAATGTGTGTACTGTGAAGTTTCAACATGCGTCTGAACATGCATGTTCAGACACATGTCTGAACACCTCTATGATTTCAGCTGAAATGTTCGTTTGAGTTCTGTTTTGTTTTTCGTTTACGGGGTTATGATCCTCTAAGTGTGTATAAGCTATTTTGATATGTTTTAGTATGTACATGTTTTCCATATTGAAAATATTTCATTCTGGTTATGATCTGTGAACTGCTTTGATAAGTGTGGTTTCAGTTTCCTTTTCCGTTTGGCTCTCTGTGTGTAGGATCAGACGGCTGACTCAAATGAACTCAAGGTGTTAATCTATGAGATGGTTTGACTCAATTGAACTTTGTATGCGAGAACACTTAAGACGTAAAACACTTTGTCAAATTGGTTGAGCTAAGTGTGCGGAAGGAATTGCTCAAGGTAGTAAAGTAAGATAGACTTAGCGGAGTTAAGTGGATTGACACTTGAAAGGTGGAGGGACTCTGTGGAACTCAGCAAGATACACAAAATAAGTTACTTTATTTTCTAGCCAAAACAAAATAACTTACAATGTCCACTCAGTAGAAAAGATCTACTTCGTGGTTTTCACTCACTCACCCAATACAATCTCTGATCAGCTCGATGGTAAGTGTAGTAAAACTAGAATCTTCCTAGAAAGAGTCTATCTAGATGCACTCACTAATTTGGTACGAATTCTCTCTGAATTACAAAGGCAGTTCTCTCTCTCTAATCTCTAGAATGTTTCTCTCTGAAAGCACACAAAAAAAGCTAACTATTACATGCCTATTTATATTGTTTCTAAGGACAACGGCTCGAAAGAGTCAGTTCCGAAATTGTCGGAACTTACTTAGTGGAAGCGTCTTCTGGAAACTCATGCCAGACTTGGGCCGCAAACTTTGGAGTCGACTGGAGCGGTATTATGACCGTTGAAGCGTTGGCGTATTGATGGACTCGCTCCTTAATATTCGCAACGGCTTGACGGAGTCTGTGATGCTTCTTCAGTTGTGCATACTCTTTTTGTAGTTTGACACGGAGCTCGTTCTTTGTGTTTTGTGAAGACGAGTGACTCCTTCAGGTGATTGACTATCTTTGCAACACTTTTATGTCTCAACAGCTTCCTCCTTGTTGCTGATGATAGCAAACCTCCGTGAATCCCGATTGAGTCAATCTTGAAAAGATAGAAACACAAAGAACTAGGGGAACCGACCCTGTTGAAGTTCCCCCTTAATCAAAGCATAAAAGGTATTAAAGTCCAGAGACTCCATTGTGGTTCCTCCTTAATCGCTGAGAGACCCCAGACAGATAATATCATAACAGATAGTAAGTAGGTAGTAATAAGCATAATCAAGCAGGCAGATAATCACGTATCCACACAGTCCAGCAGTCTTCATTCGCCTTCACCTACAAACACAAGATCATTTGTTAGCCTTGGGAACCCAGATGTACTTGGGTTCCCTTTTCGAACCAGATTTTTTCAACTCTTCTCTAGCTTCAAGAATTAGTCTGACTCGTTTGTGATTAAACGAAAGATCTTTATTCAATTTATTGCAAGCACTGTCCCTATGTCCAAGACTCCTGCAGTAACCGCAAATCTTAGTGGGAGGAAGGTTAACATATTTTTGCTGTCCTTTCCACCAAGAATCAAAATTTTCTTTTTGTTATTGGCGCTTGGGTTTGTTGTTGGATTTGGACATATTTTTTGGATGTCAAATTTACCTTTATGCCACTGGGCTTGGTTTGGGTGGTTCCAACTCCAGACCACAGATTGACAATCTCTTCAGAGAGTTGTTCTACTTTCTTTCGAAGATCATCACGGTCTCGACTAACTTCCTTGATTTTGGAGTTAGCCCACTCAGGTAATTAGGAGGGGGTGACTTGTTTGATGAAATGGACTGGTTTGAGAGAGAGTGCATGCTCTTTTTCTTTCAGCTTTTGAGTGAGGTGTTTGACAAAAGAGTTTAAAGAGATGACTTTGGATTCTGAAGATTAACTCATTTTGAAGAGAACAACATTTATATAGTGAGATCATGCTTGAGAGATTCAGTCAGAGTGAATCAACACGGTGTCGTGAGTCTTGTAAGGGAATAAAAACGGCGTTCCTTTTGAAGACTCTTGGTGTTGTCGAGTTCCTTTTGAAGGGAATCAACACGGCGTCGTGAGTCTTGTAAGTCCAACCTAAGTGAGCAAGAGATAGTCTTGTGTTCCTCAGCATCATCTCTCGAAGCATACATGAGACCCTTTAAGATCTCGAGTTCCTCAGTTAACTCAGAAATTTTGCTAGTGAGACTAGCTTTAAGGGAGTTAGTCTCAGAGACAATTTTAGCAATTAAAGTCATAAAGCTCATAGGAGATATACGATAAAGGTCTATCTCAAGATGAGAGCGGGTTACCTCATTGTCGGGGATCATGGACTCAGTTGGATCATGTGCTATGAGACATACTAGACCGCTTGACTTTGTGTCTTGATGTCGGAGTCTGAGTCACCCCAACTGACAGTTTCCATCAGTGACCTCCCTTGAGATTTTCCATACTGGTTTTTGAGTAACGGACAGTCCTTCTTGAAATGACCAGGTTTATTGCAGTTAAAACAGGTGACAGAGTAGAAGACTTGTTTGGAGGTGTTTGAGAACAATCGATTTTGTCGATTTGGTTGGTTACGCATGAATTTTCGAAAGTTCTTTACTATGAAGACAAAGTCTTCCATAGTCTCGGCCTCACTTTGTTCAACAACAATATCCACCAACTCGGCCTCACCATGGTCTAGGGTCGGTCCATCACATAAAGCCTTCTGGTATTGACCGCCCCAGGACCGACCTTGGGACCAACCTTGAGTCTATCTCGAAGGTTGTAAGCTAAGAACCGAGATAGATGTGGTTAGATTTTGGTTTTTTAACCACCTATTTCGGCACACTCCATTTTGACGGTTTACAATTGCCAAATAGGCTATTTGGAACCACCGAGATAGACCTTTTTGTACTAGTGGGAGATGAAGAAGGTGGTGGTTCTCCCTGGGACAAAGTCTCAATCGAGACAATGCTTATCGGTGGGAAGAACTACACGTAGATGTAGTGAAGGAAAATAAAGAGATATCAATAAAGAGATTGATGTTGTCGGCTGGTTCCTATAATAAGTAGGGTGTGTAGGTTTTTGAAGAAACAAAATGATGGCCAGCACAAGCATAGGGTTTTTACTTTTGTTTTCTAGGTCAGGTTTGGTGCGTGGACAGGGCTAGATGGAATGGACTTCGCAAATATAGGTCATGCTTGGTTACAAGATGGAAAAAGGTTGTGATTGAAAAAAGTCAAAACTTCCCCGAGACTCGAACCTAAGACTTTCTATACCCACCCACACTTTCTCATCCAACTACTCTAATGTCTAAATTTTGAATGTGAACAGTAAATCAAAGGCTAACTCAAACTAAGTGAATTCTTTTAAAAACGCTAACGGGGTAAGACGAAATGTTTTATCAATAAAAATGAGCTTCTTTCTTTGACGAGTCATGAAATAATGACATGAGGATAAACAAACAAAATCAAAATAATAAAAATGAAAATGAAAATAAAGTACCGATAATAGTAATAATATGTACATAAAATAATGGAATATTACTAATAAAATGATGATAAAAATACAAGTGAATGCAATGATAATGAAAATTGAATTAAATATGTATGAATAACAGTAAATAAGATTCAAAAAGGAAGTAACAAAATAAAATGAGATGGGAGGGAGTTTAATCGAATTAGCGACAAATTGAAATGTGCTGGTATGGAATATAATAGTGAAAAGGTACATAAAATGATGAAAATGATTCTAAGAATAATAACGAAAAGGCAAACTAGAAACGAGTACTAATAAAGAAAATATAAGTAAATGTATCAATGAAATGAAATGAGATAAAATAAACAAGTAACGAAATAGCATGAACCAAAATAAAACGAAGCAAATCAAACGTAACTGACTAACATGAAATAAATCAAAAATAAAATGGTGAAATAAGTAAATAACGAAAAGGGACGAATTTCAAAACGGATGCTTAAAGAATTGATTACAAAAATTTAACATAAAATGGCAGTTTCATTTTAGTACACACATGAATAAGTGTTGAAAAGAAAGGCAGCGGGCCTCTTGTTTCTTAATTTTACTTTATGCAGTGAGAACTTTTGGTGTCCATAGGACCACACAAAAAGGGTCGTGTAAGATGCATGAGAGGGATGCTTGTCAATGGTGCAGAATCTTCACAACAAAGAAAAGATGTTCATGAGGGAGGTAGATGGACTATATAAGATAATTATTTGCTTACCTGATGTTGTCACTAAATTCATTCCAAACTTTAACTTTGCCAATATAATTGAAGAGGCTCAGAACAAATAGGTATGCTATGTGACTAACTTTTTTAACTAATGCATTTTCTCTACATATGCCACTTAAATTGTAACATGTTAGCAGATACTTTTCCTAGCTGGTGGTGCTCTTTTGTTTAAATTACCTGCTGTTGTTTTATTTAAAATAGTTGTTGTTTTCTATTTGACATAACAGTTGCTATTTTATTTGAATTGGCTGCTGCTATATTATTTGAAATAGTTGTTGTTTTCTGTTTGAAATAGCTGCTTCTACTTTAATTGAATTAGTTGTTGCTATTTTTCTTCTTATATCTGCACAACAGCTTCTTTTCCAATTCAATAAGCTCATGGTCAAATACGTTGTCCTAGTTAGATATATCAAGAAGAGAGTAATGGCAACGTTAGATATATAGGAGCGCTATATATCTTATAACTAAATAGGGCATCTCGCCTAGGGGGATATGGATGTACAAAAGCCCTCCCTAGTGGTGAACAAAAATAGCCTAGCGCTAGTACAATGATAATCCCCAGCTAATGAACAAAAGCAGCGTGAAGCTGACAAAAAAAAGGATGTACAGCCGATATAAAAAAGGTGTCACTCCTAGGAGCAAAGCAGCCTATCACGCCAGTCGAAGTCTGTGCTAGAACGTTTTATCTTAGTCCATATGATGCCTTTAGTAGCAGCATTGATGTCAGCACTAACGAGGGTGGGGTCTCTGGATAGGTTGGCACAAGCGCGCTTGCACCTTTCTATCCAGATATGATAGACAACTTTGCCTATTGCCGCTCTTCTCACCGGGTCGATCGGTCGATGCGTCTTGCAGTAGTGAAAGATCCAGGTAGCGCAGCTCCGAAGGCTTCTCCGGTTGGTAGGAATTCCTAGCTAGTCGAAAATAGTCCACCAGACCCTGCAAGAGTACCTGCAATGGAAAAAAAGGTGGTTGCTTGTCTCTTGAGCACACTCATAGAGCCAACATCTGTTAGCAAGACATATGCCCCATGATTGGAGCCTATCACATGTTTTAAGTGTACCTTTCAGAGTTACCCACAGGATAAATTTGGCTTTAGGGATAGTCCAATTTTTCCAAGCAAACATTGTACCATTCGAAGGTCAGGGGAGGGGTGGATATGTCCTTATTGAAGGAGCTAACCCTAGAGCGGGCTGGGTAGGAGCTGAAAAGAGAGATGACATCAAAGGGAGAGCCACATTGCTTCATCCACCAGTCCCTGGCATGAAGGATAGCTTTCCAAGTCCAAGGATCATTACCTTTAGCAGTAGTCGTCCAGATGCTGCTAGGGTATGGTAAGCAGAGCTTATGAATCCATTGAATCCAAAGGCGCTCTAGGTCGTGTGAGATTGCTGATATGGTCTTGAGCATGAAGCACATATTCCATTTGTGGACGTTCTTCAGGCACAGACCACCATATTTCTTGGTATTAGTGACGGCATTCCAGGCCACGACCGGGGTTGCATTACTGTGAGCCTCCCCTGACCAAAGGAACGACCAAAGGCAATTGATGACTCTTTTGATGACGTTTGTTAGGAATAGTTATGTAGGAGGCCAAGAAACTAACAACGCCAAAAAGAGTACTCTGAATGAGGGAGAGTCTACCAGCAAAAGAAAGGGATTTACTTCCCTAAGATGTGATAGCTTTACGAATGTTGTCAATGAAGGGGTTAAAGTCAGCGCCTCTAGGTTTCCTAGCAGTGATTGGGATGCCGAGATAGCGGAATGGAAAGGAACCCTGCTTGTTATAAAAAATACTTTGAGTAAAAGTATTATAAAACAATTTGAGTTATCATTCCTTAATTTGTTTTTATTATTATTTAGTTTTTTAGCTTTTAAATGATATATACATATTTTTTTAATATTTTTCAAAAAATTTAATAATGGTGTGGTTTTTTTATTTTATAAAATTTTATCAAATAAAATGATAAACTTAAATTTTTATTATTTTTTTTACTATTCTTAATATATATTTTATTAAATATTGTGGAATTTTGTGAAATAATAATATTTATGTGGTATCCTATGAACTATGTTAACAAGTAGGGGTATTTTGGTCTTGAAATGTTTTGGGTTCGTAATTTGTGGTATCTGGAAAACTTTTTTAAAAACGGTGGTTTTTTGTGAGTTAACAAACTTTTTAGTGGTATCTTGTAACTTTTGTGAATTAATAATATTTGTGTGGTATCTTGTAAACTATGTTTATTAACAAGTAGGGGTATTTTGGTCTTAAAATGTTTTGGTTTCGTAATTTGTGGTATCTGATGAATTAAATTTATTTTTTGTGGTATCTGGAAAACTTTTTTAAAAACGGAGATCTATTATGAATTAACAAACTTTTTAGTGGTATCTTGTGAATTTTCCCTAATTTTTATTCAGTTTAGAAGTTGCTTAAACGCATTTCAAAATAATATAATATTCGCATGAACAGCTAGACTGTTATACTTCGTACCTATGCTGAATCTAAAGTTTGTTAAACTCACATATCATCAATAGGTCTAATAATACGTTTGGAGTAAGCTATTTTTACGCAAGAATCACAACAAACGATTGTATATTAAAGTAGTTAAATATTACTGAAAATACGATATGTTATTTTTTATATATATATATATAGAGAGAGAGAGACAAGATTAGAATGAATTGATCGATCATAAGAACTACTATTATTCAATCTATATGGATATTTGTTCGGAGAAAATGGCTCATTCAACTATTCTGTATGGATCGTTAACCCATCATGATCATGGAGATGATCGGACGAATTAATGTGTCTCTTATAATCACTAGTAGAAAAAGACCCTACCACAACGGTTGTTTGGTACCTATGGCAGCGGTTGAAAACCGCTGCGATGGGTGCCGCCGCGGTAGGTGAAACACCTACCGCAGCGGTTGTAGACCCGCTGCGGTAGGTACTCTAACACAGCGGTTCTTTTAACAACCGCTGCGGTAGAGTACCTACTGCAGCGGTTGTAGAACCGCTGCAGTAGGTACTCTACCGCAGCGGTTGTTAAAAGAACCGCTGCGTTAGACCTTTTTTTTTAAAAAAAAAAAACAACCTATTGCAGCGGTTGTTGAAGGAACCGCTGCGATAGGGTCTCTTCAGAAAATATTGACAGGGCCTATTGCAGCGGTTCTTACTAAGATCCGCTGCAATAGGTTGTTTTTTTTTTGTTTTTCCATTCCACCCTACAATTCTACCACACACACCCAAAATCAATCAAACCTGTTAAGATATAGCAATTAACAATGCCACCACAGTGGGGCATTAGATCAACCATTTCACCATTTCAATAGCCACCAAACCTATCTACGGGCAATAATCCACTTACATTTACAAATTTGAGCAAATAAATCAAACATCAACAAAAACTTTACAGAAACCACAATTGTTTCATGAGAATTTCAAAATCATCCTACTCAATCCTACCAAAACCTAAAAGCAACCTACATTAACGCTCATGAATTCTGCCCATTCTTTCGAGACCTCGGTTATATGTCCTTCGTTGTAACCGTCTCCAACTCTTCAAAAGCCTTGAAATTAACACAAAAAGAAATATGATTAGTTGCTAATAATACTTTGAGTTTAAGAATCAATGTTAAAAATTATCTACAAACCGAATATTTCGAGAATGCTACTTACCTTGTCTCTAGAGATTTCTCTGGCAAGAGTCTCGGTCCCGCTATCAAGTCACTCATAAACCGAATGACATAGTAGCCACATTCCGCACCTCCTGGCTGTGTGGGACACTGCACATGTATATACGTACATATTCAAAAATCGATTTAACACATAAATTATAATACTGTTCCTATTTTAAAACTAATGAACATATTACAAAATTTTGAATAAGGACTACAAAAAATACCTTGACTACATTCCACGGATCTTCTTAAATCTCTCTCCTCGGATATGCGTTAGTACAGATACAAAGGCACTAGAATTCATACGCACAGATAAAGTAAAAGTTATCAACCGGATGATTAAAATAACTAAAATTGATAATTAATCAAGTTAAGTAAATTCATCACCTCATCAACATGTTATAATAAGTGGCCTATTGGGATGCCGAGGATTTGAGTCAAGCTGCAGACTCTTGGGCTTTTTAGAAATAGAACGAGCAAAACCAGTGTCGGTTGTTCATAGATTACAATACAAGCAGAACTTAATTCAATCAATTACATAATACAAATATCATAATTTTTAAACTACCTTAACATTAGATAAAATTCTTACCCTTGATGTGTAACGCCCCTACTTAACATAATTACAGCGGAAATAAAATACTAAAGGCGTACAGATCATCGGGTTCCAAACACCCGGCACCAAACCTCACCAATTTACAACTTACAATCCACAAAAGCTACGGTCTGAACTCGAGAAAAACTTAACACAACATAATAGAAATTAAACATATTCTCTCTCCACAAAACCTAGTCCCATCCCAAACGCTCATTCTCTTCGTGGCCACCTGTAAATCAATTCGTACCTGCAAGATGAAACCAAGCAGCCCACCCCAAAAAGGGCGCGTCAGTTCCCTGGAATGGAACTGGTACAATTCTCCAAAAACAAACTTATAAAACATAACTCTTCAAAATAAGCAGTAACATGAAAACAAACTCTTAAAAGTAAAACAGAGATAAAGCACCTCAAAACAATCAAGTTAAAGAGAAAAGAAAACAAGACAAAGATAGAGATAGAGAACTTCCAAAACAAGTCATCCACTTAAGTAGTCACACCACATAGTTAGTAAGCATCCATTGTTGATGTTAGAACCAATTCCCGTTAGGAGTAGAAAAACTCAGATAGTCACAAAGGACTAGGAATGATAAAGTAGATCCAAGAACCAAGAACTCGAGAGTGGAATAATTCAACTGGGAGAGATGGCCCCCACCGCCAATCACGTCCTTTTAGGACAGGGGATATACAGCCCCTCACTGTTTATCACGTCCACTAAGGACAGGGGATATACAGCCCCTCACTGTTCATCACGTCCACTAAGGACAGGGGATATACAGCCCCTCACTGTTCATCACGTCCACTAAGGACAGGGATATACAGCCCCTCACTGTTCATCATGTCCACTAAGGACAGGGGATATACAACCCCTCACTGTCAAATATCAATGCCCCTATGGGCGAGGGATATACAGCCCCCCTGTTACCATTAAAGACGCGCGCCCGTCGAAAGAAAGATTTCCAAGATTGACCTTTTCCAAAAATCCCGCTAGATCACCAACTACCCAGAGCAATACCAAAACACTCAGTCCTACAGAGTGCAGAAGCGTAAACCCTAAGCAGCCAATGTCTAACGGGCAACCAAATAGAAGGAACCAATACCCATGTAAGTTCCACATCCAAGGCTCAGTTAGTCACACAAGCTGGGTCAGTCACACAACCATTTCCTTTTTTAGAAGTTCCTCTTAAAGCTAGTTAGCGTTTTCCAAAACATTCCACAAGTCAATCAGCCAAAATAACGTAGTACGAGAAACCGTACAAAACATTCCATAAAGTCCAAAACACAACAAGCTGAGTACGAGAAATCGTACAAAACATTCCATAAAGTCCAAAACACGTCAAGCTGAGTACGAGAAATCGTACCTGGGTAACGCTGTAGCAGTTCTAATCAACTTGCGCAAACAATCAACAGTACTCTGAAGAATATTAAAGATAATCTACCATCAATCACTTGTAGCCTATGTTACGCTTAAATAAACTCCTTACTCTTATTTCAAAGTCTCAATTATCTTTTAACCCTCACTTAAATGTTATGTATAATCTTTGACTTGTCTGAGAACGATGTATTACTCAAGGTTGTAAGACCAAGGAATGTATTTTATCAACACTAGTTAATTGTTCCACCCTTATCCACTTTACCCATACTTAACCTTAATTCCCACATCAAAGACCCTAATAACATAAGGGCATTATACGTTATTCAATCAAGTCTTAGAATCTCAATAACAATTCTTAAGCACAATACTTTTACTCTTACTTTAGGACATACATCGTGTTATGACCAATGATGGGTTTATCTTAGAATACTATACTATTATTTCACAATTTATTGACTGTGTATCTTTATCAATATCTACTAGATAATCCATTATAACTAAGCCTTCCCCCTTAACTTAATTAAGATCTACATCCCGTATACTGAAATCGTAGTGTTGTAGATGCATTTTAGTATAACTTATTTGAGCTACTAAACTCAATTATCTTATCTTTAGTTCAGAATGGCCTTTAATTACAACCATCTATTAATCTTGTCATAAGTTGTTAAATTACTTTTCATCTTGAAATAACCATATTATAGTTAACTCAAACTTATCGAACTCTCACATTTAGTATCCACAAGGTATATTATTTACTTAACCATATCTTTATAATAAGGTGTTTTAAGATAACCTTTTATGTATCCTTACTTACATTTAATTCCCTAACTGTTTTACTTTTACACACATTCTCTCTATAGACCATGTATAATCCTTTTATACTAAATTTTAATAAACTTATGTCTTAAATACATTTTATATCACTTACAAGACCAAAGGTTTCAAAGGAATAACTTAATAAATTAATTTCCTTTATTGTATTTTAGGATAAACATTATATCTCGACATAAGGTAAAATTTATCTAAGAACTAAATTCTGATTCACAATTGAAATTGTTAATTATGTAATAAGATAATCTATTCTGAAAATTCTCATATCTTATATTCAAATAACCTATCATTATGTCCCATTACCGTAAAGTATATCAATATAATATCTTATGTAACTTAGTTTTATCTGACAAAGGTTCAAAGGTTTAAGTATCAAATTCCTATTTAAAAACCTTCCTATAAATTCTCACTACTAAATATCTCACTTAACTGTAAACTCACCTCCTAAGTATTAATAATAAATGTTATAAATGTATTTCATATGGCTTATCTAATGCCAAGAAACTTAAGGATAATTATTTAGATAAATTTCCAAATCATCGTTTAATATAGATTATATCATAATCCTTTTAATGATTTTATCTTAAAATATTAAGTTATTACTCAATACTATAAATATTAAGAAATAATTAAATCTAGACTTATTTACCCTCTTCACATTTAGATGTACAAGTAACTCATTTATTTTACTATTGTTTATATAATAAGAACATTTAAATGTAAAAGTATTTCATTCATTTTATTATTAATTATATTAAGATCTATTTGTGTAACGCTTTATGTAAACAAATTCCAAATATTCCTAAATTCCAACTTATTAATTTCTTAACCAAATTATAGATTTACATTGTGGTCATTGACTAAATATATACGTATATTTAAATACTGTTTATATAAATCTTAGAAATTCAAAGATAACTAAAAACTCAACCTATAACCATAAATTAATACCACCTCATATAATATTCTTTTATTAGTATCATGTAGAGGTTTAGTTTAACTCATTAATTCCTTCATATCCTATTTTCTATAAGGTATTTTATTCCTTTTATTTATTTATTTATCGTATATATATATACATCCTTCCTATTATATTTCTCACAAGGAATGTTATTTCCTTTGTCTATTTTTATTGTATTTATATATATATATACCTACATATATTAAGATTTATCCAGAACATTCTTTAAGAAATTCTATTGTACTTAATTATATCTAATATCTTTTAGACATATCCAAAACTGATTTATGGTTTATAAAATAAAGTATTTCCCTTAGTTTTAGTTAAACATATTAGCTTCCATATCATATATAATAAATAAAATGTAGTTTAGTTAAATTCCTTGATTTAATATAAGTTTCTATTTATTTCTCTCATATAAATATATATATAAATATATGTAACAATTTTTACTTCACTTAAAGTTAATACCCAAAATATTTATAAACATACTGTATTAAATGTTAATTAGTCTTATTATATTTTCCCCAACCTATAAAGTTCATTAATCAACTATACTTTAATTTTTGATTACATCAAAAACTATATATTATAAGTTATTCTTATGAAAAACTCACAAACACAATTTTTAAAACCTTTTACCATTGCCCAAAAATTCCCAAATTTAATATACAGTAACTATAACATTTTAGACATATTATAAAATTTTATTTCATAAAAATATCTTTTAAATTTAGCCAAATAATTCCAGAAAACCCGTAACTTGTAAAAATCATAACTTATGTTTAAAAACTCCAAAACCATAATAATTTATATCAAAATAAACTAGATTAAATAAGGAACCTATGGTTAAAATTTCAAGCCAAAATACCTTCGGAAGGCCATTAACTAAAATCAACAAGTTAGAGCTATTTACTGAATTTTATAGAAACTTTAATAACTTAAAATCGCCTGATCTAATCTTGGCCGTCCAAATCTCTTAAACGAGATCGGACGGCCCCTGTATCGCGAGTTCATCAGAGGAAACAAACAAACAGGTCGAGTACGAATTCACCCATATCTCCTAATCTACAGAACGAAATTGAGTGATTTTTGTTTCTATGGATTCGTAATCAAATTTCGGTTCTATTGGTACCGGTTTCCCCAATTTTCATGCAGTATATATCAAGATTCAAAATTGTTTCGAGAGTTAGGGTTCATATCGGGAACCGAATACAAATCTGTCAAATTCTCTCAACCTAATGCATAATAGGGGAAATTGTTACATGGGTTTGGTCGACAATGAAGAGTTTTAGCATCGTCGGAAGAATTTGTGGAAAACTCACCGGGAATTGCAAGAACGGAGCTAATCGATTTCGGTTTTCTGGAAACACATTCGAACCTTGCCTGTTCGAGTAGTCAACTTCGGGGATCTATAAAATACGTTCTAGATCGAGTTAGGCCATGTTCTTGGGCTCATTAGAAAGAAGAAACATAGATCTACACAATGATAGCAAGCTCTAATCCTAACTCGCATCACACAGAAAGAAATCGAAGTCACAAAACACGAGTTTACCTCTCTGTTTCGGTATTATTTTATGTGCTGGCGAGACCGAAACTTTAGGCCTCTATATCTCCCAACTGGTTACGAATTGGACTTGGGAATAAACACGAAAGTTGTAGAGGGATTAGAGATCTTTACAACGAGCTAAAGAAATCGAATTTTGGTTGATTAACGGAGAAGTTATGATTGACGCAAGTTACCTGAAATCGAAGGAAATTCTGGAATTCTGGCAACAGTCTCGCAAGGTGGCTACTTTGGCTCGATTTTCCGGTTGACTCAGAAGGATCTAGGGTTTGTATGAGTAATGGTTGGAAAGAGGAATTGTAGGAGAAGAGAGTGGTGAAGACGGCATGGAAAAATATTGAGTAATGTGAAAGTTATAGCCGTCAAAGTTAGGGCTAGGAAGTGAAATCGGTTACGAAAATCAGGGAAGGAAATCGGCTAAGTGTGGGCGACCCACTACAGAGTGACACGTGGCACTTCTTAAAATTTTGATTCAAAACTTCAATCTAGCATAACTTTGGCTAGGATGATCCGTTTTTGACGTTCTTTTTATCGATCTTCATGGTTTTTCATAACCTATTTATTGGTATAGGTTTCATGACCTGGTTTGACCATTCTCAAAAAGTCAACTCTAGCAAGGCTTAATAAGCTTTAAGGTTTCTAGAATTTTATATTGACTTTTATGTTTCAAAACAATGTTCCAACACTTCCTAAAATCTTTATAATATATTTGGAGTGTTTAATAATTTTCCCAAGATTTATTGACTTATAAATCTTATTATTAAATTCATAATACTATATAATAATGTATAATAATTAGGGTTAAATAGGAGAAAACCCCTAAATAAATTTCACAATTCCATATACTAATTTAATATTCATAATCCCATATAATAATTTAATATTCATAACTCCTATAATAATTTAATATTCATAATTCCATAAAATAATTTAATACTTAATAGTATTATTAAAGGTTTAATAAAAGAAATCCCCTAAATTAATTTAAATTAATTAGGGGTATTTCAGCATATCCCCCTTAAAAGAAACTTCGCCTCGAAGTTTAAAAATCAACTAATAAGCACTCACACCGCTTCGGGTGTGCTGAGACAATAAAAGTTCCAATGAAGTTCCATACCAAACCAATCCTTTATTTCCATCCACTTCCATAACAACATTCCACTCAAGATTACTCAAAATCAAACTGAATCAGGATATACCAAGATATAACATGATGAAAATCAAAAGTCACATACTGAGTCATAATGCAAAAACCAAGCACATACAAACACCTCTCGTTCTGCTAATACTGTTCTCCCTTTGCTAATAATGCAACGAGGCATAATCCGGATGAGATAACGAAGGAGGAGTATGCCAGCATATCCCCCTTAAAAGAGCTAAGGTACGCCCTCGTACCGCTACTAATGGCACATTCAAAGAATTCAACACCTTATTAACCAGCTTTGTTGAATTTTACTGCACCGTTGATTATATCTATGATCGTTATATATATCTGTATCTCTTGATTGTTATGTATTTGTATTTCCTTGGTGGTTATAAAATTTTATCTTATGATTATTATCCATTCATTTAATGACTGATACGAATTATATGTCCATTTATGATCATTTATCATATCAATTACATTACTAAGCTATACCTCGGGTGTAACGTACTTGAGTAGTTTAACATAATATTCCCGATCATTTAATAATCCTCAATAATCTTCCAAAATTATCTTCAAAGGTTTATTGGCCAACCATATGTTAAAACTTATAAGATAATATTTTCCGTGACTTTGGTAAATATCACTCTAGTGCGTCCTTTTAAAATTTTCATACATGTATATGTTAACTTTCCAAATAAACATGAGAATTTCCAGTCTTTATGTAACTCTCAATTTTTTTTTTTAAGATGCTCAATCTCAAGTATTTAAGGATCAATGATATTTAGTCTAGTATTACTCTTCTCTTCACTCAATCTTAGTAACTTCTTTTATTGATTTTTTTTTTATCCAACCAGGGTAGATGTTGTATCTTGGAGTACCCAAACTTAATCCCCTTCCTCCATATAGAGGTATTTTTCACCAAAGATTTAACTCAATAAACCCTTTACATTTATGAGTTTTAATCACCGGACTTAAGATACAAATATTGATTTGTTCATTGTGGTTAGCATGAAATAGCCTAGCTCAAGATTTCATGATGGTAACGTCTACCACCACTTCCCCTAAGTTCAACACATCCATCACCTGCATAGAAGATTATTTACAGTTAGGTGACAAGGCTTGTCTAGCCCTAAAACTTCTTCAGAAGTGGGTGTTCACCACCCCCACTACTTTCATGCACTAGGAGTTCGTCGCACCAGGCACTTCCGTGTTGTAGGGGTTAGGTTTATGTGTTTTCTTTCTAAAGTTAACACATGTTTTAATGTTTTTTTTTTACAAGTTCAGATGTTGACTCTTTTCTAATATGCTACCATTTCTTGTTAGCTTAATATTTTCTAGACTACGATTTATCTAAACATTATCTTTAGTAATAAATTGATACCAATTATTCATGAGATTTATTTTCAAACTTAAAAGAGTTGAAGTACCTTCACATAACATCAATACTAATTTAGTTATGTAAAGTTTTATTTTTATACTATTTTCAACCAAAAGTATTTCCTTAAAATTCTAGGAATTTGGTGTACTATCTTTTAAAGGATTGTATTTTAGCAATGTATTCTCCATGGGTATGCTTTTGAAAAAATAGCTTAATATTTGGTTATCTCAACCAAAATATTATTGTACTTAATTAGGATGCTCCAAATTTATATATATTATATATATTTCTGTAGTTTACTGTTGGAACGGTATAAACAACACATCACACTCAACAAACATTCACAAAAGAAAGAGTGTGTAAAGGAATCGTTCACAATTCCAAAAGGGTTAGGAGTCGTGCCTTACTGGAGTCCTCACTTCCCAATTCTACTACCCCAGTTCCCAGTTTTAATGCACCTATAATAGCTAAGTATTTCACTCGGCTTGTTTTTCTCTCGGTTCAGAGCGTAACTACGCTCTGATACCACTTTCTGTAATGCCCCTACTTAACATAATTACAGCGGAAATAAATACTAAGGCGTACAGATCATCGGGTTCCAACACCGCACCAAACCTCACCAATTTAACACTTACAATCCACAAAAGCTAACGGTCTGAACTCGAGAAAACTTAACACAACCATATAGAAATTAAACATATTCTCTCTTCCACAAAACCTAGTCCCATCCCAAACGCTCATTCTCGTGGCTCTTCGCCACCTTAATCAATTCGTACCTGCAAGATGAAACCAAGCAGCCCACCCAAAAGGGCGCGTCAGTTCCCTGGAATGGAACTGGTACCAATTCTCCCAAAAACAAACTTATAAACATAACTCTTCAAATAGCAGTAACATGAAAACAAACTCTTAAAAGTAAAACAGAGATAAAGCACCTCAAACAATCAAGTTAAAGAGACAAAGAAAACAAGACAAAGATAGAGATAGAGAACTTCCAAAACAAGTCATCCACTTAAGTAGTCACACAACAACATAGTTAGTTAAGCATCCATTGTTGATGTTAGAACCAATTCCCGTTAGGAGTAGAAAACTCAGATAGTCACAAAGGACTAGGAATGATAAAGTAGATCCAAGAACCAAGAACTCGAGAGTGGAATAATTCAACTGGGAGAGATGGCCCCCACCGCCAATCACGTCCTTTTAGGACAGGGGATATACAGCCCCTCACTGTTTATCACGTCCACTAAGGACAGGGGATATACAGCCCCTCACTGTTCATCACGTCCACTAAGGACAGGGGATATACAGCCCCTCACTGTTCATCACGTCCACTAAGGACAGGGATATACAGCCCCTCACTGTTCATCATGTCCACTAAGGACAGGGATATACAACCCCTCACTGTCATATCAATGCCCCTATGGCGCGGATATACAGCCCCCTACTACTGTTACCATTAAAGACGCGCGCCGTCGAAAGAAAGATTTCCAAGATTGACCTTTTCCAAAAATCCCGCTAGATCACCAACTACCCAGAGCAATACCAAAACACTCAGTCCTACAGTGCAGAAGCGTAAACCCTAAGCAGCCAATGTCTAACGGGCAACCAATAGAAGGAACCAATACCCATGTAAGTTCCCATCCAAGGCTCAGTTAGTCACACAAGCTGGGTCAGTCACACAACCATTTCCTTTTTTAGAAGTTCCTCTTAAAGCTAGTTAGCGTTTTCCAAAACATTCCACAAGTCAATCAGCCAAATATAACGTAGTACGAGAAACCGTACAAACATTCCATAAAGTCCAAAACACAACAAGCTGAGTACGAGAAATCGTACAAATTCCATAAGTCCAAAACACGTCAAGCTGAGTACGAGAAATCGTACCTGGGTAACGCTGTAGCATTCTAATCAACTTGCGCAAACAATCAACAGTACTCTGAAGAATATTAAAGATAATCTACCATCAATCACTTGTAGCCTATGTTACGCTTAAATAAACTCCTTACTCTTATTTCAAAGTCTCAATTATCTTTTAAGGCCCTCACTTAAATGTTATGTATAATCTTTGACTTGTCTGAGAACGATGTATTACTCAAGGTTGTAAGACCAAGGAATGTATTTTATTCAACACTAGTTAATTGTTCCACCCTTATCCACTTTACCCATACTTAACCTTAATTCCCACATCAAAGACCCTAATAACATAAGGGCATTATACGTTATTCAATCAAGTCTTAGAATCTCAATAACAATTCTTAAGCACAATACTTTTACTCTTACTTTAGGACATACATCGTGTTATGACCAATGATGGGTTTATCTTAGAATACTATACTATTATTTCACAATTTATTGACTGTGTATCTTTATCAATATCTACTAGATAATCCATTATAACTAAGCCTTCCCCCTTAACTTAATTAAGATCTACATCCCGTATACTGAAATCGTAGTGTTTGTAGATGCATTTTAGTATAACTTATTTGAGCTACTAAACTCAATTATCTTATCTTTAGTTCAGAATGGCCTTTAATTACAACCATCTATTAATCTTGTCATAAGTTGTTAAATTACTTTTCATCTTGAAATAACCATATTATAGTTAACTCAAACTTATCGAACTCTCACATTTAGTATCCACAAGGTATATTATTTACTTAACCATATCTTTATAATAAGGTGTTTTAAGATAACCTTTTATGTATCCTTACTTACATTTAATTCCCTAACTGTTTTACTTTTACACACATTCTCTCTATAGACCATGTATAATCCTTTTATACTAAATTTTAATAAACTTATGTCTTAAATACATTTATATCACTTACAAGACCAAAGGTTTCAAAGGAATAACTTAATAAATTAATTTCCTTTATTGTATTTAGGATAAACATTATATCTCGACATAAGGTAAAATTTATCTAAGAACTAAATTCTGATTCACAATTGAAATTGTTAATTATGTAATAAGATAATATTTCTGAAAATTCTCATATCTTATATTCAAATAACCTATCATTATGTCCCATTACCGTAAAGTATATCAATATAATATCTTATGTAACTTAGTTTTATCTGACAAAAGGTTCAAAGGTTTTAAGTATCAAATTCCTATTTAAAAACCTTCCTATAAATTCTCACTACTAAATACTCACTTAACTGTAAACTCACCTCCTAAGTATTAATAATAAATGTTATAAATGTATTTCATATGGCTTATCTAATGCCAAGAAACTTAAGGATAATTATTTAGATAAATTTCCAAATCATCGTTTAATATAGATTATATCATAATCCTTTTAATGATTTTATCTTAAATATTAAGTTATTACTCAATACTATAAATATTAAGAAATAATTAAATCTAGACTTATTTACCCTCTTCACATTTAGATGTACAAGTAACTCATTTATTTTACTATTGTTTATATAATAAGAACATTTAAATGTAAAAGTATTTCATTCATTTTATTATTAATTATATAATAAGATCTATTTGTGTAACGCTTTATGTAAACAAATTCCAAATATTCCTAAATTCCAACTTATTAATTTCTTAACCAAATTATAGATTTACATTGTGGTCATTGACTAAATATACGTATATTTAAATACTGTTTATATAAATCTTAGAAATTCAAAGATAACTAAAAACTCAACCTATAACCATAAATTAATACCACCTCATATAATATTCTTTTATTAGTATCATGTAGAGGTTTAGTTTAACTCATTAATTCCTTCATATCCTATTTTCTATAAGGTATTTTATTCCTTTTATTTATTTATTTATCGTATATATATATATACATCCTTCCTATTATATTTCTCACAAGGAATGTTATTTCCTTTGTCTATTTTTATTGTATTTATATATATATATATACACATATATTAAGATTTATCCAGAACATTCTTTAAGAAATTCTATTGTACTTAATTATATCTAATATCTTTTAGACATATCCAAAACTGATTTATGGTTTATAAAAAAAGTATTTCCCTTAGTTTTAGTTAAACATATTAGCTTCCATATCATATTAATAAATAAAATGTAGTTTAGTTAAATTCCTTGATTTAATATAAGTTTCTATTTATTTCTCTCATATAAAATATATATAAATATATGTAACAATTTTTACTTCACTTAAAGTTAATACCCAAAATATTTATAAACATACTGTATTAAATGTTAATTAGTCTTATTATATTTTCCCAACCTATAAAGTTCATTAATCACTATACTTTAATTTTTTATTACATCAAAACTATATATTATAAGTTATTCTTATGAAAAACTCACAAACACAATTTTTAAAACCTTTTACCATTGCCCAAAAATTCCCAAATTTAATATACAGTAACTATAACATTTTAGACATATTATAAAATTTTATTTCATAAAAATATCTTTTAAATTTAGCCAAATATTCCAGAAAACCCGTAACTTGTAAAAATCATAACTTATGTTTAAAAACTCCAAAACCATAATAATTTATATCAAAATAAACTAGATTAAATAAGGAACCTATGGTTAAAATTTCAAGCCAAAATACCGTCGGAAGGCCATTAACTAAAATCAACAAGTTAGAGCTATTTACTGAATTTTATAGAAACTTTAATAACTTAAAATCGCCTGATCTAATCTTGGCCGTCCAAATCTCTTAACGAGATCGGACGGCCCCTGTATCGCGAGTTCATCAGAGGAAACAACAAACAGATCGAGTACGAATTCACCCATATCTCCTAATCTACAGAACGAAATTGAGTGATTTTTGTTTCTATGGATTCGTAATCAAATTTCGGTTCTATTGGTACCGGTTTCCCCAATTTTCATGCAGTATATATCAAGATTCAAAATTGTTTCGAGAGTTAGGGTTCATATCGGGAACCGAATACAAATCTGTCAAATTCTCTCAACCTAATCATAATAGGGGAAATTGTTACATGGGTTTGGTCGACAATGAAGAGTAGTTTAGCATCGTCGGAAGAATTTGTGGAAAACTCACCGGGAATTGCAAGAACGGAGCTAATCGATTTCGGTTTTCTGGAAACACATTCGAACCTTGCCTGTTCGAGTAGTCAACTTCGGGGATCTATAAAATACGTTCTAGATCGAGTTAGGCCATGTTCTTGGGCTCATTAGAAAGAAGAAACATAGATCTACACAATGATAGCAAGCTCTAATCCTAACTCGCATCACACAGAAAGAAATCGAAGTCACAAAACACGAGTTTACCTCTCTGTTTCGGTATTATTTTATGTGCTGGCGAGACCGAAACTTTAGGCCTCTATATCTCCCAACTGGTTACGAATTGGACTTGGGAATAAACACGAAAGTTGTAGAGGGATTAGAGATCTTTACAACGAGCTAAAGAAATCGAATTTTGGTTGATTAACGGAGAAGTTATGATTGACGCAAGTTACCTGAAATCGAAGGAAATTCTGGAATTCTGGCAACAGTCTCGCAAGGTGGCTACTTTGGCTCGATTTTCCGGTTGACTCAGAAGGATCTAGGGTTTGTATGAGTAATGGTTGGAAAGAGGAATTGTAGGAGAAGAGAGTGGTGAAGACGGCATGGAAAAATATTGAGTAATGTGAAAGTTATAGCCGTCTAAAGTTAGGGCTAGGAAGTGAAATCGGTTACGAAAATCAGGGAAGGAAATCGGCTAAGTGTGGGCGACCCACTACAGAGTGACACGTGGCACTTCTTAAAATTTTGATTCAAAACTTCAATCTAGCATAACTTTGGCTAGGATGATCCGTTTTTGACGTTCTTTTTATCGATCTTCATGGTTTTTCATAACCTATTTATTGGTATAGGTTTCATGACCTGGTTTGACCATTCTCAAAAAGTCAACTCTAGCAAGGCTTAATAAGCTTTAAGGTTTCTAGAATTTTATATTGACTTTTATGTTTCAAAACAATGTTCCAACACTTCCTAAAATCTTTATAATATATTTGGAGTGTTTAATAATTTTCCCAAGATTTATTGACTTATAAATCTTATTATTAAATTCATAATACTATATAATAATGTATAATTTAGGGTTAAATAGGAGAAAACCCCTAAATAAATTTCACAATTCCATATACTAATTTAATATTCATAATCCCATATAATAATTTAATATTCATAACTCCATATAATAATTTAATATTCATAATTCCATAAAATAATTTAATACTTAATAGTATTATTAAAGGTTTAATAAAAGAAATCCCCTAAATTAATTTAAATTAATTTAGGGGTATTTCAGATTTTTTTGACCCATTTCTTGGGTAAAGTCTCCCAACTATATTGGAAAATAAATTGGTTATCCATATAAAATGGCTTTCTTGTAGTTCCGCTTTTTGCTCCAAAATGAAGAAAGACTTGTCGGAAATCGCAGGTTGGTCCAACCAAGAAAGGCATGGGACTTTTGGGCATTGCTTGGGCCGAGTCTTGTATAGACTGGCTACCTATAACGTCAATAGTTGGATCTCTTACTGCACACCTTCTATATATCTGTCTTCGAAATCGGATGCATCCTAGAGAGCTACACCTGCTTGCTAACGAGGTGTCCCTCGGCTTGTGTGCTATCTGTTTAATTGCTATGACTAAAACAAGATAAAGCATGCAACCGGTTATATTTATTCTCGTTGTGTTTGTGTTATCTTTACACTAACTCGCGAGACTTGAGATTGTTACTAACCGAGTTTAGTACTTACTGAGTTAAGAATAAGAGATAAGTTTGGTGGTTGTTGGTTAATGCCCGTTAGGGCTTAGCTAGCACATGGTGATTAAGATTTCTACTAACTGGAACTTGAGTGAGGAAACCCGGGACCGATCTCCGGTCATGCATGCTAAGGAAAAAGGGGGACGATATCTGAATCAGATCCGCCCTCCGCTTAAGGACTTGTCTTCGGACTTGTAGCCTAGGGCCGGTTGCCGGCTCAGCTACGCTGGACTCCCGTCCAGAGTAGGTGGCATTAAGATGGTGCGGTGGGATCACCTAAATCCCAGGTTCGAATTAAGCTACAACCAATCCCTTCCAGGAACGGTTTTGTAAACTGAGAATAAGTTGAGATTAAGATTAAGGTAAGGTAAGGAACTGAGATTAAGGAAATGAGGACTAAGGAGGGGGTTACTAACCCACTTGATAAGGGAACGCTTGAGTCGTTCATTGTTTGTGAACTATATATGTTCATCTGTGGTTATTGTTATTGCACTTCATATTATGCTTGTGTATGTAATCAATTTCCATGCTATCGACAATTAGTCGTCGTAGCCCCGTTAGCTTGGGGGCCATGAGAGGGTGTACCAGCATTCGTGCTAACCCCCTTGGGGGCTATTTTTAATTGCAGGTAAGAGACCCATGAGGACGCACTACGAGAGTAGGAGCGGTTAGACTTAGGGTGGGATGTTTATTTTGAGTTCGGGTTGCGCCTGTGCACCCGACTGTTTATATTTAAACTGATGTAAGGTTGTGATTATGATTTAGCTACTTGTACTCGTTTGGTTGTGGTATTTTGGATGGTGATGCTTTTGGGTTGGACAATTATTTTGGAAAGGTGTTGTAATTATTAAGGCCGGTATATTCTGTGATCAGACCGTGGCAAGGTCCAGGTGTTTGATTTCCGCTGCGACATATTCGTTTAAGTGTTCAGTTTTGCGATAACCACGATTGGCTTTGGATGGGGTGTTACAAAAAGTGGTATCAGAGCGTAGTTACGCTCTGATCAAGAAATACCGGACATGAGTAACCACCGAGTTAGGATATAAGTTAAGGAATAAGTAATGGGATAAGGGTGTGAGAAGTTAGAGTGAGTAGAGTCAGATGACCACTAATAAGTGTGGATCGTCTTTACCGTCTATGGACGTTATAAATTCACTAACCAAAACAGTGGTGAATACGAATCTAATGTGAGTTATGCTTGTTCAGATGGCAGGACGTCCTAGGGGAAGCCGAGGTCGCGGCCAGGGTGATGATGCTTCAGGAATACCTGGAGGGCAGACGATCGCAGAGATCGTAGCTGCCGCATTAGGGCATATGGGCTACCAGTCTGGTGTGGGTGCACCACCTCCACCGCCACAACCTAGGGAACCAAATTGGGTGAAGAGTCTTGCAGACCTTCGACCCGCACATTTTAAGGGGGAGACCGATCCCGCCAAGCTTGAGGCGTACATCTCCGAGCTGGAGACCGCCTTCGAGACCCTTGATGTCCCTGCTGGGATCAAGGTGCGTCTAGCTGCTTTCTATCTGAAGGGGGTGGCAGACGATTGGTGGAAGCTGGTGAGGGCCGAGCATGTGGCCAACCCAGAGTTCGGCTGGGAGCAGTACACCGCCTTGCTACGAGCAAAGTACTACCCCGCCCATGTCCAGACGAAGAAGCGCTTACAATTGGATGCGCTTAAGCAGACGGACAAGATGACAGTGGACGAGTATTACTCAGAGTTCACTGCCTTGCTCCGTCTTCTGCCAGGTCTTGGATATTCTGGCCAGATCCTGGTGGACCGCTTCTATGGCGGGCTTAGCCATCGACTCCGCTACGGCATGGGGCCGACGAGTTACACTACCTTGCAGGTAATAAGAATGATTGAGATTTGAGTAAGTAATGAGTAAGATTTAGATTATGAGAAATAAGAGTGACTAATACTATGGAAAAGCAGGAGTGCTATCATGCCGCTGCTAAGGTGGAGATAACCGTCCAGCTGAGGGACGAGGAGAATGCTAAGAGAAAGAATGCTGGTAAGAGCTCGGAGAGTCCAGGGCAAGGAGGGTACAAGAAACAAAAGTACCAGCCTCAGACCCAGAAAAGTCAGAACCCAAAGGGGAGGAGGAAAAAGAAGGCTCCGGAAGAGCCATTGAAGTTGACATATGCTTATGCAGCTACACCCCTGCGCTCTAGGGCGCCAAAGGGTAAGGAATTTATATTGAATGAGTTAAGAAACAAATTAGTAACCGTTTGAGATATGAGAATTGACATTATGAATCATCAGGATCTGAGACTGAGAAGGGAGCCGTGGTGGCTACCAGCGACGCTTCATCTGTAGGTGGTGTCACAAGGACCACCCCGGGCTCGATTGTAAAGGGAATAAGGTGGAGTGCAATTTTTGTGGAGTGTATGGACACCGGCATATGAGTGTTACCGGAACCCTGCTAGCAGGGCCTATAGGCCCGATACCAGGGGCAAGGGCAAGACCGATCAGGGAGCTGGATCTGACGGTCAGAGGAAGGTGCAGCAGACGGCGGACAAGAACCCACGGGTGACCCAGAAGTTGGGACCCACTTTACACATGGTGGACCGGGACGATGAGCCTGAACCCTCATCGAGGCCAGGTACCGCTATAACCATTTAGTAATAAAACTGCCTGCTTACCGCATTATCATGCATGTTTGGCGAATAAATGAGTTAAGTGAGAATGAGATGAGATTAGAACTTAAGTAAGATATAACCTACTACCACTTTAGGAAGATTCAACATCTGCTACCAATACCATCTACACCTAACCCGGAGCACACCGACATCGAAACCATAGACTTTCCAACCGAACAATGTCAGGTTATCCGCCCAGGTATGACTTTATTAAGGGGATACCTGACACCCGAAGCACAAATAGCCATCATCAGAAGATGCAATCAACTAGGAATGGGACCGGGAGGTTTTTACACACCGGAGTACCCAGGGGAGCAAGGATGAAATTAAAGATGATGAGCTTGGGCAAGGATTGGAATTCGTATACCAAGAATTACCAAACCATGAGAGTGCAAGATGGAGTCTCACCACCGGGAATACCCGAAGAGTTCCATCCAGTTATTACACAAGTTGTGGAAATCGCTCAGCAGTTGGAAGCTTAACCGATTCCAGACATCCAGACAGACATTTGCATTGTAAACTTCTACGAGAAGGATGGGAGACTGGGACTACACCAGGATAAGGACGAGACAGCGGAGTCTCTCGAAAGAGGGATACCCGTAGTGTCTTGGTCCATTGGTGATGATGCAGAGTTTTTATACGGCGAGCAGAAGCGTGCGGACCGTGCAGATAAGTTGGTACTTAAGTCGGGTGATGTGTTAATTATGGGAGGAGAATCAAGGATGTTATACCATGGGATTAAGAGAATCAAGCTGAATACAGCACCGTCAGCAGTAATCAATGCGATGCATATGAGACCAGGAAGATTAAACCTAACCTTTAGCCAATATTAGCCATGTAATGTTAGAATGAGATGAGGAATGAGATGTAAGATTGAAGCACATGTTGTAAACAGGATGGTCATGAATAAAATAACAGTGTTGTTCATATAAATTGTTACGACTCTTGTTATACCATCAATACTCATGAAGCTTGTGAACACAATTAGGTTATGGACTCGGTACGGAAGGTGCACTGAGCATACTTACAGAGGCACAGGCCGACGCCAGCGGTACTATCCTCACCGGCACCTTTCTGATTAATGGGATTGAGGCATCAGTTCTCTTCGACTCAGGGGCCTCGCATACCTTTGTCTCGGCATCATTCGCGAGCAGGTTGGGGCTAGACGCTGATGAGCTACCCGACTTCACGGTTACGCTCCCGTCTAAGGAGAAGGTTCGTTGCACTCGTTACTACCGAGGAGCCACTGTCAGAATTAAGGGAGAAAACTTTCCAGTCAGTTTCATTGAGTTCAGTAAGCTAGGATTTGATGTTATCTTCGGATGAACTGGTTGGAGCGGCACAAGGGACGTATCCTCTGCGCCGAGCATAGATTGCTGCTTAGGAGTCCGTCTGGGGTAACATATCATACCGCCAGAGCCCAGAGAGCCTTCGACTAAGATCATCACCGCCATGGCAATGTATAAAGAATTAAGGAGAAAGGAAGAAGTGTACCTCTGCTATGTACAGGACATAGAGAGAGACCCTGAGTTCGACCCCGACTTACCGGTAGTGTCGGAGTTCCCCGACTTATTTCCACGGGAACTGCCCGGCATGCCACCCACTCGGGAGGTAGAGTTCACCATCGAGCTGCTACCTGGTACCGGACCGATAGCCAAGGCACCATACCGTATGGCTCCGGCAGAAATGACTGAGTTAAAAGAACAATTGAAGGATTTGTTGGATAAGGATTCATTAGACCAAGTGTGTCACCATGGGGAGCGCCAGTCCTCTTCGTGAAGAAGAAGGATGGTAGTCTCCGCCTCTGCATCGACTACAGAGAGCTGAATGCAGTGACAGTGAAGAATAAGTACCCACTACCCCGCATTGACGATCTGTTCGATTAGTTGAAGGGAGCATCTGTGTTCTCCAAGATTGATCTCAGATCGGGGTATCATCAGATAGCCATTAAGGAGGGAGACATTGAGAAGACGGCATTCCGGACACGATACGGCCACTATGAGTTCACAGTGATGCCGTTCAGTTTGTCGAACGCACCGACGAAATTTATGGATCTGATGAACCGCTTGTTCCGGAGCAGCCTGGACGTCGGTTTGTGTTTGTTATTGATGACATTTTGATATACTCGAAGTCTAAGATTGAACATGAGGAACATCTGAGGAGAGTATTAGAAATATTGAGGGAGAACCAGCTATATGCTAAGTTCTCCAAATGTGAGTTTTGGCTTGACCAGGTCTCTTTCCTGGGTCATGTCATCTCAGATGCTGGGATCGCAGTGGATCCAGCAAAGATTGATGTCGTACGTACTTGGCCAAGGCCGAAGACTGTTACCGACATCCGGAGCTTTCTCGGTCTGGCAGGTTACTACAGGAGTTTGTTAGAGATTTCAGCAAGGTCGCGAAACCGATGACCAGTCTGATGAAGAAGGATGCACCGTTCTTGTGGACAGTTGACTGTGAGAGATCATTTCAGCGCTTGAAGGACTCACTGACCACTGCACCGGTTCTGACCATTCCAGACGGTACAGAGGGCTTTGAGGTTTATTGTGATGCATCCGGCAGAGGGCTGGGTTGCGTGCTCATGCAACATGGCAAGGTGGTGGCTTATGCCTCATGCCAGTTGAAGAAACATGAGGAGAACTACCCCACACATGATTTAGAGCTGGGAGCTGTAGTCTTCGCTTTGAAGATATGGCGCCACTACTTATATGGGGTTAGTGTCACGATCTACACAGATCACAAGAGTTTGAGATACATATTCACTCAGAAGGAGTTAAATCTTCGACAGAGGAGATGGTTAGAGTTTCTGAAAGACTATGACATTGACCTCCAATACAAAGAGGGGAAGGCCAATGTTGTAGCAGATGCCCTGAGCCGTCGAGCACACTCACTCCATTCGCTAGTTTCTTTCTCCAGCTTGGTTGATGAGGTGCGAGAGGCTCAGAGGACAGATGAGTACATGAGAGAGGTCAGACAGAAGCTGACAGATGGTACCTTTGAGAGTCAGAAATACGACTTCAGACTTCATGATGATGATCTGATCAGACTTAAGGGCCGGTTATGCATACCACGGGGCAACACGGATCTGAAAGACCGTGTACTTAGAGAATCACACTGTTCTTCAGTTTACATCCATCCGGGAGCCTCTAAAATGTATAAAGACATGAAGAGATACTTCTGGTGGTCGGGGATGAAGACAGATGTTACCGAGTTCGTCTTGAGGTGTCTCACATGCCAGAAGGTGAAATTCGAGCACCGACGACCGGGCGGAATGGTACAGTCGATGCCAGTTCCGGAGTGGAAGTTCCATGATATCTCCATGGACTTCGTAGTTGGGCTTCCACCTGCTAGGGGAGGTCTCAACATGATATGGGTGGTGGTGGATCGCCTTACCAAAGTAGCCCGATTCATACCGATGAAGGATACTTGGAAGGTGACCAAATTAGCTGAGTTATTTGAGAAAGAAATCATGAGACATCAAAGACGGGATAGAGATACCAAAGACCATAGTGTACAGATAGAGATACCAGATTCCTTTCGAGGTACTGGAGAGCTACCAGAGAAGCGTTGGGTACATAACTCAAGCTGAGTACCGCGTTCCATCCTCAGACAGATGGTCAGACTGAGCGTACTATTCAGACACTCGAGGACATGCTGAGAGCATGTGCCTTAGACTTTCAGGGCAGTTGGATTGACAGATTGCATCTGATCGAGTTTTCATACAACAACAGCTATCACGCTTCGATCAAGATGGCACCTTTTCAAGCGTTGTACGGTAGACCATGTCGTACACCGCTCTGCTGGGATGAGTCGAGTGAGACGGTCATTATAGGACCAGAGTACTTAGAACAAGTTAAGGCTGAAGTTCAGCAAATCAGGGAGAACATGAAAGCTGCTAAAGATAGGCAGAAGTCGTATGCTGATGTTCGACGACGGGACCTGGAGTTCGTAGTGGGCGACCAGGTATTTCTGCGAGTTTCACCGATGAAGGGTGTATTCAGGTTTGGGCAGAAGGGCAAATAAGCCCGAAATTTGTTGGTCCTTATGAGATTACGGAGCGGGTGGGCCCGGTTGCTTACAGGTTAAATTTACCTGCTGAGCTGGGTAAAGTGCATGATGTTTTTCATGTTTCACAGCTAAAGAAATACATGCACCACCCCTCCCATGTGTTAGAACCTGAGAGGTTGACTTTGGAACCAAATATGAGATCCGTGGAGACTCCTCAAAGAATCTTGGACAGTAAGACTAGGGACACTCGCCACAAGTCAGTGCGACTGGTAAAGGTTCTCTGGTCTAACCAGGATGTCGAAGAGGCCACGTGGGAATTAGAGGATAAGATGAGGGCGAAGTACCCTTCTTTGTTTACTGACTAGATCGTCTGTATAGGGTACGGGCGTACCTCCTTTTTAAGGGGGGTAGAGCTTCCTCGCTTTTGAGTTAGGAAACGATCATGTTTGTCGTTTGCTTGGTTTTTAAGATGTGAATTTGTGTAAGTTGCTACACTTCGGTGTAAGTTTGAGTTATGTATAATACTTATGTATTGTATTTGAGATTGACCTTTGAGTCTTGAGATGTGTGAATGTGAATATAAGATGTGGTGTTAAGATTAAGGGAATTGAGTACCGTGAATGATTAGCACACATGTGAACTTTGAGGACAAAGTTCTTTTAAGGGGAGTAGATTGAAAACCCCAAACTTAGATATGGTGTTTAAATGATAAACTAAGATATAAGGAGGCTAAATAATGCCTTAGAAACATTAAGAAACATTTCTAATCAAAGAAAATATAAGGAAACACCAAAAGAGCAGTTTAAGCAAAAACGTGCTCTAAGCTTGGAGAGACTTGGGAGAGTACCCAAATATAGTTCTAAGACCTTAGTAATATCCTAATGGTCATTTTAAATCAATTACCAAAGAAAACCAAGCTTGAAAACAAGTTAAAACACAAAATGTGCTTTAAGGAGTCTTAAAGCACGTTTTTGAAAATTGTCTTGTAAATGAGTTTTGAATGGCTAAATGCCCATCATTACTCTTTAATTAACATGTGTACTATATAGTATCACATTTGGAAGTCTATATCAATGGGAAATCAAAAATTTCACAACAATGTGCCTTGTTTTGTGAATAGTAAATTAATTAAGCTAGTTTATAACATAAGACAATATAAGTAGATATTTGGGTCAACAAAGACTTAAGTACCCCTTGTTACTAATGGGGCCGGTTTTCTTATTAAGGTGAGTCTTCACCACCTTCATGACTCATTAAGCAAATAAAGACTTATTAAAGCAAAAGTACTATTCAACTTTAACATAAATATCACACTTTACTTACCTCTCTCCTCACTTCTTCATTCTCCTTGGTTTCCCACGGTTTCTTGCTCTCTTCCCTTCTCCATTAACGTGAAGCATACCTCCATGCTAGCTTCATCTAGCTTTGCACACAATCACTCATTTTAGCTCCAAACCAAAACATATTACATATTCTCCTAGTTAGCTCAAGCTCTCTCTTTCTATCTTTTCAAAACTTCAAGAGCTTCATTTTGGTGGCCAAGTCAAACCACCATTAGAGAGGAAATTCAAGTATGGAGACTCATTGGCTTCTCCATTTCTTAAGGTAGAAGAAAGTGTAAGAAAATCTAGGTTTCCATCATTTTTCCTTGTCCAAAAATTTGCACTCATGGGACTCCATGTGTTTGCCTTGTTCTAGCTTGTTTTCTACTTTTCAAAGGATTGAGGAGGTCCTTCTTGCTTCATATCCAAGCTTGTCTTGAGAAACCAAGGTAAAACAATCACCTTAATACCTTAAAGCACATTTTTAACCTAGGGTTGTTCCTTAGGGTTAATGTATTATCTAGTATCATTGGAGTCATTGGATATTGGTTAGAACATTGGCAAGGAGATATATATTGGTGACCGAGATTGAGCAAAGAAAACACTAAGGAAGAAAGCTTTTAAAGCTTGTAAAGAACAAGGTAAATTACTTACCTTAAGGTGCTTTATTGTTTAAGTGAATGGGATTTAGATAGTGATGAGTTTAGTAGAGGGTTTACATTAGAAAAGGGTTATATATAACCTAGGAGAAATAATGACTATACTTGTGAACTTGTGACTAAGGAGCAAATGAGAAAAAGAGATAGTTTAAGGATATCAAGTGAATTACAAGAAGCATTTTATTTCAAGGGAGCTTGTTGTGTGGATTCTCAGGTTGAAGGCAAATATATGTGGAAATTCAGTGGTTAAGATTATTGTCAATTAAGGGCCTAAGTGCCGAGCATTTAAGTTTATGCACTATAAGATGATGTGGTGTAGTTTTGTGTAAATTGTGTGTTAAGGTGTGTGATGAGAATTTGAGGTGTATTGGTGTTTGATGGAGAAAAAACCGTGTTAGGATGTACTATATACTAGAGAACCCATGGCAAAATTTAAAGGAGAACTTAAGTGTTTAAGATATTCCAAGGGGATTTAATGACTAAGGAAGTACTAGGATGTTCTAGAGGTTGTCTTGATGAAAAAGGGTGAGTTAAGTGTTTAATGAGTTATAATGACTTAGGTATTACATGAAGGATTTAGGAATCAAAAGAGCGTATTTGGGTATTTAGGACTTAGGTAAATGTTGATAAAAGAAGCTAGGAAACTTGGGTAAGTTAGATGTAAATGAGTGTGAAACTTGAAATGAAATGGTTTAGGTGAGAACTAGAGTATAGAATCTAAGGAAGGTTTGGTAAACACAATAAGGGTGGGAAGTGGTGTACATGGTGTGGTCAAGTTCTTAAGGAGGGAGCATTGGTTAATTGAAATTCTTGGTGGATTGCATGTGAGAAAGGTAAGAAAATAAGTGTTAAGTGGGGAGTCTTGTAAGAATTGAGTAAATGTTGAGAAGATCTTTAGAAGTTGTTTAATGAGTTTGGTGGAGGTTATAAGGTGGGTTTAAGTGGGTTTAATGTGCCAAGATGGTGTTGGACCTATTAGGACACTTGTGGAGGAGTTTGGAATTGAAAGAGCAATTTAAGAGAAAAATCTGTAGTGGATCGACCCAGGTCCGACCCAGTTTGGGTCGGTCGGGCCATGTTGAGCCAGCCGGAATGTCTCTGGACTGGACCGACCCAAAGGTTTGGGTCGGTCGGCTTAGCTTGGGTCGGTCGGGCAGAAATTTAACGTAGGAAATGGGTTCTGTAATGGACCGACCCAGAGGGTTTGGGTCGGTCAGTCTAGCTCTGGGTCGGACGGATGGGTTTCAAAAGACGGAAAAGTTCTGTAATGGACCGACCCAGGGTTGGGTCGGTCGGTGGGTCGGTCGACCCTTAACACTTAAGAAAAAAAAAGAAATTTTGAATTCTAAGAATGGTAATTGGTGATAAGGTATACCTTTGGTAGGGTGGTAATGATTGTGACCCTAACAACTTAAGGGATTAAGTTAAGTTAAGTATAAATTTTAATGTTTAAAGTTAAGTTTGTAAGCTAAGTGGCAAAGACTTGAGAGGTATTGAATGGGAATCCTTAGGGACTAAGTGAGTTAAGTAAGATGCAAATAACTAATGACCTAAAAATGAATGAATGTTTTAGGTTTGTGAATTGGGACCCCGAAGAAGGTTAAACAAACAACGATCGACGGTGAATGGTACAATCCTTCTTGTGACCTGCTTGCTAACGAGGTGTCCCTTGGCTTGAGTGCTATCTGTTTAATTGCTATGACTAAACAAGATAAAGGCATGCAACCGATTATATTTATTCTCGTTGTGTTTGTGTTATCTTTACACTCACCCGCGAGACTTGAGATGGTTACTAACCAAGTTAGTACTTACTGAGTTAGAATAAGAGTTAAGTTTGGTGGCTGTTGGTTAATGCCATTAAGGCTTAGCTAGCACATGGTGATTAAGATGTCTACTAACTGGAACTTGAGTGAGGAAACCCGGGACCGATCTCCGGTCATGCATGCTAAGGAAAAAGGGGGACGGTATCTGAATCAGATCCGCCCTCCGCTTAAGGACTTGTCCTTCGGACTTGTAGCCTAGGGCCGGTTGCAGGCTCAGCTACGCTGGACTCCCGTCCAGAGTAGGTGGCATTAAGATGGTGCGGTGGGATCACCTAAATCCCAGGTTCGAATTAAGCTACAACCATTCCCTTCCAAGAACGGTTTATATACTGAGAATAAGTTAAGATTGAGATTAAGGTAAGGAACTGAGATTAAGGAAATGAGGACTGAGAGGGGGTTACTAACCCACTTGATAAGGGAACGCTTGAGTCGTTCATTGTTTGTGAACTATATGTGTTCATCTGTGGTTATTGTTATTGCACTTATATTATGCTTGTGTATGTAATCAATTTCCATGCTATCGACAATTAGTCGTCGTCGTAGCCCCGTTAGCTTGGGGGCCATGAGAGGGTGTACCAGCATTTGTGCTGACCCCCTCGGGGGCTATTTTTACACTTGCAGGTAAGAGACCCATGAGGACGCACTACGAGAGTAGGAGCGTGGTTAGACTTAGGGTGGGATGTTTATTTTGAGTTCGGGTTGCGCCTGTGCACCCGGCTGTTTATATTAAAACTGATGTAAGGTTGTGATTATGTCTAAGATATTTGTACTCGGTTGGTTGTGGCCATTATGGATGGTGATGTTTATGGGTTGGATAAGTATTTTGGTTAAGTATTGTAAATGTTAAAGCCGGTATATTCTAACGATCAGACCGTGGCAAGGTCCAGGTGTTTATTATCTCCGCTGCGACATATTCATTAAAGTGTTCAGTTTTGCGATAACCACGATGGCTTTGGATGGGGTGTTACAATATGTAACTCTCTTAATTAGACTTCCAACTATATACAATGCGTACATTTAGTATAAGTCCTCACAAGTCTTATAATACAACAACCATTACTGATTCTAAACTATTAAATCAATTATTCCAATCCTCTAATTATAAATATATATATTTATATATAATATATTGAGGTTCCAACATCATACTTATATTACAGTAGTCCCCTTGACAAATCATCTAACATTTACGATATATATAACATAATAATTTCACAAACTCCCATGTTAACTATTATGTACACACACGTATCCATATCTTATACAAGTATGTTCCCACCGATTTAATGTTACAAGAAAATATATATTCATACTCTCCTAACCTTCAATCCCACCAATATTTATATACCTATATGTGTATATAAATTCTCAGATGTGCAATACTAACCTTAATACCTCTACTAATTTGTAGGAACGAGTTCCTTTTAACCTTATTGGTCCATCACTTAATCAACTTATTAGTGTCACAATTCCAATGTTAACCCAATATATATTATATATATATATATATATATATACATACATCCAAGCCCTCATATAAATAACATCAACCTATCACTTATAAATTAATACCTATTTTATAAGATGATTCTGTAAAAAATCCTTTAACCTCTTTTACAACTTACTAATTTAATGTCTTATTACTTATGGTTAGCCCAAATCAATACACTAATTTGTGTATCCACTTCTAACTTGGACACTAGTCCATTACATATAAGAGAAATGATCAATGGGCTAAAAGCCCAATTTGACTATCCTTCAGCCAATTTATTTTGATTCCCTTTGTATTTTACAACCCATTTTGGTTTGTCATTTATTACTTCAATGGGTTATCCCCTTTTATTTCCTAAATCCAATCTCTTATGATTCTAGTGGACAAAGCCCAATTTAAGCCCACAAATCCAATTTATTCCTAAACCCAATTTAATTTGTCTAATTTCATAGCCCAACTCAATGTTTGACTAATCTAATTCAAATTAGACCATTCAAAATCCCTAAATCGATTAGCTAATTTCAAAAACTTAACACACATTCAGATTCCCAAATTGACCTATTAATTTTCTAGAAATTACAAAAAGCCCCTAAAACTTTTAATTCCAATTTTCACCCCAGGATTTCCTTAATTTACATTTTTGCCCCAGAATTGTTATATCCACATTTTTACCTCAATTCTCTTTTATTACCGATTTGCCCTAAATTATTTTTTTGTGTAACCTTCACTCGATTCCAATATCAGAAACCCCCATTTCTATTCGAAACCCTTAATTACAGATTTTCCCAAATTACTTCAAACCCTAATTTCACAAATTCAATTCGTATAATTGGAAAATTCCCAATTAATTTTGAGACACTAATGTTAAGTCTGAGAAGGCCTAATTCAATTTTAGGAATCTCCAATTCAATTTTACAGAACCTTATTTCAATTTCAGAACATTAATTTCACTCATACTCTAATTTCGATTTTTAACCCTAATCTCTTTTCTAGCAGTTTTTATTTCAACCACTCATAAGAAATTCCTCTTCAATTTCGAAACCCTAAATAGATTTAGGGTGCTAATTCGCACACAGAATACACCATAAGTTCAGGTTTTCAAGTCCTTGTTCAGAGCATAATGTTCATAGGCTACAAAATTCGCAAGGAAAAACGGCTTTATTTGCACCGAATTCAGAGAGGAAGGAAAAATGACTTGTTTACAAGTTTTTGATTTCAAATTTGACTTAAAATCGAAAGGAGAATAAGCAAAACCAAAAATAGAATCTGCAGATGTACACCTTCGAATTTTAGAAGTGACTACTCTAGTTTTCTGGGCACCCTCTCCAGTCGATTCTCTTGTGGCCTTCTCCATGGTTCCGTTTTTGTTTGCCTTCCTCGGTTCGTCGTGTCCGAATCGCCACCAAGCCGAGCTCAGGATCTTCTCCTCCAATGGGTTGTCTCGCCAGTTAGGGTTGCGTATTCGTGAGTGAATAATGAAGGAATGGAAGAGAGGGAGGGAAGACAGCGTTTTCAGAAGAGAATGAACGAGAGGCGCAGAATGTCGTTCCTTGTTAGGGTGAGGGTAGCTAATTACCGTATGTGAATGAGAGAATGGCTGGGTTTCATTTTTTTGTTTGGATTAGTATAGTACCGTGAGTGAATGGGAGACTGGCCGGCCCCAGTCATGTTGGGCGGGTCGGCCCACTTTTTTTTTGTTATACTCATAATGTCGTTTTGGACTCGTTTCATGCCCTTTTTTCATGTCGTTTGTGACATTAACTCCTTTTTAATGAGACGAACCATTTTGTGATTCCAAATTTATATTTTAAGACAATAACAATTATTGTTATTTATAAATTTAACTAGTTATAATTTAATTCCTAATTGGTTTGTGTTTCGCCATTTTAGGCGAAAACGCGACGTCTTTTACTCTGGTTGTTAACCAATTTTCCAATACCTCTAAAATTACCCAATAATATTATAAGGTGTCTACGATCTAGTTTTCACTTCTAAATATTCGTGACTGTTTTTTGAGGTAAAACGATTCGTTTCGTTTTTTTTTCATTTATTTTCTTTTTCCTAAACCTCCTTAACATCATTTTAGGTTTCATTTATGTTTCCTAACAACTTTTAGGGTTTAAATAAATATTATATCATTCCCTTATACTTATTTAGGGTATTTAATTCCTTAATCTCTCGTTAATTACTTTTATTTAATTAATTCATGATTAATTAAAGTAATTAAGGTTTGGGATATTTCAGGGATAGACTAATCAACAAGCAAAAAAAAATCTGGAGCATACCCCATCCATTCAGCCTTGCCGTAAGCCTACAAAGAAAGACACTCACTTAACTAACCACATGACCATGTCTTCAATAATGGAAATTGGTGGCATAATTTCAGCCAATCTACCGTATCAGAACAAGGAAAAGGGAGACTTTGCTCCATTCTAAAATCAAAAGTAATATGCCACTACCTAACTTATTTATTTTCTAGCATTCCATGATTCATGTAGCATGTTATTCTCTTGTCATTGCCGAAAATGGCTGCTGTAGGAAGACTTTTGAAGCCCCTTATTGTCGTTGGAATACAAGGAAGAGGATAGTATTAGCATTGAAAATTCAAAAGTAAACCCACCTTGTCTAACTTACTTACAATATTGATTTGTACTTGCCTTCCTTCTCCACAAATGCCGAAAGTCTAGTTGATTTAGAAGACTTATTGGAGCCTATAAGAAAAATTAAAACAATAACTAAGACCTTACCTAATATGCTCAATTATATTGTAAATTAACAAAACAAGCCATCCTCCCTTTCTTTTACAAACTCTCAGCAATCAACATTCTCTCATTCCCTTGCTGAACCGAAGTGGTAAGCTCTCCTTCCCTTCTTTCTTTCTTTTCCTCTCAAGCTCCAAGCTCCACTAATGGAGTCTTAAGTTCTAACTCCATTTCTAAGTTATTTTCCTAGCTTTCTTCATCAAGTCTTGAAGCAAACATCAACCTAAAACTACTACATCAAATCGGCTAGCATTTATGCTCCAGAAGTTGTCTTGAATCAGCATTAAACCAAGGAGCATTCAAGGTTAACTTAAGGTATTTTTATGCTTGAAAAATCCTTAAGACTTTCATATATATATAACCGAAAATTATAATTACTCTAAACATATTTTTCTTCATCAATTTCTTGAAGGAAAGTTGGTTCTCCATCCATCCTAGGAGTACCAAAAATTCAAGGTAAAATACTTAAGGTAAATCCTTTGAAAACTACTTATAAATCTACTTAAGATCTTTGTTAAGGTCTAACTCCTAAACCCCTTCCTTCTCATATGTTAATACCGAAATTTGGAGCCACAATTTCCATTGAAGGAAGCTTGGGAATTCGAGGAGAAGTCAAGTACTTAATCATCCTTGATTAAGAGTAAGTTTATTAAGTTACTTAATGTTTTAAGCTTTGTTTAAGCTCATAAATTTTGTACAAAATTTTGTACACAACTCCAAATAATTAAGGCCGAAAATGGTGAGTTATTTACCAAGAAAAATAGTTATAGCTCTTAAGCTAAAGTTGTTACCATGAGAAATAATTTTATGTCACAAAAAATATTTATGAAGAGATTAATTTATGGCCGATTATCTAGGAAATATTTTCTCCATTTTGAGCTAAAATATGTTTAAGACATTACAATAGTTTTTACATGAGATATATGGCTCATATGTATTTATGTATAATTATTATGGGTTATAAATCAAGATTTAGAAACTATATGGTAATATATTATTATTGCCGAATTCAATTGATGAAGAATAGGTTTAATGAGCTATATATGTATATAAATTCATATTATGAATTTTGGGTAAGTTAAAAATAATTACTAGTGTTTAAATGACTAGTTTAATAAGTTATGTGGTAAAAATATGATTTTTGGAAAGTTTGGGGGTAAGGCATATGAAAACCGAAATTATATGTGTTCTTGGCATAATTATGACATATTATAGTATAAGAATTAATATTAGGAATTTGGTTAAATTAAATAAGTGCTTAACTGTTAAAATAATAATTTATAAAGTTTTGGGGCTATTTTGTAATTTCTGGAAAGATAAGTGTAGAACCGAGATATATATATATATATATTTCTGGGTATATTAATGTATAAGTATGAAATTAGGCTTTGGTCAAAGTGTTGACCGAAAAATTTGGGTTAAAATGAATTATGACGTAAAATAATAAGTTTACAAAAGTCTTGGGTTGCAATTGTAATTTATAAAAGTTATATGTAAAATCTAGATTTTAATTGGGGCGGAAACTTAATTAATGGAATTTTAAGTACCATTCAAAGTTTAAGGAAAAAAATATATTAAAAACTATAGTTTATAAAGTTGTTATGGGGAACAATATTTCCATGTGTGAAATGTAAATACAACTTGAGAATTTATAAAGTTGTTATGTCATTTAGACAATTAAAACCACGTATCGAAAATAATACATGTGTATAAAATGTATACCTTTAAGATTTTCAAGTAAATTAGACGGAAATGAATATAAGGAATTTAATATGTGAATATCAGATAATATTTGGATTATAGTTTATTAAATATAAAGTTAAGAGGAGAATTAATTTACATATGACCAATAAATGTCATTGACGAATTTATAAATGTTATGTCGTTTGGACATATACAATAAGACATGTGAATAATACTTGTTTATACAAAATTACATTCAAGGAATTATTTAAGTTAAGAGAAAATAATTGTAGCGGTATATAAGATACTAGAGGTAATTAAAAGGGAATTACCATACAATATAAGTCTTGTAAGTTAAGACTACGATGGTTTAAATTATATAGTAAACCTTAAACATAAATAAGGTTAGGAGGTTAAAATAAATTTTTTAAGCGTTAAAAATAAACCTCACATGAAATAACGAATACGAGGACATTTCATGATACAATAAAAATATTATACGAGAGTAACATAAATGAACACTCTCAGTTAATCCTATTCTAGGACATTGTTTGACCAGACGTTGACCGGGAATTAATCTAGTACAATCTTCAGTGAACGGTATGGAATTCTTGCAGCCTGCTTGCTAACGGATTATACCGGCTTGTGTGCTACCTTATGTGTGAATTAACGACCAAGATAATTTCATGTAAATGTTGTACTACTCTTATGCACTGTTGTGTAACTTTATGTATGTGACGATACTAACTGTAACGTGTATGTCCCACGCATACACACTACATTACCAATGGATTAAATACCTGCGTATTATATACCGAGAACTTGTAGTCAAGTTTTCACTAACTCCACCTTATAACAAACGTCGTTATTCTAAACGTGATAACTGACAATACACATTGGTGTTTTGTTTACGTCCTTGTGCGACATCTAGAATTATAATTGGGGCGGAAACTTAATTAATGCAATTTTAAGTACCATTCGAAGTTTAAGGAAAATAAATATTAAAACTATAGTTTATAAGTGGATATGTAACTATTATAAAGTTTTTTGGGGTTAAAATGTAATTATAAGAAGTTATATGTCTAAACCGAAAGGTTATGGGATGATTTGGTATTTATAAAAGTTAAGGTTTTCAATAATAATTACCGAATTTATAGTGGTGGTTTTGAGAATAATTAATTAAGAAGATAAAACTATGTAATATAATGTATTTTGGAGTATAATGTAAAGGTTATGAATAATTGAGGTTATAATATAATAACCGAAAAGTTTGATGTATTTATGGGATTAAAAATATTTGTAGGTCCTATATGGTTATTTAGAAGATTTAGAAAAGGAAATTATGATTTAAGGATTTATGAAATTAAAACTATATGTTATAAAGGAATAAATAAGTTATTTGTAAAGAGATAATTACTTGGGGTTAGTTTGTAATTAATAAAAGTTAGGGGAACAATATTTCCATGTGTGACATGTAAATACAACTTGAGAATTTATAAAGTTGTTGTAACACCCCTACTCTTGTAACACCCCAACGCTAATCCTATGCTTACCGTCTAATCGTCCTATTAATCCTACGAGTTCGCAGCGAATTATTACATACTTACTACGGCGGGTGAAACAATGCCTGTAACACCCCATCCAAAGCCTATCGTGGTTATCGCAATCTGAACACTTAATCGAAAACGTCGCAGCGGAAATATACAACACTTGGACCTTGCCACGGTCTGATCATTAGAACATACCGGCTTAATATATACAATACTTAACCAAAATATTTATCCAGCTCAAAACATTAACATCCACAATCCCACGACCATCCGAGTACTAGTATCTCAATCATAATCTCAAACTTACAACATTTAAATATGAACAGTCGGGTGCACAGCGCAACCCGAACTCAAAACAAAAGTCCCACCTAAGTCTAACCGCTCCTACTCTCGTAGTGCGTCCTCATGGGCCTCTTACCTGCAAGTGTAAAAATAGCCCCCGAGGGGGTCAGCACGAATGCTGGTACACCCTCTCATGGCCCCCAAGCTAACGGGGCTACGACGACTAATTGTCGATAGCATGGAAATTGATTACATACACAAACATAATATGAAGTGCAATAACAATAACCACAGATGAACATATATAGTTCACAAGCAATGAACGACTCAAGCGTTCCCTCAACAAGTGGGTTAGTAACCCCCTCCTTAGTCCTCATTTCCTTAATCTCAGTTCCTTACCTTACCTTAATCTTAATCTCAATCTCAGTCTTAATCTTAATCTCAGTACACAAGCCTTTCCTGGAGGGATTGGTTGTAGCTTAATTCGAACCTGGATTTAGGTGATCCCACCGCACCATCTTAATGCCACCTACTCTGGACGGGAGTCCAGCGTAGCTGAGCCGGCAACCGGCCCTAGGCTACAAGTCCGAAGACAAGTCCTTAAGCGGAGGGCGGATCTGATTCAGATACCGTCCCCCTTTCCACTTAGCATGCATGACCGGAGATCGGTCCCGGGTTTCCTCACTCAAGATCCAGTTAGTAGACATCTTAAACATCGTGTGCTAGCTAAGCCTTATCGGGCATTAACCAACCACAACCATCAACTTAACTCTTATTCTTAACTCAGTAAGTACTAAACTTGGTTAGTAACATTCTCAAGCCTCGCGGGTTAGTGTAAGTGTAACACAACACAACGAGAACAATATAACCGTTTGCATGCTTTATCTGTTTTAGTCATAGCAAATAAACAGATAGCACACAAGCCGAGGGACACCTCGTTAGCAAGCAGGTCACGAAAAGGATTGTACCGTTCACCGTCGATCGTTGTTTGACTAATCTTCTTCGGGGTCCCAACTCACAAACCTAAAAATTCATTCATTTTTAGGTTATTAGTTATTCGCACCTTACTTAACTCACTTAGTCCCTAAGGACTTCCATTCATTAACCTCCAAGTCTTTATCACTTAATCTTACAAACTTAACTTGAACATTAAAACTTATACTTAATCTTAACTTAATTCCTCAAGCTCTTAGGGTCCCATCATTACTACCCTACCAAGGGCATACCTCATTAACCATTACCATTTTTAGAAATTAAATTTTCTCTTTCTTATTTTTTTTTTTTTTTTTAGGCTCGACCGGACTTACCGACCGGACTTGCCAAGTCCGGTCCATTCCAGTACCTTTTACCGTTGAAAAATTCACTCCGACCGGACTTACATGTCCGGTCCTATGTCCGGTCGATTCCAGAGACTTATAATCCGTACTAAATTCATGCCGACCGGACTTGACAAGTCCGGTCCCATGTCCGGTCCATTCCAGAGACATTTCCCCTCTCACAAAACACCCGCCCGGACTTGTAGGTCCGGTCCCCCAAGTCCGGTCGATTCCAGAAACATTTTCCGGTAGTGTAACAGAGCCCGACCGACCTTGCAAGTCCGGTCCTAAGGCCGTCGGCTCCAAAAACTTGTTTCTAAATTCCTTTTCAACTCCAAACTTCTCCTCATATATCCTCATATGTTATAACCTCATTTGGGCACCTCAAACACACCTTAAGCCCTCCTTAAAATACCTTAATTCATCCACCAAATCCATCTTAGTCATTATGCATTTTCCTTGTAATAATGCCAACACTTGTAATGTTTTTTTTTTTTCTCTAGGTTTCTTGTGGTGGTTCATACCTAATGTAACCACTATGCCAAATGTTTTCCTTCACCACTATAACATCATCTCCCAAGCATCTCTCACTATCTAAACTCTTTTAAACATTCTCTTAAGTTCCTTAACAAGATTAAACTTCCATCATCATTACATTATTTCCTTCCTAGATGTGCACCAACACTTGCCTAAGTCCTAAATACTCCAATACATTCTCTTGATTCCTAAACCTTCCATGGTGTTACCTAAGTCATCATAAGTCATTAAAATACCTTAACTTCACCCTTTTCATCAAGACAACATATAGAACATTCCTAGTACTTCCTTAGTCATTAATTCTCTTAGGATATCTTAACACTTAAACTCTCCTTTAAATTTTGCCATAGGTTCTCTAGTATATAGTACCTCCTAACACATGGGTTTTCTCCACCAAACAACCAATACCACACAAATTCTCATCACAATGGCTTAACACCCAATTTGCACCAAAATCACACCACATCATCATATAGTGCTTAAACTCCAAATGCTTGGCACTTAGGCCCTTAAATGACAATAATCTTAACCACTGAATTTCCACATATATATGCCTTCAACCTGCGAATACACTCAACAAGGCTCCCATTGAAATAAAATGCTTCTTGTACTTCACCTTTATATTCTTAAACTATCTCTTTTCTCATTTGCTCATTAGTCACAAGTTCACAAGAGTAGACATTGTTTCTCCTAGGTTTTATAGCACCTTCCCATATAAACTCTACACTAAACTCATCATATAGTCACACCTCTTTCCCTTAAACAACAAAATACCTTAAGGTAAGTAATTTACCTTGTTTTCTCACACGCTTAAAAGCTTTTCTCCTTAGGTTTTCTTTGTTCAATCTCGGTCACCAATGTGATTCTCCTTGCCAATGTTCTAACCAATATCCAATGACTCCAATGAGTACTAGATAACACATTAACCCTAAGGAACAAACCCTAGGTTTAAAAATATGTTTTAAGGTATTAATGTGATTGTTTTACCTTGGTTTTCTCAAGACAACTTGGATGTGAAGCTAGAAGGACCTCCTCTCTCCTTTGAAGAGTAGAAACAAGCTAGAACAAGGCATAAACATGGAGTCCCATGAGTATATATTTTTCGGTTATGTGAAGAAAATGGTGGAAACCTAGATTTTCTTACACTTTCTTTACCTTAAGAGAATGGAGATGTCAATGGAGTCTCCAAACTTGAATTTCCTCCTCTAATGGTGGTTTGACTTGGCACCAAAATGAAGCTCTTGAAGTTTTGAAAAGATAGGAAGGAAGAGCTTGAGCTAACTAAGAGGAATATGTATTTTGTTTTGGATTTGGAGCTTAAATGAGCAAGTGGTGTGCAAGAGAAGGTGGAGCTTTCATGGAGTGAGCTCTACGTGAATGGAGAAGAGAAAGAGAGCAAGAAATCGTGGGCAACAAGGGAAAATGAAGAAGTGAGGAGAGAGGTAAGCTAAAGTGATATTTATCTTAAAAAGGTGAATAGTGTTTTATGCTTTATAACTTACTTATTTGCTTTCTCTAACTTAGTTAGATAAGTGTGGTGAGTCACACTTAAAGAAACCGGCCCCCTTTAGTGAATGAGGGTAGTTTAGTCTTTGTTGACCAAATGTCTCACTTATATAGACTTATGTTATAAACTAGCTTAATAAATTCACTATTCATCAAAAACAAGGCACATTGTTGTGAAATTTTTGATTTCCCATTGATATAGACCTCCAAATGTGATACATATAGTACACATATAATTAGAGAGTAATGATGGACATTTAGCCATTCAAAACTCATTTACAAGACAATTTTTCAAAACGTGCTTTAAGACTCCTTTAAAGCACATTTTGTTTTTAACTTATTTTCAAGCTTGGTTTTCTTTGGTAATTGATTTAAAATGACCATTAGGATGTTACTAAGGTCTTGGAACAATATTTGGGTACTCTCCCATATCTCTCCAAGCTTAGAGCACGTTTTTGCCTAAACTGCTCTTTTGGTGTTTCCTTATATTTTCTTTGATTAGAAATGTTTCTTAATGTTTCTAAGGCATTATTTAGCCTCCTTATATCTTAGTTTATCATTTAAACACCATATCTAAGTTTGGGGTATTTCAATGCCGCTAACCGCCCATACGGCTAGCTAGGCTACTAATACTTACAGTCACGGTCTGATGAACATAATGTACCGAGCTACTAATTTACTTACCAAAATAATATATGCCAAATACTTACATCCTGGATCACCGAGTATTTAAAGTATGTTCGAATACAACCTTTCAAGCTTGCCAAAAGAATGAGTTTCTAAAGCTACTCATCTATACCAATGCTCCTTTCCCAATATCCAAAAAGGTGTACCCCATGGTACACCGGCTAATCAAAAACTGTAGCCCTGTACTACTTAGTACACCCATCTCAATTTCATTGTTTAAAACCAAAAGAAGATAAAAGAAATGAAAGTAGATCTTCACATCTTCATCAATCTCGAGTACCTGCGTATAGTAAAAATGGTGCCCCAAGGGCTCAGCAAAAGCTGGATATGGACTCCGCATATACCGCGTGCTAGCTAGGGCACGCCGACTATTTGACGTCCACTAAACATGCCATTCATTATTCATACATACATGCTCTTCATACAATATACATGCTATACAATTCATTACACAATCAAGGCAACATTACAAGTACACATCTTACTTACCTTCACAAGGTTAGCCAAATTATGCATCCGGGTTAATCGGAATGCTTTACTCTTTTACTCATTACTTACTTCTTCTTACTTACAATTACTTACTTCCTTTTTACTTTACTTACTCATTCTTACTTACTTACTTATACTCAAGTCAAGTCGTCGGGACCTCCGGCCTTGGGGACTACACCGTCGCACATCCGGGATTTACTTGACTCACTAATCCGGGATGCTACCCACTTAAAGGATTTGGGCCGCGGACCAGTTTAAGAGTCAGGAATTGGAGCCAACCTCTCGTGACTCCGCATCCTCACGCTGGCCGAAACTATATCGGACTTCTACTCATTCCAATTTAATTACCATTTTAAGTTAGGATGGTTTAGCTTGTTAGGAATAAGTTAGAAGTCCAACTCATCACAATCGGTCACAGTACAATACAACATTCATACACACATTCATATTCATCCAAACATTTCATGAAGTATACAAACTAAGAATTAAGAAAATATACAACATCATACAACACTACATATTCACAAGTATGCATATTAACTCCGATTCGTGCATTTATCTTATTTGGTGATCAATTAGCACACAACACACACAAATCAGAGTAACCAAGATAGCATACGGGGCATGAGGAATCCATACCGTTCACCGTTGTACGTAATTCCAAACGTCCTTCGATGTCACAAACCAAGTCCTATTACATACATACAATTGAATGATTAATCGAGCTATCATTACTTAACTCATACTTACTATGTCCTTACATTTCTTACACTTATACTTTACTTACTTACTTTTCCTTTACTTAAGTTTCTATCTTCTTACTTAAGGTTTGCATGCTTACACACATATACATATACATATATGTATGGGTATACATATACATATATATATACAATTACTATTTAATTAAAATTATTTTTTTTATTTTTTTTTTTGTCAGGACCGGACTTGCGACCGACCCTGGCAAGTCTGGTCCATTCCAGTAGTTTCATCCGGAAATTTTTTTGGTCCGACCGGACTTGCATGTCCGGTCGCAAGTCCGGTCGATTCCAGTAACATTCTTACGGAAATTTTTCTGCTCGACCGGATTTGCAAGTCCGGTCGCAAGTCCGGTCGATTCCAGTAGCATTCTGACGGGAAATTTTTCTGCTCGACCGGACTTGCAAGTCCGTCGCAAAGTCCGTCGATTCCAGTAGCATACTGACGGGAAAATTTTCTGCTCGACCGGACTTGCAAGTCCGGTCGCAAGTCCGGTCGATCCCAGTATTTGCATTTTAATTTCTGTTTTCAGTCCTCTCTTTCACCCATTACTTCCCCATTGTTCCTACACTTAATCCTACAGTTTTAACACCATTTAAACCTCCCTAACACCCTAGTTCATTTAACTCCTTACACAATTTTATACTCATTCACTCATCTAATTTTCTAAGTTTCAACTCACACTTTCACTAGTTGTTTCCCTAGTTTGTGTTTGCTACAGATTTTAGCACTAACACTCTCCATCTACCACTCCCTCTTCTAATGTCATTTCTAGCACTCTCAATGCATTAGAATCCTTTATCTATCTCTCTCAACTTCCCCTCTATCTATTCGAATCAAAAACTGTTACACACTCACCTTAGTCACCTAGTTTATTCTCTAAGTGTTCTAATCCTAGGCAAATTTTGCCATTAGTCTCCCCTATAATTTTATACTCTCACCACATATTCTAGTTCCCATTTCAACACTTATTCCACCTGTTACAATAGACATCAAAATACAAACTCCCATACACAAATACTAATACCAAACAACACTAAAATTTCCTGCACTCAACATTCCATTCCCAATCTGTTTTAACAAGTTTTAAAAGTGTTCTTTAAGGTTTAAAACCTTGTTTTCTCCATACACATTACACTACTATCACATTATCGTTTTACAATGCCATCTTTATTTCTAAAAATCTGTTACACATACTAATATGAGACTACACATGGGTGAGCTTAATTACCTTGTTTCTTCTTCTAGTTTCTCTCTTCTTCTTGCTTCTTCCTCCTCCCTTTCTCCACCGGTTTAGCAACTCAACTCCTCTAACACTATAACCCCACATTTACATATTTCAATACCAAAAGCTAACCCTATACATTAATCAAGTTTCTAATGCACATTCTAGGGTTTAGAATTTATATTACCTTGCAAGGGTTCAAATGGAGCTTGGAGTGGCTCAAGAACAATATTTCCAACTCCACCAACAAGCCAAAATCGGCTAGAACAAGAGGAAGAACAAGGGTTTAGTTCATGAATCTCGTTTGCCCATAGGGCTAGAAAAAGATGGAGTTTTCGAAATATTTTTACCTTAGAAGAACAAGGAGAAGGAGGGCCTTCTAATGGTGGTGTTTGAAACTCCAAATGGGATGTACCCTCAAATCGAAGTGGTTGTTTTTGGATTTTGGAAAGATGGAAATGTAGCTCTTGAGGAGAGGATTACAATGGTGGTGTTTTTATATTTTTGGAAGAGGTTTGCTAGAGTAACAAGAGGAGAGAAGGTGAGTTTTGTGGGTGTTTCTATTTCCACCATGGAATCGCATGGGTTGAAGAAGAAGGGAAAGAGAGGTGCTGGTGTGGGTGTTCTCACGTGAGAGGGAGGGATTGGAGGAGAGAGGAAGATATTGCTTTTTGATTTCTTAATGGTTTTGTCCTCTAGTGTATTAGACACAATAAAAGAAAATAAGAGAGTGTGAGGGTGAGGGCCTTAAAATCGGCTAGCACACAGACCCACTTGTGGGTTTTGAAATTTATTTGCAATATTGGACACACTAGTTTGTGTTAATTATATTCTACCCCCACAACTTGTCGTTTTTTGACAGTTTTTTACTAGTCTCTCTTTTGTTGATTTTATTGGTCCTACAGCTTCACTAATATTTATTAATGATCATTTAGTTGACCAAAACTGTTACGAGTCTATTTGACCCGCTTAAAGACACTTTTTCCCGGTTACTCGTAAAACGTGCTTTAAGGTTTCGGTAATTTTTTTAAACCGTTTTAAAGGTCCGTTTTTCTTCGGGATTTGTTCCCTAATAAGTATTTACACTTAATTAAGCTTCTAAATTATTTATTAGCCTAATTAATCCTATTTTTAATTACGGGGCATTTCAATCTACCCCCCTTAAGGAACTTTGCCCTCAAAGTTGCTCAAGGTTAATAGTTTTTAATTCTACTCATTATGCAAACCAATTGCCATAATGTGTCTTACTACACCTATGAGGTGTTTACTTCATCCACATTACAAGCATACACATTTCAACATCGTACGCAATTCACATACACAATGCATCATTTCCATTCATACTATACCCACAATACAAAATACATCATTACCATCCACAATACACATAACCAATACACCATACATTACACATACCCATCATTCATTACACTACACATACATACATCCATACTAAATTCATTCGCACTACATGTGCCATACAAAATGCAATGCTTACCCCGAAGCAATGCTAAAGCAAAGGTTTCTACCCCCCTTAAAAGGGGTACGACCCGTACCCGTATACTAAATACTAGACTCTCTAGTCTATTAATAACCTGCGGGTATTTAGCCTTCATGGCATCTTCCAACTCCCATGTCGCTTCTTCGACATCATGGTTAGACCATAGGACCTTCACCATCGTATAGACTTATGGCGAGTGTCTCTGGCGTCCTATCAAGGATTCTCACTGGGGTTTCGACATATCTCATGTTTGGCTCAATGGATAAGTGCTCGGGCTCCAACACATGAGAAGGATCGCCATATACTTCTTGAGTTGTGACACATGAATACATCATTAGACACGTCCCAATCCTCAGGTAGTGCTAACCTGTAGGCTACTGAACCAACTCTTTCGGTGATAGTGTACGGCCCTACAAACTTTGGGCTTATCTTGCCCTTCTGGCCAAATCTGAAGACACCCTTCATAGGTGAAACTCGCAACAACACTTGGTCGCCCACGGCGAACTGGAGGTCGCGTCGTCTCACATCCGCATAGGATTTCGGTCTATCTTGGGTGCCTTCATGTTAGCTCGATTTGTTTGCACTTCGGCTTGCACTTGCTCAAGGTACTCGGTCCTATTATGACCGCTTCACTTGACTCATCCCTGCACAAGGGTGTACGGCAGGGTCTACCGTATAGAGCTTGGAAAGGCGACATCTTAATCGAGGCGTGATAACTATATTATACGAGAACTCGATAAGGTGAAGCTTGTCTAACCAACTCCCCCCTGAAAGTCCAAGGCACATGCCGAAGCATGTCCTCCAGTGTCTGGATGGTCCTTTCTGTCTGACCGTCGGTCTGAGATGGAAGGCGGTACTCAACTTCAGTTCTGTACCCAACGCTTCCCTTGTAGCTCTCCAGTATCTCGAAAATCTGGTGTCGCGGTCAGATACTATGGTCTTTAGGGACTCCGTGGTGTCTGATGATCTCCTTATCAAAAAGCTCTGCTACTTAACTACCTTCCAGGTGTCCTTCATCGGTATGAATCTGGCAACCTTGGTAAGGCGATCTACTACAACCCAGATCATGTTGAGTCCTCCCCTAGCAGGGGGAGTCCTACAACAAAATCCATGGAGATATCATGAAATTTCCACTCCGGAATTGGCATTGATTGTACCATTCCGCCCGGTCCTAAACGGTGTTCAAATTTTACCTTCTGGCATGTTAAGCATCTCAATACGAATTCTGTCACATCTGACTTCATTCCAGACCACCAGAAGTACCTCTTCATGTCTTTGTACATCTTGGAGGCTCCCGGATGGACTGATAATGTAGAACTATGTGACTCTCGCAGGATGCGATCCCTTTGCTCAGCATTGCTTCGGGGGACGCATAGCCTGCCATTCAACCGAATCAAACCGTCTTCATGTAGCTTAAAATCATACTTTTTCTTCTCAAATGTACCATTCTCGATCTTGTGTCTGATTTCGGTTAGGTAAGGGTCGCTCAACTGGGCGTCTCGCACCTCGTCAACCAAGCTACAAGAAGCGAGTAGCGAATGGAGCGAGTGTGCTCGACGGCTCAGGGCATCAGCTACAATGTTTGCCTTCCCTTCCTTATATGCAGGTTGATGTCGTAGTCTGAGAGAAACTCCATCCACCTTCTCTGTCTCAAGTTGAGTTCTTTCTGAGTGAATACATACTGTAAGCTCTTATGATCGGAGTAGATGGTGATGCTTACCCCATAGAGATAGTGTCGCCATATCTTCAAGGCGAAGACAATGGCTCCTAACTCTAAGTCGTGAGTCGGGTAATTCTCCTCATGTTTCTTCAGCTGGCGGGAGGCATAAGCAACTACGCTCTGATACCACTTTTGTAACCCCCCATCCCAAAGCCTATCGTGGTTATCGCAATCTGAACAATTAATCGAATATGTCGCAGCGGAAAATAAAAACTCCTGACCTTGCCACGGTCTGATCTTAGAAGATACGGTTTAAAATACTTACAATACTTATCCAAAAACAAAATTATCCAATTTACACGTCAACGTTCATATACCACGACCAACGAGTACTAGTATCTCAAACATAGTCTCAACTTACAACAGTTTAATATCACAGTCGGGTGCACAGGCGCAACCCGAACTCAAACTAAAAGTCCCCTCCCTAGCCTAACGCTCCTACTCTCGTAGTGCGTCCTCATGGGCCTCTTACCTGCAAGTGTAAAAATAGCCCCCGAGGGGGGTCAGCACGAATGCTGGTACACCCTCTCATGGCCCCCAAGCTAACGGGGCTACGACGACTAATTGTCGATAGCATGGAAATTGATTACATACACAAACATAATATGAAGTGCAATAACAATAACCACAGATGAACATATATAGTTCACAAGCAATGAACGACTCAAGCGTTCCCTTAACAAGGGGTTAGTAACCCCCTCCCTAGTCCTCATTTCCTTAATCTCAGTTTCCTAACTTACCTTAATCTTAATCTCAATCTCAGTCTTAATCTTAATCTCAGTACACAACCTTTCCTGGAAGGGATTGGTTGTAGCTTAATTCGAACCTGGGATTTAGGTGATCCCACCGCACCATCTTAATGCACCTACTCTGGACGGGAGTCCAGCGTAGCTGAGCCGGCAACCGGCCCTAGGCTACAAGTCCGAAGACAAGTCCTTAAGCGGAGGGCGGATCTGATTCAGATACCGTCCCCCTTTCCACTTAGCATGCATGACCGGAGATCGGTCCCGGGTTTCCTCACTCAAGTTCCAGTTAGTAGACACCTTAAAACATCGTGTGCTAGCTAAGCCTTATCGGGCATTAACCAACAACCATCAACTTAACTCTTATTCTTAACTCAGTAAGTACTAAACTTGGTTAGTAACAATCTCAAGCCTCGCGGTAGTGTAAGTGTAACACAACACAACGAGAACAATATACCGGTTGCATGCTTTATCTTGTTTTAGTCATAGCAAATAAACAGATAGCACACAAGCCGAGGGACACCTCGTTAGCAAGCAGGTCACGAAAAGATTGTACCGTTCACCGTCGATCGTTGTTTGTTAACCTTCTGCGGGGGTCCCAATTCACAAACCTAAAAACATTCATTCATTTTCAGGTTATTAGTTATTTGCACCTTACTTAACTCACTTAGTCCCTAAGGACTTCCATTCAATAACCTCTCTAGTCTTTATCACTTAATCTTACAAACTTAACTTTAAAACATTAAAACTTATACTTAATCTTAACTTAATTCCTTAAGTTCTTAGGGTCCCAATCATTACTACCCTTCCAAGGGCATACCTCTTTACCCATTACCATTTTAGAAATTGAAATTTTCTTTTTTTTTTTATTTTTAGGCTCGACCGGACTTACCGACCGGACTTGCCAAGTCCGGTCCATTCCAGTACCTTTTACCGTTAGAAAATTCACTCCGACCGGACTTACATGTCCGGTCCTATGTCCGGTCGATTCCAGAGACTTATAATCCGTACTAAATTCATGCCGACCGGACTTGACAAGTCCGGTCCCATGTCCGGTCCATTCCAGAAACATTTCCCCCTCTCACAAAACAAGCCCGACCGGACTTGTAGGTCCGGTCCCCCAAGTCCGGTCGATTCCAGAAACATTTTCGGTAGTTGTAACAGAGCCCGACCGACCTTGCAAGTCCGTCCAAGGCCGGTCGGCTCCAAAAACTTGTTTCTAAATTCTTTTCAACTCCAAACTTCTCCTCATATATCCATCAGATGTTATAACCGTATTTGGGCACCTCAAACACACCTTAAGCCCTCCTTAAAATACCTTAATTCATCCACCAAAATCCATCTTAGTCATTATGCATTTTCCTTGTAATAATGCCAACACTTGTAATGTTTTTTTTTTCCTCTAGGTTTCTTTGTGGTGGTTCATACCTAATGTAACCACTATGCCAAATGTTTCCTTCACCACTATAACATCATCTCCCAAGCATCTCTCACTATCTAAACTCTTTTAAACATTCTCTTAATGTTCCTTAACAAGATTAAACTTCCATCATCATTACATTATTTCCTTCCTAGATGTGCACCAACACTTGCCTAAGTCCTAAATACTCCAATACATTCTCTTGATTCCTAAACCTTCCATGGTGTTACCTAAGTCATCATAAGTCATTAAAATACCTTAACTTCACCTTTTCATCAAGACAACCTATAGAACATTCCTAGTACTTCCTTAGTCATTAAATTCTCTTAGGATATCTTAAACACTTAAACTCTCCTTTAAATTTTGCCATAGGTTCTCTAGTATATAGTACCTCCTAACACATGGGTTTTCTCCACCAAACAACCAATACCACACAAATTCTCATCACAATAGCTTAACACCCAATTTGCACCAAAATCACACCACATCATCATATAGTGCTTAAACTCCAAATGCTTGGCACTTAGGCCCTTAAATGACAATAATCTTAACCACTGAATTTCCACATATATATGCCTTCAACCTGCGAATACACTCAACAAGGCTCCATGAAATAAATGCTTCTTGTACTTCACCTTTATATTCTTCACTATCTCTTTTTCTCATTTGCTCATTAGTCACAAGTTCACAAGAGTAGACATTGTTTCTCCTAGGTTTTTATAGCACCTTCCCATAAACTCTACACTAAACTCACCATATAGTCACACCTCATTCCCTTAAACAACAAAATACCTTAAGGTAAGTAATTTACCTTGTTTTCTCACAAGCTTAAAAGCTTTTCTCCTTAGGTTTTCTTTGTTCAATCTCGGTCACCAATGTGATTCTCCTTGCCAATGTTCTAACCAATATCCAATGACTCCATGAGTACTAGATAACACATTAACCTTAAGGAACAAACCCTAGGTTTAAAAATATGTTTTAAGGTATTAATGTGATTGTTTTACCTTGGTTTTCTCAAGACAACTTGGATGTGAAGCTAGAAGGACCTCCTCTCTCTCCTTTGAGAGTAAAAACAAGCTAGAACAAGGCATAAACATGGAATCCCATGAGTATATATTTTCGGTCAAGTGAAGAAAATGGTGGAAACCTAGATTTTCTTACACTTTCTTTACCTTAAGAGAATGGAGATGCCATGGAGTCTCCAAACTTGAATTTCCTCCTCTAATGGTGGTTTGACTTGGCACCAAAATGAAGCTCTTGAAGTTTTGAAAAGATAGAAGGAGGAGCTTGAGCTAACTAAGAAGAATATCTATTTTGTTTTGGATTTGGCTTAAATGAGCAAGATGTGTGCAAGAGAAGATGGAGCTAGCATGGAGGTGAGCTCTACGTGAATGGAGAAGAGAAAGAGAGCAAGAAAACCGTGTGAACAAGGAAGAATGAAGAAGTGAGGAGAGAGAATCACTAAAGGTGAGATATTATGTAAAAGGTGAATAGTACCTTAGGCTTTAAAAGACTTATTTGCTTCCTTAATCACTTAATGAGTCATAAAGGTGGTGACTCACCCCTTAAGAAACCGGCCCCCTTTTTGTGATGAGGGTAGTTTAGTCTTTATTGACCAAATGTCTCACTTATATAAACTTATGTTATAAACTAACTTAATAAATTCACTATTCATCAAAACACAGGCACATTGTTGTGAAATTTTTGATTTCCCATTGATATAGACCTCCAAATGTGATACTATATAGTACACATATTAATTAGAGAGTAATGATGGACATTTAGCCATTCAAAACTCATTTACAAGACAATTTTTCAAAAACGTGCTTTAAGACTCCTTAAAGCACATTTTGTGTTTTAACTTGTTTTCAAGCTTGGTTTTCTTTGGTAATTGATTTAAATGACCATTAGGATGTTACTAAGGTCTTGGAACAATATTTGGGTACTCTCCCATATCTCTCCAAGCTTAGAGCACGTTTTTGCTTAAACTGCTCTTTTGGTGTTTCCCTTAATTTTCTTTGATTAGAAATGTTTCTTAATGTTTCTAAGGCATTATTTAGCCTCCTTATATCTTAGTTTATCATTTAAACACCATATCTAAGTTTGGGGTATTTCAATTAAGCAAATCAAGCTCATTTTTCCTAGGCATTTAAACTACATTGAGATAGTTTGTTTACCTCTTTTCTTCAAGATTTTTACTTGAACACTCTTGTTCTTCCTTGTTTGGAAATCGGCAAGAGTACTTGGCTACTTGTCAATGTTCTAATCAATACACAACTAAAACCAATGAGCATTCAAGCTTCATGCTTAAACTCATTTACAAACCTTAGGTTATATATATTGTCTTTACACATTAGGATAATTGTTTTACCTTGGAATAAAAAGAGAGCTTGAATAAGTAACAAAAGAGAGGACTCCTCCTTGTACTTTGAAGATTGAAATGGAGCTATGAAAGATCAAACGAACACACCATCAAAGGGTGATTCTCGGTTACACACAAAAACAAGAGGAAACATTGATTTTCTTTGGTTTTTCCTTACCTTGAAACAAAGGAGAATGACAAGGCATGAAAATATGAGCTCAAGCTCCTTCAATGGTGAATCTCCATGGCACCGAAATGGAGCTTTGAAGATTTGAAAAGACAAGGTTGTAGAGCTTGGCCTAACTAGAAGAATGGTAGTCTTGAAAATGAATTTGGATCATGGAGCTAGGAGATATAAGATATGGAAGTTGAGAAATGGTGAAGTTACTGTAGCATAACCGATGGAGAAGGAAGAAGAGATAGATGACTGTGGGAAATGAAGAAGGAAAGAAGAGAATGAGAAGAAACTTGCTTTTGGAGATATTTGTAAGTTAAAGCAAATAGTAACTAGCTTTATCACTTTCTTTCTTTCTTATTAAGATAACAAGGGGGATGACTCATCCCTTGTCAAAAACCGGCCCCCTTATTCACCTAGGGGTGTTTTAGTCTTTGTTGACCATTTAACTTACATATATAGACATATGTTATAAACTAGCTTATTTTAGTTACTATTCACAAACTAAAGCACATATTTGTGAAATTTTTGATTTCCCATTGATCTAGACTTCCTAATGTGATACTAAGTAGTACACATGTTGATTAAAGAGTAATGATGCACATCTAGCCACTCAAAACTCATTTACAAGACAATTTTTCAAAAATGTGCTTTAAGGCTCCTTGAAGCACATTTTGTGTTTTAGCTTGTTTTCAAGCTTGGTTTTCTTTAGTAATTGATTTAATATGTTCATTAACATGTAAATAAGGTCTTGGTAAGCTTATTAGGTCTTAACCAAACTTATCCCTAGCTTAGAGCACATTTTCACCCATATTGGCTTTAAGGTATTTATTTGTGTTTTGTTTGGTTTAATTGTCTACCAAGGTTTCCTAAGGACTTAATTAGCCTTATTAAATCATAATTGAATATCACTAAGTCTTGGTAGGCTCTTTGGGTCCCAACCAAGTTCACTCCAAGCTTAGAGCATGTTTTTGCTCAAACTGTGGCTTAGTGTTTTATTGTGTTTTACTATGGTTTAAATTGTACAATGATGTTTCTAGGGCACTTCTTAGCCTTTAAATTCCATAGTTCAATGTTTAAACAACATATCACGGTTTGGGGTATTTCAATCTACCCCCCTTAAAAGAACTTCGTCCTCGAAGTTCACACTTCCCACACATCATTGGATTAGAACACGGGGATAACTTACAAAATAAAACTTTCATAACTGAACGTACTTTACATCACAACCTCGGACTTGACGGTCCGAGCACATATACACATCCATACATAACATAACATACTCACATGATAACCTCGAACTCAATGGTCCGGGTATCTTAACAACATTTGCACATACATAACAACCCTTAGACTCTTGGGTCTGGGTAACATAACAACATTTAGACCCATAGGTCTTGATAACGTAACAGCCTTTAGACACATAGGTCTATGTAACACAACAACATTTAGACTCATAGGTTTTGATAACATACACTTTTGGAACTCAAGGTCAAAATAAAATTTATTACACATACCACACAACATGTCTTAGCATGTATGGCAACCAAAAATATCTTTTACATACACTGTGATCCCGCAGAACCCGGTCGCGATGGACACCTTCCGTCCCCGTTCCTTTGGGAGATCAAAATAATCACTTAAATTTAAAATTTTTCCTTGTGAGGTTAAGTAAGAGAACTTTAATTATGTAAAGTATCTATCGAAGTTTATAAATACCAATTCAAAATCCTTTTGAAAACATATACAACTCCGAGTCCAACTTATGCTCTTTGCTTCTTTTCTTAGCGTGGTTAATTGTGACCACTTAAGGGAACTTCAAGAATCTTCCAACCTTGATGTGATCAGCATCAGTGTTGAACTATCCTTCCACCCCAATTTGTGTTCAGCTTCCCTTGATCTCATGAAATCAAGTTTCACCTCCCACTTCAATTTCAAACAACAACTAATTCAAGCATATCCCATTTTTCTATCTTTTTTTGTCAATCTAGTCATAATCATCACATCTCCAAAGGATAGAACTCCGTCTACCAGTTATCTCCATTCACTTTAATCCGGTTACCTAGGGAATCTTATTCCCACTAGGTTCTATGTCGGTTTCATACCCTTTCACGAATCATTATATTACATATATACATATACTTGATCAAAGTACAACACACAGTTTCACATTTATACACTGTCGGGGGTTTTGTTCCCCGGGAGTTTCTCTACTCCCCACACTTGTACTATCACACACAACTGTTAACAAATAAACATGCTTATCACAATGGTATTTGCATCTTCCGTGCGCAATTACCACAATTAAACCATGAATGAATGCGTATGTTTACGTAACACACACACCAATCATCAAAACAAATTATTTTGTGCTATGCACATCATAGGTCACGTACAATTGTACGGTAATACACACTAAGTGGTTTTGCACTCTACCCCCCTTAAAAGGGATTACCCCCATGTAATCAATCACTGAATCATTGGTTTAAAATGTTCTGCCGTCGTGAAGTACTTTAACTTCCACGCGGTCTATTATGCAATGCATTCTGATTAGAGGATCTTAACCATATTGGCGGTTTAGTTCCTAAACCAAGAATTCTCATTGGAGTTTGCTTTAACTCTTAACTGGTTTCGGCTCTGGCCTGTGAGGCTTCTAGGCATTAATTATTAGCCATTCATTCATGTTCACCATGCACATTCAGCACTTGAATCACTGGCTCACTAGTTTCTGCTACGCAACTCTGACAACTGTAGGGCTTAGTTTGCCCCATTCGTTATTCTTACTGCATTGTACATCTCCCATTTATTGTAATAATGGTTTCTCAAGCGACGCGTGGTATCTCTTACCGTGAGCGAATTTGGTGAGTTATTAAACTTCCCATCCACATCTTTGACAATTTACTGTGTATACAGCTATGTATTTCACAATGATTGACTTGTTTCCCTTCCGACTTACCGTCGGTTGAGGTTGAGCTGCTACCTAATGTGTAGCGCTCTCTTGGTTATTTCCAACACTTGAGGTATATTCCATACCGATATTTGGTAGTTAGTGCTACTGTAGTCACTTACTATTAATCATGCCTCCACATTTGGTTTCGTACATGTATTCTTTCATTGGTGCGGCCTTGCATTTCCTATGCATCGGCCATTATAACATTATTCTTCCACAATTAACATGTTCCCAATTCCCAGCTATCCCACTCAATCATTACTATGCAAGTGCAATACCAAAACACTCAGTCATACAGAGTGCAGAGGCGTAAACCCTTGGCAGTAAATCCCTCATGCAATTCGCAACGGATTTCACACTGTGTTTCACTGAGATTCTGATCTCGTAATACTGGCTACTGGCTTACTGCCTAGTTATTTGCTATCACTTATCGGTTAACAATACTTATACAACTGTCGCTTGCTGCGCACCGTGCTCTTACTCATTGCATAACACTAACTTACACCGTATTTACTGTCACATTAACTTCCACACATATACTTACATCATTCGTATTATGGTTCGTCACTCATTTGGATGACTACTGAATGCTCCTTGAGCATTGATCATTCGAGTCACAAGCCGGCATTATTCAGCTCGGTGCTTCACTTTATACACACAAGCTACTAAACTAACTGCTCTCTAATAATAATAATATCGTCCATCCTTAACATGTTTCTTGAACTTGGTTCACATAACTACCGCTCCAGCGGTTTCACAGTATCGAGAGGTATCCCCACTCATAAAGTAGTGGTTCGTTCTCCGCTCTATTTACTCGTACAACATAAACTTTTGCAATCAATCAAATTACATAACATATCTTGCTTGTGGCTTATAAGCCTTATTGTCTTGAGCTGCGCTCATTGTAGGCTGTCCACACACATGTACTTCTCTGTACAACGTTACATGGTTTGGACGCCATATTGGGTTCCATGACAAGGTCGTTGCATCACGTTTCCTTTCCTGGGATGCCCCTTAGGATTGTCAGTCCGTCTCCTGACAACTTATGTTCAAACTGGGTGTTAGTTTCAACCCTTGTGTTCCTGTCACGTTATTTCGTGCAACAATTGTTGATACGAACACCCTTCAAGGATTGCTCCTGGGTGTTGCTAAGTTATGCCTTTACATCTGGTTCGCACTTATTGGTATATTCAGTTAGCCACGCCGTTTTACGTTCTTGACTGGCTTATTATCTTCTTCCGTGAAGATCAACATCCTCTTGGTAGTGTAGGTAATCAATCTGGGAGTTTCATCCCCGCTCATTGCACATTAATGTGTCCACATTAGGCATCTGCTTGCCATGCACAGGCTGGGTCACCATTCCAGCTATCATGTTTACCCCTCGGGATTCTTAAGACATATGTGATGTCTTTACATAACAGTTAGTGCACTTCGCACCTCCTGACTCGTAAACATTTCCTTGAAATGAATTCACTAATTCCTTTAGTCTCGTTAACTTAACTGAGTTCCTTTACTTTAACCATTCTTGGTAATCCGTTGCTCTTGCTTGACTTTTACTGCTGACCGTAGAATGGAGTCAACTACTTCCCGGTTCCGGACTCTACTTGTATACATATGTTGGTACCCTACTGATACATTACTACTTAACCCAACTAACCCATATAGGTCTGTCAGGCCCACAAGCTTCTATCGGAGTGCGGTCGTCCCACATTACAGTTGTACACTCGTAGTGTCCGTCACACGCCTATGTGAAGTATTCTGTTGTCAATTCCCTTATTTGTCCTGTGACAATATGAATTCCCTGCTTCCCGAACTTAATCAAGGGAAGGTTATCCACTGTTGTATCACTATGAACTCCATCCATTCCCTCGGGTCGCTACCCTTGGGTTTAACCGTTTTGGTTTAAAAGAATGTTGAATAAACATTGTTTGAAAGAAAATTTGGTTTTGAAAGAAAGAATTTTGAATAAATCTGAGTTTGAAAGAAATTTTCATGGTTTCACAACGTCTTCTTGCTTTAACCAAGTCTGGCTTCTTGCTGACTGGTGTACTCCCAATTATAGAGGTTAGGCTATCAGCCCTTCCACTTATGATGATCTCACTTAACTTCATGGTACTTTACCAAGTACCTTGTAGTTATTAAAACTTTCCTGACAGCCCTGTTATAGCAGTCAGCACTTGCCATGGCATGCGCCATGCTAACTGGCTTATCGGTTCAACATTTACCGGTTGGCGGTATTGTTTTTAATCTGCACCATATTCAGTGGCCTTGTTGGCTCTTACTTTAATCTTATAGTCTTGACAATTAACCCTCTAGGCGACTTCTCGCTGTATTCACATGATAATCATTAACTAGGGTGTTTCCTATTCTGGAAACCCCTTTTACTTAGTATTGTATTCTCCTCGTAGCCCGTCCCACGCATTTGTCGTGGTTATTGAGACTTGTCTCTTGTTTGGGCACTACGTTGTAGTTCCTTAGTCGGTTGGTATACCGTTGGTGTATTATCTAACAACTGTGGTCCCGTAGACACTCGTCCCGTGTTCCAGTACTTCACTTCTTGCCTGTTGCATGGTTGGTGCGTTGCAAGCTGGTTGTTCTCGACTGCTCAACATGTCGACCCAGGTTTCTGGAAATTCTATTCTCTTATACACAAAATTCTTCATTCTTCGTTATTAAATGCAGTTAACGTTGTTCAGATGGAAACCGTCTCCGGGATTCCCAGTTTTCGGGATCTACCGTATGACAGGTTCTCCGTACCTTTAGAGGTATTTAATAACAGCCAGATCGGGTATCCCGAGTATGAGAGGACTTCCATCTCTCTAGTGTTGTTTCCCAAGTTATAAAACAAGGATTGTGGAGGGCGGGTTGGACACTGTAGGTTTCCAGTACACACTGGTTACTCCTAACTAGCGTATCTCTCACGCTATCATTCAACCCTTAACCCAAGGTACAAAAATCCCAACTCGGTACTTCCTAAGCTCGGTAATTCAGTCATCAGAGCGATACTTCGCTCTGATACCACTTTTTGTAACACCCTATCCAATATTAACACACTTAACAACAAACTGCAGCGGAAACAAGCTTCATCACATTACTTAACTCGTTGGTGTTACACGCCGTTAACCACCCACGTGGCTAACAAGGCTATTACTATACAAGGTATCGTCTGATGGACTAGATTCCCGAGCGACTACACATTGCTATCCCTTCCCATTAACAACAAAACATACACATACCTTCCAATGTAACGAGTATTCACAAACTAATTGCCGATAACAATTTCGGTCTTACTACAACCTACATGTACATATACAACTTAAATGATTACCCATGTACAAACAACTACCCCGTCTACTCTCGAACGGCTTCCAGCTCCTTGTACCTGAAATAGGAAAAAGAAGAAAAGGGTGGCCCCCCAGGGGCTCAGCACCTTTGCTGGTATGGTAATCCCGCAGCCCGCAATGCCCCCTACCGGCCACGCACAACTAATTGTCGTCTGAGCATGCGGTTGATTATATTTGAATCATGCATGTAAACGATCAACACACAACACATAACATTCCCACCACGATGGGCTCAACAAAACAGCCAACGCATCTACACTGAACAAATCACTCCTTGTTTTCCTTAACCCTAGAGTGTTTCTCCTCTAATGGAGCTACTTCCTTAATAGACGATACTTACCCATTAATCGGGTTATCCTTAACGCCTCTTATCATACACTGGGATTCATATCCATGATCCACATACTCCACATTTTACAACATATAACATCACACCGCTATAAGAATTACGACACAACAATAACACTTAACATAACGGGTACGGTTCTCTTAAGGAACCAACCCAAACATAGTTAATTCACCTGTGAGCCTAGAGAATGATATTACCCTCATGTTAAGCTCGTTATACAACACTCATTACCGTCCTAATAGTCGGACGAGTAACTTAAGTTTGATGGATCGGATTTAGTGACCCGAACACACCACACAAACACATGTTCCCCCTAAACCGATCATAAGTCAGAATCTAAGCTTTGGAGTAAGCTAATGGGATTCATAACCCGTGAGGGAAACAACCATAACAGAGAGGAGGTAAGGCTAAAAAGGATACCCACTCCCAACAACGTGCGACCGGCCTGACCGAATTCCTCACCCTGTTAGTACATATTTACTTTTAGATAATAGTTAGAGCCCCACTATGGAATCTATCACATCCACACACCAAAAAGGTATTTCAACTGGGTTAAACACACGAGGGGGTCCATGCATTCACACACAAACATCACACAATTAACTCACACATAGCCGTGGTTGAACGTTCCCATGGTTCGGGTCGTTAAATCCGAATACCGATATCTCATGTGATCCTAGACTCAGTTAGCTAAGGTTTAAACACTTTCGAGGTTAAATGGTATCGGAACTAGTCACGCCACATATATGAATTACTATAAACTCATTACATATTTTTATCTTATTGTTATAACCCAAAATTTCAACCCCCCCCGGAAGAGAGTCTCTACTAATAGGCTAGTTTGGTCAATAGCGAGGGTTCCCAGTTCGATCAGAACATTTCAGAGTACCAGGGCAGCTTAGTCATCTCCAGGGGCACTTTCGTAATTTTTCAAGGCTCCAAAGCCCCCTACAGGCTTTCTCTCTCCTCCAAATTGGGGTCAAATCAATTCAAAATTCTTTGAAATTTTAACCCATGATAGAGGATGACATTTTGGGCATAATGGCGTTGGAATTTCGATTTTTCGAGTTTCCAATAATTTTCTAGCAATTTCTGACTGAACTGACGAGAAATTGAATTTTAAAATTCCAATATCCAAAAATTCGATTCCACTTTAGAAAATTCAGAAATATCATCCTTTACCCACGTGTAAAATTTCATAATCAAATTCCTTTTGGAAGTCCATGAGCTAAACGTCGGTAATCTCGGTTTTTTATTTTTCTATCTTTAAAGAGGCCTATATAAGGAACCTTATCCCATGATCAAAGAAGAAGCTCAAGAACCCTAGACTCTCAAAGAAGGCAGCCGTCTCTCTCTCTCCACGTTTTGAACCCCAGAGCCACGATCAAACACCGAAATCTCACCAAAATCAACACCAAAACACATTTTTCAACTCCCACAACATCATATATCATCAAACCCCCACCAAAACAGCACCAAAACGTGAAGAACATCAAGAACAACAAGGAGTCAGAAGCTGGGTTCGAAGTCCTTCTGGATCCGCCATCAACGAGGCCTCCGAAGAATCCCGACGTGAAGAATCCTCCTAAATCGAAGGTAAAACAGGTTGCAATTCTACTTTTCTAACTCTCCACGACCTTATTAACTCTCTATCAAATTTGGGTTCAAACTAACCTTTTTACGCTTCTGTATTGCTAATTACTTTGTTTCTGCCCTGTTACTTGTTCGCCAGTTTCGTACATAATTCGACTTCAAACTGCAATCTTTCAATTACTAACGAATTGTACATCTTTCAGGCTACACACCCATAAAATTTGAGCCAAAAACACTTCGGGAACAGCCTCAACGCCGCCGTCCGAGGGCGGTCCGCACCCACGGACGTCATGTCCGGGTCCCGACTCCCTGTCCGTAAGCCCGGACGCCCACGGACGCGGCGGGATTTTAAAATTTTAAAAAATTTAGGTTTTTAAAGTATGTCCGGGCCCACGGACTCCTGTCCGTGGCCCCGGACTTTTCAAATTTTCGTTTTCTGTTTAATTCGACTTTTATTTTCACATAGGTTAACTGGGGTCCGCGGTCTCGGACATTAGGTCCGTGGCTACGGACGGAAACAAAATTTGACCTAATTCTGCCTCCGAAACCCTAGTTTAGGTAATTTTAATTTCCATTTTAATTTTCTGTCAAAAAACGTTAAAAAATAAAAAAAAAGAACGCGCACCTAGGTTAAAACAACTTTGTAGAAAGCCGTAATTGAACCAAGTAGAGGAAAACGACCTAGGAAGGGTAATGAAAGTAATTGAACCCTAATTAAGTCGAATATCAAGCCCCGAACCCGAACTCTCCTTTCCTAATTTGATCTAGGTTAAAATTAGGTGGCGACTCGTAATAGGTTTCCAGTGAGCTAGCTTAGGTTTTAATAATTATTGTTATATGACATAGTTATTAATCTTAGGCTATAAGTGGACCTAAAACCCGATTAGATCCCAATCAAGTTAATCCACATAGGATAGGGTTTAAAATCGAGGCTCACAGACTGGCGACTCTGCTGGGGATGAATTCTTAACTTTAACCTGTTTAATTTTAAGAAAGAGGGCTTAACTCGAAAAATTGTTTATTTATGGCTTTATTACTTTGTTTGTTTACTTTCGTGTGCACTTTAAAATTTTGCACCCCTGCATCATATGAGAGCGAGGGCCCACACAAACCAGTTTCACCCTCACCCCGGGACCCATCTAGGTCCCCTGTCAGGGACTCACACCTTTTAGGTGATGTGAATAAGCGGGGAAAAGAGGAGGATGTCGTCTAACCACATCCCCTTAATACCTGGGCCATAGCCCCAAGCGTTTTCCTGGCAGTGTCCTTACCAAGCCCATTGTTTGGTCAGTCAAAGACCCGGCCGTAGACGCACACCTTCAGGTGATGTGAAAAAGTGGGGAAGCCCAAAGAGAATAGCGTGCAAGCCCTATTCCTTTGTGGTGACCTGGGCCCAAGCCCCAAGCACCTCTCCGGATCGATCCATACTGATAAGTGTCCAAATGAGCATGATTTTAGGTGTATTTCATATATATTAACACTTATCTTGCTCATTTCTCCACTTCGGTTAGTTTTCCTCTAGTTTTGTTTTATTATTATCTCACTAATTTATTGGTTTAACATGAGGAAAACCAAGCTGGGACTAAAGTAGATAAGAGACGAACACATAGACGCAAACGGCTCGAAAAACGGAGCCCAAACGAACAATCTAGAGCCGGTCGAAGTTAGAAGAAATGTCACGACAACACTCGAGATAAATGGCGGACTAGAGGGGCGCAACCGCCTCGCGGACAACAGAGAGACAACCGCCTCTTAATGGGCGGTCTAGAGAGGCGCAACCGCCTCGCGGACATAACAAGAGAGTACCGCCTCTTAATGGGCGGTCTTGGTGGCGGACGTGAGAGCAGCAACCGCCTGTTATCTGGCGGTCTTGGTGGCGGATGTGAGCAGCAACCGCCTCTTAACCAGGCGGACGTGAACAGAGGCGCAGGCGGACGTGAGGCAAGCACGCGTGTGAATGTTGCGCGAGCTTATCTTGTTCGTCTGCAACTCGCGCTGCAACTCGTCCACTGTCGCCCGGCGCCTACCTTATTTCGCTCCCCGTCTTCAGCTGTCTGTCCCCTGCAATCAATGAGAGCAATCAACGAGCTCAATCTTCCACCGCCTCACGCGTCTGTCTATCTTCTTTGCTTTCTTCTTTCTTTGTCTATATAAACCCACGAGCTTCACTCAATAAATCATACACGAATTCACCAATCAATCCACACCACTTCACCACACGCCATCTCATTTCTCTTCTCCCGCCTTCTCCATTTTATTTATTTTATCCACCAAATTCACCCTCTAGCCCTACGTACACAAAATAGCAGAGTGAGACGGAGTGATTACGGATGATTTCTATTACTCTCGTCTCTATCTATCTATTTAATATGTTAGGCTAGTTTACATTTACTCTGGGAATAGTTATTATGTATCTGTATTAATTATGCAATTTTCTACTAGTTTATTTATATACAGTTTGTTACGTTTTAAAAGTCATCTCGCCTTTTTAATAGATCTCGCGAATTTATTAAATTGCTCTACTAAGTCTATTTTGATCAGACCAGGTATAAATAGACAGGTTAATTAAGGCGTATAACTGGAGGAAACTTGTTATGATTTAATAAGTTAGTATTCAGTTGCAAATGTAATTCCCAATACTCCTCTGCCGTTCGCAGGCTTTTGCTTGAACCTTGATTAGAACCTTGCATTACAGGTGAACGAGTTCTTATGAGGCTATGACTTAGTCCTTAAGATAATTACAGGAACCTTGCCAAATTATTAACCAGTAGAGATAGCTTAATTATGCAGATTATATTAACCTGACCCAGAGTTCCATTTTATTTATCTGTCAACTTAGTTTATTTTATCTTTCTTTTTATTTATTTTACAAGTCAATTAATCCCCCTCTTGTGACAACGCTTAGGTACTATTATATGTATATTAGTCCCACGGTTCGACATCCGGTTGCTTACAATTTTCACTATACTACTGCGACCGGGATTTATTTGCAGCCCGACGTTATTTTTGGGTTTAATTTCTTCTTTTATGTTAATTACACCTGTTCTGACCACTCACAATATACGTCTGCAAAATGGCGCCGTTGCCGGGGACTAGTTTATTCTAGTCCCTAAGCCCCGGATTATTCACTTGTTATATTAAAATATTTTTGTTTATATTATTTTTGTTTGTTGTTTATATTAATTATCTTTTATATTTTGTTTATATTATTATTATGTTTGTTTCTAATCATTTTATTTTCTAATCTTTTTCAGTAGTTTTGTTTTATACAGAAAACACAAAAAAAAAAATTCTTTGTACGTGGCAAATGGAAGAAGCGTTTGAATTTGGCAGGATTTATACTGCTCCGTATGTGGGGGAGCTCATGATTTTGAGGATTGTCTCATAGTCCAAGAGCAACTCTGGTTAGAAGATCAACCAGACTACCTGGAGAGAATCGCTCAACTACTAGAGCAATCAATGAGCGAAACAGTTCAAGAGGTAGAACACCCCACTACAGACGAGCCACTCATAGAAACCCCTCCCTGTCAAATCAATTACCGCTGTTTTCCCTCCTTCTCTATAATATACCCAGACAATGAGGATATTTACATCCTCGAAAATGAAGAGAAGGAATTGCCATCACCTCCCGCCACCATATCCAAACAAAACGCCACTATCACCTTCGATGAATTAACTTTCTCTGAAGATGATAACGAGCGTTCTTTCTATAAGCCTCGCCTACAAGAGGAGGACTTTTACATCCTCCAATTTGAGGAAGAAAAATCTGCACCGCCGGGTCTTCTGTTAGAACTACGTTCCCGGCAATACCTCCTCAAACATCAGATTTAGTGGAGTATTAATTTTCTTATTTTATATGCCGAGGTAACATTTTGTTTTGATCCAGGATAACAAAGCAGGCGTCTAGCCAAAGACGTTAAATAAGGGCAGCTTCCTGGGAGGCAACCCGGGTGTACTTTAATTTTATTTACTTTTATGCTCTTTTAATTTTCTGGTTCTCTTTAAATTTTATTTTTGCTAACTTTTAACCCCGTTTTTAGTATGGTTGCTTCTAGTGTCTTATGCAGGTGCACCTCCATGTGGACACCGCAACCAAGCTACGCTACTTGAGGCTGAAGCTCAAGTGTGGGGGAACTCCTATAAACGCAAGCAAAAATAATATCAGGGGAGTACCAGTTTCTTTAGTTTTGCTTTTATTTAAATAAAAACTGCAGAGGAGCGTTTATGTGCTTAAATGTTTATTGTGATCTTTGTGTTATCTCTATTTTATCTACTTACCGAAAAGGTCTTCTGAAACCTTCCCTTGTTTTTCTGGTGAACAATGAGGACATTGTTCAATTTAAGTGTGGGGGAGTGTGCCCATTTCGGTGACATTTTGTGCTTAAATGTTTAATCTCTCTCCTTATCATGCGTTTGTCCAATTCAAATATTATGGACCCTTTATATGTGGGTTGTTCTCTTTAAGAATAAATATTGTTATGAATTGTAGGATAAATGGTACAATTTTAAAATTTTGATTACTTTTGAGGAGCATTTTATATGCGGTGTGACCAAATAATCTGCAAATGGTTGGATTTTATTGCTCAGGGTTTCTTTCTGTCTTCTCTCTTAGGGATTGCTAAGGGGTACTTCTCTGTTAAAAAAGAAAAAAAAGAATACAAAAAATAAGAGACTTGCGAGACACCATTGGTAACCAACAAAAGAGAGTTGAGTGTTCTTAAATACAAGGCGTGATGCCTACATTTTCTCATCTCTTATGCAAAAGTGAAACAAATGCATAAATCTATTTTTTCCTTTTTTTTTCTCCTCAATGCCCGTTCTTGAGAGAAGTTGGCCATGGTGAAGTTCTCAAGTCACCTAAAGAAACATTGAAGTACCTTAGATCATACCCCGAAACTCTATATTTTTATTTTTACCCTGAGCACACCTATGCCACCAGCAGTTAATTTTCACACTCCTCAAAAACTTAAAAGATCATGTTTATCCTACCTTTCATAATAATATTTGTTAGTATTGAGCATTCCTACTTCTTGGTTACGTGATTTTGCTTGAGGACAAGCAAAAAGATAAGTGTGGGGGTGTGATAAGTGTCCAAATGAGCATGATTTATAGGTGTATTTCATATATAATATTAACACTTTTCTTGCTCATTTCTCCACTTCGGTTAGTTTTCCTCTAGTTTATGTTTTATTATTATCTCACTAATTTATTGGTTTAACATGAGGAAAACCAAGCTGGGACTAAAGTAATAAAGAGACGAACACATAGACGCAAACGGCTCGAAAAACGGAGCCCAAACGAACAATCTAGAGCCGGTCGAAGTTAGAAGAAATAAGTCACGACAACACATCGAGATAACTGGCGGACTAGAGGGCGCAACCGCCTCGCGGACAACAGAAGACAACCGCCTCTTAATGGGCGGTCTAGAGAGGCGCAAACCGCCTCGCGGACATACAGAGAGTACCCCTCTTAATGGGCGGTCTTGGTGGCGGACGTGAGAGCAGCAAACCGCCTGTTATCTGGCGGTCTTGGTGGCGGACGTGAGCAGCAACCGCCTCTTAACCAGGCGGACGTGAACAGAGGCGCAGGCGGAGGTGAGGCAAGCACGCGTGTGAATGTTGCGCGAGCTTATCTTGTTCGTCTGCAACTCGCGCTGCAACTCGTCCACTGTCGCCCGACGCCTACCTTATTTCGCTCCCCGTCTTCAGCTGTCTGTCCCCTGCAATCAATGAGAGCAATCAACGAGCTCAATCTTCCACCGCCTCACGCGTCTGTCTATCTTCTCTGCTTTCTTCTTTCTTTGTCTATATAAACCCACGAGCTTCACTCAATAAATCATACACGAATTCACCAATCAATCCACGACCACTTCACCACACACCATCTCATTTCTCTTCTCCCGCCTTCTCCATTTTATTTATTTTACAGTCCCCCAAATTCACCCTCTAGCCCTACGTACACAAAATAGCAGAGTGAGACGGAGTGATTACGGATGATTTCTATTACTCTCGTCTCTATCTATCTATTTATATGTTAGGCTAGTTTACGTTTACTCTGGGAATAGTTATTATGTATCTGTATTAATTATGCAATATTTCTACTAGTTTATTTATATACAGTTTGTTACGTTTTAAAAGTCATCTCGCCTTTTTAATAGATCTCGCGAATTTATTAAATTGCCTACTAAGTCTATTTTGATCAGACCAGGTGATAAATAGACAGGTTAATTAAGGCGTATAACTGGAGGAAACTGTTATGATTTAATAAGTTAGTATTCAGTTGCAAATGTAATTCCTCATACTCCTCTGCCGTTCGCAGGCTTTTGCTTGAACCTTGATTAGAACCTTGCATTACAGGTGAACGAGTTCTTATGAGGCTATGACTTAGTCCTTAAGATAATTACAGGAACCTTGCCAAATTATTAAACCAGTAGAGATAGCTTAATTATGCAGATTATATTAACCTGACCCAGAGTTCCATTTTATTTATCTGTCAACTTAGTTTATTTTATCTTTCTTTTTATTTATTTTACAAGTCAATTAATCCCCCCTCTTGTGACAACGCTTAGGTACTATTATATGTATTAGTCCCACGGTTCGACATCCGGTTGCTTACAATTTTCACTATACTACTGCGACCGGGATTTATTTGCAGCCCGACGTTATTTTTGGGTTTAATTTCTTTCTTTTATGTTAATTACACCTGTTCTAAAACCACTCACAATATACGTCTGCACATACCCGGTTGAATTTAAACATCTAGTGATGACATGTTGAATTTGTGTGAGCCCTGTTTGCTTGTATGATCGGTCCATTACCGAGCCTAGAGGTTGATAGGAACTTCTCCTACTTAACCTAGCCCACCCGAATTGGCGGCTCTACTTGTTGCGGCCCAGAGGTCCTGTTTGGTTTAATATGTGAGTCGTTCAGGCTTCAGCCCAAAAGCTTAGACTTAGGTGATTTCTCTTCTGGGCCAATTCAATTATCCAATTAGTTCTAGGCCCAAAAAAGAAAATCCACATGAACTTGAAATAACTCACAAGGCCTGAAAATAAATCTTTTTTGGTTTAGCAACCATCTTCTCTGGCCCAAAGAAAGTAGGCTCAAACACCTCCAGCCCATGTGCTTGCTCTAGGCCCAACACATTCCGGCCCAAGGGCTCAGCTAATCTAGGCAGACTTCTTATTCGGGCCCTGGCCCAAAACCCTAGATTTAGGTGTCACCTCTCAGCCCAATCAAAGCCATCTGTTTACATTTCAGTCCAAATTCCAGTTCATAGCCTGAGAGATCTTCAGCCCAAGCACCTCATTTTCTGGGTATCTTGGCCCACTTGCTTTCAGCCTAAGCCTTTTCGATCTACCTTGTGAAGTGTCATTATCACCAGTGTGTCTTTCAACCCCTTCCTCTTGTTAGCTAATAATGGACTTCTTGGAAACAGGCAAGCCCGATCCAGATTGGCAGAAGGAGGAACCGATCAACACCGAGGCCCAGTTGGCCGCTGTGCTGCAAGGGTACAAGGTCTTGGAGTCCATTGTCGAGGAACTGAGGATAAGGCTAATCTCCAGGAGACAATCACACACACTCTGGAAAAGCTTGTGGATGAAAATCTTAATCGTAGTTACATCCAGATTGACTCTGTTAGGGCCCAAGATCCTCAAACACGTATGGGGAGGATGTTCCTGACAACCAGCTAGCTGCAGAGGTCAAAAGGGTTTTGAAAAGGATTAAGCGCATAGAGAAACCACAACCAGCTGGCTTCGATTATTTCTCCACGGCGTCGTATCCCGAAGTTGATCTTCCCCTAAAGCTGAAGCTGCCTGCACTCGCTTTGTACAAGGTTCCTCGGATCCACAGATTCCTTGGCTATGTTCGACCGAGAAATGTCCATCTGGGGCTCAAGCTATGCAAAAAGCCAAAGTTTTCGCACGCTATCTATACGAGACTCCTCAGCGTTAGTATCTCACTCAGAAGATGATACCAAAACCTACGAGGAGGTTTGCGAGGCTTTCCTAAATCATTTCGAGTATGCTAAGAACCTCGAGGTCACCGAATCGATCTGGCAGGAACTCGACAGAAAGACGGTGAGTCCATGTCTGACTTCATCAAGCGTTGGAGGAGAAGGCTGCAGCCATGCCTACCAGAATGGACGAGCAGAGCAAATCTGCATGATAATTGAGAACATGCGAAAAAAACACAACCATGCTAAAATTATGTACTTTCGGAGTTTGGACATGTTGATGGACAAGTCGGTATTCTAGAGGAATTCATAAGGAAGGTTTGGAGCTCGAGTGCTCAAGAAACTCCGGCAGTGGCTCCAAATTATCTAAGCCAGACCAGAAAAGGCTTATCTTCAGACAGTAGCTTGCGCTCAAAGCAGTTTCCCAGAAGTGAATATGGTTCAACGACCTAGATCTCCGCATCAAAACCTTAGGACAGTACCCTTACCACGCCGAGACTCATCACAAAGAGAGTTCACCAACAGTGGTCGGCACCAAGTCAGGCGTTTGAAGAGCTTCAGAAGAGAAACCTACTACAGCCCCGGGCCCCTCGCCAGGAACCCTCATTTGGGGAGGCATATTAATCATTCTGCCACTACCATCAGTTGCCTAGCCATATGCTACAATTGCCGAGCATTGAAGTACAAGATTCAAGACCTCCTCGAGCAAGGAGTCCAATTTTTCTAAGTGTGCAGATTGTTTTCTTGCATCTTCAAATTTTCCTAGTAGCTTATTAGTTAGTTTCCAGTCACCTCTGATTGTAATCTTTACATTTCTTTCATGATTCATAAATAAAATCATAGTTCCATTTTCACAACTCCTGTACAAACCATTTTTTCATTCATCGAAAAAGAAGGAAAACAAAATAGTTTTTTAAGGAAAAGGATCACGAAGCAATCATTTTCTGACTATGCAATGGAACGGCTTGTCTCTTGTTTCTAAAATTTGAACATGCCTAACCAAACACCACAACTCACCCTATAATATCCAAACAACCCACAAAGAGTTCAAAGTCCACATCTATCGAATTGTTGTCACAACCCCAAATCAATACTGGGGGCAATCTAAGTTAAGTTCGTCGTCTTTTATCTTTTGTTTAAATGTGCGAACGAGTTTCCAGTGAAATCTCACGAGAGTGTCTTGAGTGGGAAAACCATGCGTGAACGAGCGTGTCATTTTTACATGACTCTGGTAAGACCACATTCAAAGGTAGGTAAACGGCATAACTTTCGACCAAAGGAGATAATTTGTAAATTTACTCTTAGATCTGCCACTAGTGGAACGCGAGGCTTTAATGACGGTGGTTTAATCACGGTTTAAACACCGTGATTAATAGAAGGCCGAATTTTTAGCGACGATGATTGATTAACCCGTAATCAATAATCGATCATCGGTGGTGCGCCTCCGCGCCTTTTTTAGGAGGGACTTTAGATGACGGTTTTTAGTAAAACCGTAATCTAAAGTCCCGTGTTGACGCGCGCTTTACGGTCAACGGACTTTAGATTACGGTTTTACTAAAAACCGTCATCTAAAGTCCCTCCTAAAAAAGGCGCGCCAACCTCGTCAACGACGTCGTTTTGACCTGACGAAAAAAATTTCCCGTATTATTTGATTTATTCGACTCCGCGCGTAATCTAAATTACAGTTAACGACGTCGTTTTAGCAGTGTATTTTAGATTAATAAAAACTTTATATTAATGTGTTACCTATGTTTGAAACCCAACATATGGCAAATAATTATCGCGCTATTTTTTTAATTTCGTTACACTTTAGATTACATTTAACGACGTCGTTTTATCAGTGTATTTTAGATTAATAAAAACTTTATATTAATGTGTTACCTATGTTTGAAACCCAACATATGCCAAATAATTATCGCGCTTTTTTTTTTAATTTCGTTACACTTTAGATTACGGTTTTTGTGAGAACCGTCATGTAAAGTGTGACTTTAGTTTACGGTTTACATGTAAACCGTAATCTAAAGTCCATTTAAACATTTGCCTACACTCTGCACACTCTACTCACAGTAACTCTTCTTCTCTTTCGCGCTATCTTCCTCACTGAAATTGCCTCCTCTCTCCCGTCACCTTGCTAACGGCCATCGCCGCCGTCGCTCCCACCACCTTTGTCACTCCCATCCCGCCGGTCACCACCCATCTACCACTGGTCTCACCGTCGACGTCTCTATCGCGTATTGGTATGCGATCGCGATTGATTGTCGTTTTTTTCTAACTTTGTTCATATACATGCATTTCGATTGCAAGTTCTAACCTCGTTTGTATCGAATCCTGAGAGTGTAATGGCAAATGTTCTAACCTTGTTCATATATTTGTGCCCTGATTCACAGTTAAGCGCGACCTAGTTCGTGGGCTGATTTCTACACTACTTGCCCACTTCGGTGCTTAGTTACGGTAACTTTGCAAACCAATCTGTAAACTGCTGTATTTATTTGTTCTTAGCATTTAGTATTACAATTAATACATAATAGTGTAGTTTTAAAAATGCTACTACTTAAAACTGCCACAGGAAAGAAAGTAAGTTCAAGTATATTACCGATTCCTGAAAAATGAATGGTACAGAACTGTAGCATATCTCAGTTTCATGAATGGAACAGAACTGTAACAAGTTGTTTGAGTTTTGGTCTGGATTTAAAAGCTTAATGGAATATTTAAGTAACTGGGTAAGGAGTTAGGAGAAGTATAATCAGTTGAAAGGAAAAAAAACAGACAGGGAAGAAAGCAAGAACACAACTCAGTTTCTGTTTTGATTTCAGTTTGGATTTCAGCTTCAGTTTCGTATCAGATCAGGTTCTGACTAATTCTGCATCTGTAACAAAGTTGCCTTGGGTTTAGTTGAGTTAGAAACTTTATAACACACCAAATTGACAGGATCGACAGTTTAGAAAGGTTTGAGAATTCAAACACGTGAACAAACAGAGAGGAGTCATACACCAGTCTCTGTCTGTCTGTTTCTTTCTTTCAGTTTCTATTTCTGTTTGAGTTCTGTGTGAATCTGTTCAGTAGAGGCAACAGAAAGATGTTGTCGTTTTTCTGTTTCTGTAAACTAAATACATCAGTGAAGATAAGTTTATGTATGTTACCAGTTCTAGATGGTGCGTGCGAATTTGACTTTGATAAAACTGATTTGGAGACGTTAGAAATATAGGGGAGATGCTGTCGATTTTTTTCCGCGGTTTAGCTAGCATTTAACCTTGATTTTTTGATGAATTCTAATGTTGTCGTTTTTCATTTATGCATCAGGACTACGACTTTATTTAGGCTTCCGACCTCAACCGTCTTAGCATCGGCTAATCGTCTACCAGAGGTAAGATTTATATATATACATATAATATTTGACAAACTACCAAACATAGTTATCCGCCCAAGATATACCTAATAGAGGTATATCTTCGGCAGTCCCTGTCGGGACTGTCCACGATTGTTAAATCACACACCTAGGGTGTGAATGTGCTTTTAATATGTACTTTATTGATTATTTCAGCAGTATCTCTTTATTGTTCTTCGAATGCATATATTATTGATTAATATCATAATATCGTGCATTTGAAGAACTGTAGGGAGATGCTGCCGAAATTTTCAATAAATTACATATTAAAAACACGTTCACCGGTGGGATTTAATACTCATGGATGGATTTAGGTTGATAAGATACAAAAGTGTAAAGACTGTCACGGGTGACGGTATGAAATGGCTGCCTTCATATAAATAGCTAGAAGGAGATGGAACGTTCGTGGATTTACAGCGGAAATTTGGACGACAAGTTTTTAGAAGGAGTTGATAAGTTATGCACGGTGTTGGCGAACAATCTGAAACCTACAGACAAGGGATACATATTTTGTCCGTGTATCGACTGCCAAAACAATCTGAGATATCGCGGCGTTGAAACAATTAAGGAACATCTGATCCGCCGCGGTTTTACAAAAGATTTCCAAGACATAATCCGATGGCATGGTCAGAGTGCGTTCGATGTTATTAAGCCTGACGAAGGGGATAATGGTCAGGCAAACACAGAAACAGAACTTGGAGATGATACAGTTGCTGGTGATCCAGAAGACGTTACAGCGAACGTTGTGCCAGATTTCTGGGATGATGACATTGAGACTATGCTTGAAGATGTGGAACGACATTACTCTAACACGCCAGACAAGCATGAAAATTTGTTGGATTCATCCAAAACACCGTTGTACCCCGGGTGTGACCCTACAAAGTTAAGCAAGTTGAGTGTCGTCCTCAAGCTATTCAACTTGAAAGCGAAACATGGCTGGAGCGACGTAAGTTTCACTGACCTCCTGGAACTATTGAAATACGTTCTTCCGGTGGACAACGTTTTACCAACGACTACGTACTCAGCCAAAAAAATGATGTGCCCAATGGGTATGGGGTACCAGAAAATTCATGCTTGTCCAAATGGTTGCATGCTGTTTTGGAAATCGGATGAATTTGCTGAAAGCTGTTCAGCATGTGGAGCGTCACGGTATAAGAAACAACAAACTCACATCAGCGGTAGTAAGAAAGGTTCACCAGCTAAGGTATTGTGGTACCTGCCCATCATTCCAAGGTTCAGACGTTTGTTCTCCATTGAGAAAGACGCAGAGAATCTTCGGTGGCATTCAGTTCACAGGAAAAAGGATGGCAGATTGAGACATCCCGCTGATGCACCACAGTGGAGAAACATAGACGTAAAATTTCCTGAGTTTGGTAACGAACCGAGAAACCTAAGGCTAGGCTTGTGCACGGATGGGATGAACCCTTACGGTACTTTGAGTAGCATACACAGTACCTGGCCTGTGCTTTTGGTTATTTACAATCTACCGCCGTGGTTATGCATGAAACCAAGACACATCTTGTTGTCTTTGTTAATATCTGGTCCAAAGCAACCGGGCAACAAAATTGACGTATTCCTACAACCTTTGATAGAGGATCTACAACTCTTGTGGAATGAAGGGGCTACGGTTTACGACTCATTCAGTAAAGAGGACTTCAATTTGCGTGCTATGTTGTACTGCACAATCAATGATTTCCCCGCCTATGGTAATCTTTCAGGCTATTCAATCAAGGGGGCGTTGGCGTGTCCGATTTGTGGTGAAAACACTTGTAGCATTCGCTTGAAACATAGTGGGAAAACCGTGTATATGGGCCACCGAAAAATGCTTCCAAAAGGACATAAGTATCGAAAGATGGCGAAAGAGTTCGATGGGAAAACTGATCACAGCATGGCGCGCCAGCCTTTGACAGGTACAGAGATTTACAAAAAGTTGGATAATATTGTGAACAACTTCGGGCCGCCAACCAAAAGTGGTGAAAAAAGTGTCTGGAAAAAGAAATCAATATTTTGGGAACTACAGTACTGGCAGCATCTGGAGGTTAGACATTGTATCGATGGGATGCATGTCGAGAAGAACGTGGGTGAAAGTTTCACTAGCACCCTTTTGAACATAAAAGGAAAGACAAAGGATCATTTGAAAGGAAGAAAAGATTTAATTGAGTTGGGCATACGCACAGAGCTTGGCCCGCAAGAACGTGGAAAACGCACATTCTTGCCTCCTGCCTGTCACACTCTGTCTAAAGAAGAGAAACATAGTCTATGCAGTACCCTTTACAACATCAAGGTGCCATCAGGTTACTCCTCAAACATAAGAAACCTAGTGTCCATGACAGATTTCAAATTAGTAGGAATGAAATCTCACGATTATCATGTCCTACTTCAAGAATTTTTGCCAATTGCACTACGTGGGATCTTGCCGGATGCTGTCAGACACACAATCACAAACGTCAGTGTCTTCCTCAAATCCATTTCGTCTAAGGTTCTTGATGTGGACACTCTGTCTAAATTACAAAAGGATCTTATTGTGACAATGTGCCAGCTGGAGATGTATTTTCCTCCATCGTTCTTCGACATAATGATACATCTCCTCGTGCATCTTGTAAGAGAGATTCTGATGTGTGGTCCTTTGTACCTTCGCTACATGTATCCGTTCGAAAGGTACATGGGTGTCCTGAAGAAGAAAATGAAGAACCGTCGTCACCCAGAGGGTAGTATTATAGAGGGCACTATCACAGAGGAAGTTGTAGACTTCTGCACCAATTACCTAGAAGGTGTCGATACCATTGGACTTCCACGTTCTAGACACGAGGGCAGATTGAAGGGTGTTGGCACGGTTGGAAGGAAACTGAAAAGAATTGACATAGACACTCTTAACAAAGCTCATTTAGTTGTGCTAAGTCATCTTGAAGATGTTGAACCATACTTTGATGAACACTTGTGTGTTTTAAGAGCACAATATCCAAACATGAGTGACGTCAGACTACAAAATGAGCAGAATAGGACATTTGTCCGATGGTTCAAAGAGAGAGTGTTGTCCGATCAGTCCACGAATGTGCCTGAACTGATTAAAGTAGTTGCATTTGGACCAAATCTGGATGTAATTTCTTATGAGGGGTACGATGTCAACGGATTCACCTTTTTCACAGAACGTCAGGATCAGAAGTCAACGAATCAAAACAGTGGTGTAGAGCTTGAAGCTTATCAAAACTTATATGACGTCGGTGTCGTGGGTCATAGTCCTGTCTCAGTACAACAATCATATTTCGGTGTTATACAAGACATCTGGGTATTGGACTACAACAGCTACGAAATGTGTGTTTTCCGCTGTAACTGGGTTAACAACATTCATGGCTACCGTGAGGAGGAGCATGGTATGAAACTGGTTGATCTGTCTAGAGCTACTCCCACGGTTGAGCCATTCGTTGGGACGAAGGTTAAGCAGATATTTTATGTAACTGATCCCTGTAATCCTAGATGGTCTGTTGTGCTTAAAGGGAGAAGAGGAATAGTTGGTGTGGATGGTGTGGTTGATGAGGATGAGTATGATGCAGAAGATGAACCTCCAACTGTTCCTATTTCATTGGAAGAGGCTGAGGTCACAGGTCATCGTGAGTATATACGATCAGACCATAACGAGGGAATGTGGGTTGAGAGATAATGGTGTATGTAAGTTATTACTATAAAAATTTATATGAAATTACCACTCTTTTATTTATTGCTTGTTTATGACCATTATGAAATGCTTAATTTAATTCAAATTGTATTTCAATCCTTGCAGGCATGGCTGATCAGGACATGGCTGATGCAGAGTTCGATTTATTTTGTCGTGAGGATGAGGAAAATGAGCAGCGAATGGTACCGGTCCCATCTACATCTGCCGCTGCTGCTGTTGCCCCATCCACATCTGCCGCTGCTACTGTTGGCCCTTCCATGAGTGCACCTTCTACGAGTGCTACTCAGAGACCCAGAGGTAGAGGTCCGACCCGTGGGTTGAAACTGCAGAAAGAGGATCAGATTAGTCTTCTGTGGGACCAGTATGGGAGGTATGGTGGGGGCAGCAGGTCAGAGTTCGGTAGTATGCTAGGGACTCTGGCCAGATCACATTGCTGCATCAACCACACATGGAAACAAGTCCCGCAAGAAGAAGGAGACCATCTGGAAGAAGGTGCAAGAACGGTACAAGATCCCAGAAGAAGTGAAGAAGACCGTTCTTTCTTTGGTGTCCGGCAAAGCTAAATCATTCCGCCACTATTTGGTTGAGCATTGGATCAACAGGGTGCCCCCACGTGAGCCTCCGCCGTATGTTGTGTACAACGGCATGATCACTGAAGAGGAGTGGAAGGAGTTCGTTGAGCGGCACGCCACCCCCGAGTTCAGGGTATGTTTGTGTGTACTCTTTTCTTAATTAATGCTCATAATGCTTTATCCCTGATTTTCTAATTAATTTCCTGTTGTACTTTCTTAACAGCAAGTACAAGAACAAGCACGGCAAAACCGTGAAGCTAATCTCTACCCCCACACCATGGGACGAAGGGGATATGTGGGCAGCCTCGAGGGATGGAAAGAAGCTGGTTTGCTGACACGGAGGAACGAGGATGGAAGTGAATGCCCGATCGAGGATGTCTCTGAGGCGAGGAGGGTGCAGATGTACATACTGGGACGCCAGAAAACGACCAGCGAAGGTCAGAGGATATTTCCTAATGCTGCGATGGAACAACTGGCTAACCAAATTGTAAGTATTTGAAAGTAGCTGTTAAATAATTTACTTATATACTCAAGTGTTTGTTGATCTTAAATTTAGTGTTAACTTCTTTGAAAATTGGACAGTACGAAGCGGCACAGAGAGGAGAAGTAGACTTACACGCTCCTCCTTCTCAAGACGACGCGCTCAATCAAATGCTTGGGAAGAAGGATCACCCGGGGCGTGTTAGAGGATTTGGGGGAGAAGTACGTCAGAAGAACGTATTCCCGCCATCTGCTAGGAAGGGTCAGATGAGTGCTGCTGAAGTCGAGGCGATGGTAGAGCGTAAGTTCGCTGCTGAGCGCCAAGCTAATGACGAGAAACAGGCTGCTGAGCGCCGGGCTATCGAGGAGAGGCTGCAGGAAGCGTTGAATGCGATTGCACATGCGACTACTCAGCAGCAGCAGCTAGATCCTCCTCGACTATCTTCCTCGTCTAGTTGTGCTCCGGCCGCTGACCCGTACCCGTTTGCCAACATCCAGGTTAACTTTGTTTAACTTTTTCTCCTAAAATAAAGTTATTTAAATAGTATTAGATTGGACTCACTTATTTATTTCACGTATTATCTCTGTTTATTAAAGGAGCAAAAAAAATGTCGTCTCCAAATACCATTAGACGGGCACCCTGTAGATGCGGCCTACGGGACGGTGTTGCCATCAGGTCCACTCACGCTCATCAGTTTCGTACGTCTACCCCCATTCTACGCGCGTGTGACCTTGGACCTGATAGTTGATGGATTTGAGCATGCATACCTTCCGATGGCGTTTGACAACAAATGCACGCTGATCGAAGCGAAGGGAGACATATTGCCCTGGCCAGCATGTTATATTGTTGTCACCGATGAGGTAAGACTGTTTGACAACCATTTAGTATCTAATAAAATGCATTATTTAGCATTAAGTATCTAATCTAATCTATTATAGATCCCTGAGCTTCCTCGCCGCGTAACCCGGCCCAGACTAGAAGAGACCAGCGCGCCGGCGAATCCTGAGATCCCTGAGCTTCCTCGCCGCGTATCCCGGCCCAGAGAAGAAGAGATCTGCGCGCCGGCGAATCCTGTCAGAAGTACAAGGGTATGTTCTAGATAATTGTTTAATGTTACTATAATAATCAATTAGTAATTATCTTTACATTGATGCTTTACTGTTTGTGTGTGAAGGGTAAGAATCCAGTGAGTCGGGGTGCGAAAGGTAAGAATCCAGCGCCCGTCCGGGGTCGCACCAGGACTTCTGAGGCGCCTAAAAATAAGCTCACACTGCCACAAAAACTTGTTAATGTTTTGGGGCCCAAGCAGATGAATCTCTACGACAAGATCATGTTGAAGTCATCTCAAACTAACAACTTCATGATGACGCTTCCAAAGTCGATGTTTCACTACGAAGAAGATATGATGACGGCAATCAACTTTGAGGACATCAGAGAGATGATGTGTGGAGATTATCTGAACATTAACATTATTCAAGCTTATCTAAAGTAAGTGTTCTTTCCTCATACTGTAAAAACATATAGAATAAGTATCTATGAAGTTGCATTGGCTAACTTTTTATAGTACATGTGATATAATAGATGTCTGCTTGAGAGATGTGCTGAGAAGGACATGACCTCCATTACTGCGGTGTGCCCGGAGCGTTTATCGTACGACTCAGTCACTAGGGACCCGGGGAGGTTTTGTGAATACATGATTCATTGCTTCAATGTTGTTGATCAACAGAATAAATTATTCATTCTAATGCCGTATCACCAAACGTGAGTTCTAATATAAAATTACATACTAATTAGCTAACTTTTTTACCTTCATTTCTCATTTCATTTTGTATTTGACATTGTAGCCACCACTGGGCTTTGTTTATATTCTGCGCTGCCACCGCTACTCTGCTCGTTCTAGATCCACTAGGGCAGTGGACCGAATTCAACACTGAAGACTTAATCAAAGAGTAAATTTTTTTATTACTATTTAATTGTTTGTAAGTTTTTTGGAACCAAAATTAATGTACTTGTTCATTTTGCTAACGCTTTTGTTAATATATGTAACAGTTGTTACAAAAAAACCCCTCAGGGAGAGTTTGGTGATTTGACCGTCAATTACATCAAGGTTTGGTATTCATGTATTTCATTCGTCTGCTATTATCTTTTTACAATTGTTTCATTTGTGAATTTTTGGTGATTTAGTGCCCTAACCCAAAAGGATTCTAAGATTGCGGTACTACTGATGCGGTATATGTACGAGTTCTGCGGGTACTTTCCCAAGTTTTAAGAATGATATTGACAAGGTAATACGAACCTGTCTGTATTAATTCTTTCGGCAATTTTTTGTGTCTTTAGCTTAATCCATTATGTGTTCCATTCCTTTTCTTGTTGCAGATTAAAGAGCATTATGCCAGATTCAAGACTTATGCTCCTGCGACTTGTTTCATGTCAGAGAGAGCATGGCAGCCCTGTTATAGAGAAGGAGTGGTAGACTAGCTAGCTTCTGATGCTGTAACATATATTTTTTGTTATTGCTGCTCTGATTCTGTTAGTTGCTGCTGCAACAGATTATATTGTGTAACAAATTATATTTTTTGTTAGTTGCTCTGATTCTGTTTGTAATGCATTCTGCTAGCTGCTGCTGTAACAGATTCTAGTTGTTGTATTGAATGTTTCTGTTGCAATTGTGCGCAGAATGAATTTGCAATTGTTATCTCTGTTTGCAATTGTGTAACAGATTGAATATGTTTACAGATTTTCGATCTGGTGCTTATTAGATGTTTATCTCTGTTGCCATTGTGTAACAATTGAATATGTTACAGATTTTCGAGCTGGTGCTTTATTAGATGTTATCTCTGTTGCAATTGTGCACAGAAATGAATTTGTGTTGTTGGTATTTGATTCAGGGGGTTCATTGTGCAGTTTCTGCCCTCTGTTGCTTATCTTTACATTCTGTCTCTCTGTTGCAATTGTGTAGATTTGTAAAAAAAAAAAAAAAAATTACACTTTAGATTACGGTTCTAACAATAACCGTATCTAAAGTCCTTTGGGCGCGCGCCTAAGGACTTTGTGATCACGGTTTTACAAATAACCATAATGTAAGTCTGACAACGGGCCGGAAAAGGACTTTAATTACGGTTTTTAAACCATAATTAAAGAAACGCCATCTTATTGACGCCCGCGTAGATTACGTCCAGAACCGTAATTATACACGGTTTTTGGACCGTAATTAATGGTCCGCGTTCCACCAATGTGGCGAAAAAAGTACCAAAGAATGGATACACAACTATCAGGAATGACGAAGCACCTAGGTACAACACCACATAGCCAACAGCTTGTAACCCCTGTCATTAAACCCTAGGCACCCCCACTGAGCCTTTCATATACCCCTTTTCGATATTATGAGCTCCCCAAAATACCTCCAATGATGAATGTTCGAACCCGGTGACCAAAGGAAGCGAGGAGCCTGACTCTCAGATAACATTCTCATTAATCCAAGAAGCAACGCCGCTATCAGCATGACAATGATCCGCACATGGTCCCAGGGTGCACAGGATCTACAGAGCTCACATCAAAATAGCTCTCGAAGCCAAACAGCCAGGAAACACAAGAACCCCAAGGCAAAGTCAGAAAGGATAAAACAAAAAGCAAACCCAAGTGCCTCGAAGAAATCCAAATGGCAAAAGAAAATGGTGTAAAGACAACTTCAAAATCCAAGTCCAGAAGCTCGAAAACAACTGTCAGCACAAGCGGCTAGAACTTCAGACAAGGAAGATGAATCTGAGAGAAGACGCAAGTTGCGGCTTTGGTCACCCATTTAAGCTCCAACATACCTCAATATCCCTCCATGATCCCTCGTCTTTCATCACACCCTATGGCCACATTATAAGCTTTAAAGACTTTCGACTTGATAGTTGTGGTGGTCCAATCACGTGAAAGAACAATCAATGCGTAATTCCATCAATATTGATTCATGGTTTAGAAGTTATGACCATGAGCGGAATGAGTGCAACACCACCACATCGAGTGTAGGTTAGGGAGCACCCATCAAAGCATAAGCCTCGGCCCTGTGAGGGTTAGACTTGTTCGCATGTTTATCAAAGAAATACTGGGGGCAATCATCGTCCCGATCGATTGCCATGAACTCTAGCTCAGATTGTCCTAAGAAAAAATACTGGGGGCAATTGTTGGTTCCAACAATTGCCATGTCAGCAACCAATTAAAACCCAAAGCTCGAGCACCACCATCCCCCACAGGCAACCATCCGCCCTTACCACCACACACAAACTCTCACCCGTCATTGGCCTTACCTCCACAAAAACATCAGGCCCGTCATAACCCTGACCTCCATCCAAAATCACAACCCAATCCCAGTCTGTCACAAATCCTGAACACCGGCAAAGCCTTCAGCACCACAACAAACCCACACACTTCCACCAATGGCATGTTCATTTTTCAAGAAGCAAATTGCAGATTTGAAATTTTTTGTCAGGAAATGATCATTTCACTTTCTTTTTTCAGCAGGGTTTTTCTTAAGCATTGCCAAGTTTGGCACCTTTTCCAACAGTTTCCTGTTTTGAACAGTATCTTTCATATATCTTGATTGCATACATCTTATCATCATTGCCATGTTTGGCACTCCAGTAATCAGTCTCATCCTTTGCACGAGACCATTATCTTCCTAACTCATTTTTAGTTCGACCCAAAACGGTGCGAGGCCCTGCAGTTTCCTCATTCAGTCAGACAGCATCTTCATTCAGTGCGAGACCCTCATTTTCAAAACTTTAGTACAGACATCTTCATTCATGCGCAACCCAGAATCAGTGCGGAATCCAGCTTTTTCTCATTCCATTTAGTACGAGACTTCAGTGCGAGACCAAGCATCTTCATCAATGCGAGACCACCTATTCGTCAGTGCGAGACCCATCAATCTTCATCAGTGCGAGACCTATCATCTCATCAGTGCAGACCTATCGTCATCATCCGTGCGAGACCACGAGACAAAGTAATCTTCAGTGCGAGACAAGTACGAGACAGAGCGTGATCTAAGTTGCGGGGCAGAGGCAATAAGTCCCCATCTTCATGTCAACTTCTTGGGAGAAACAACTAGTGGGCCGTGGCAATAAGTCCCCTTGGTAATCTAGAAGTTATCCCACAGCCCCCCAGTTGGTGGGCATAGGCAATAAGTCCCCATAGTATACCAACCAGAGCATTGGGAACGGGTTTCGGTCCCAAGAAGCATCCGAGCAATCATCAGCATCATCATCATCGTCATCATCATCAGCATCATCAGCATCGTCAACATCACAGCATCACTAGCATTTCCATCAATTTTCGCATTCGCATTTGCATACCACCCAATTTTCACTCGTTAGGTTTGTCAACGCCTTAGAATCGCTTGACATTATCTTATTTTCACATTTTAGGTAGTCCGCCTTGGAATGGCTTGACATCATTTCAGTCATTATAGGTAGTCAACGCCTTAGAATAGCTTGCATCGTATTATCCTCATTAGTCAACGCCTTAGATCGCTTGACATCCCTTCCACTTTACTCTAGGTAGTCAGCGCCTTAGAACGCTTGACACAACTTGGTCGGACTTCATTGCATGTGGGTCATTTTAAGATCCAAAATTTTGGGGTAATCATTCAAGCATCAACTAGCCTTCTCATTTCCATTACAAGTCTAGTTACGGGGCATCTGTTATACCCAAAATTTCAACTCCCCCGGAAGAGAGTCTCTACTAATAGGCTAGTTTCGTCAGTAGCGGGGTTTCCCAGTTCGATCGAACATTTCAGAGTACCCAGGGGCAGCTTAGTCATCTCTAGGGGCCTTTCGTAATTTTTCAAGGCTCTCCCCCTATAGGCTTTCTTCTCTCCCTCCAAATAGGGGGTCAATCAGTTCAAATTCTTTTAAATTTTAACCCATGATAGAGGATGACATTTTGGGCATAATGGGCGTTGGAATTTCGATTTTTTCCGAGTTTCCAATAATTTTTAGCAATTTCTGACGAAACTGACGAGAATTGAATTTAAAAATATTCCAATATCCAAAAATTCGATTCCACTTTAGAAATTCAAAATATCATCCTTTACCCATGTGTAAATTTCATATCAAATTCCTTTTGAGTCCTTGAGCTAAACGTCGGTAAATCTCGGTTTTTACCGGATTTTTCTATCTTTAAAGAGGCCTATATAAGGAACCTTATCCCATGATCAAAGAAGAAACTCAAGAACCCTAACTCTCAAAGAAGGCAGCCATCTCTCTCTCTCCATCTTCTCTCCACGTTTAACCCCAGAGCCACGATCAAACACACGAAATCTCACCAAAATCAACACCAAAACACATTTTTCAACTCCACAACTCATCCATCATCAACCCCACCAAAACAGCACCAAAATGTGAAGAACATCAAGAACAACAAGGAGTCAAGCTGGGTTCGAAGTTCTTCTGATCCGCCATCAACGAGGCCTCCGAAGAATCCCGACGTGAAGAATCCTCCTAAATTCGAATGTAAAACAGGTTGCAATTCTACTTTTTCTAACTCTCCACGACCTTATTAACTCTCTGTCAAATTTTGGGTTCAAACTAACCTTTTTACCGCTTCTGTATTGCTAATTACTTTTGTTTCTGCCCTGTTACTGTTCGCCAAGTTTCGTACATAATTCGACTTCAAACTGCAATCTTTCAATTACTAACGAATTGTACATCTTTCAGCTACACACCCATAAAATTTGAGCCAAAAACACCTTCGGGAACAGCCTCAAACGCCGCCGTCCGAGGGCGGTCCCCCACCCCGGACGTCATGTCCGGGGTCCCGGACCTCCCTGTCCGTAAGCCCGACGCCCACGGACGGCGGCGGGATTTTAAAATTTTAAAAAATTTAGGTTTTGCTAAAGTAGTCCGGGCCACGGATGTCCTGTCCGTGGCCCCGGACTTTTCAATTTTCGTTTTCTGTTTAATTCAACTTTTATTTTCACATAGGTTAACTGGGGTCCGTGGGTCTCGGACATTAGGTCCGTGGCTACGGACGTAAACAAAATTTGACCTAATTCTTCCCTCCGAAACCCTAGTTTAGGTAATTTTAATTTCCACTTTAATTTTCTGTCAAAAACGTTAAAAATAAAAAAACAGAAGCGCGCACCTAGGTTAAAAACAACTTTGTAGAAAGCCGTATTGAACCAAGTAGAGGAAAACGACCTAGGAAGGGTAATGAAAGTAATTGAACCCTAATTAAGTCGAATATCAAGCCCCCGAACCCGAACTCTCCTTTCCTAATTTGATCTAGGTTAAAATTAGGTGGCGACTCGTAATAGGTTCCAGTGAGCTAGCTTAGGTTTTTAATAATTATTGTTATATGACATAGTTTTAATCTTAGGCTATAAGTGGACCTAAAACCCGATTAGATCCCAATCAAGTTAATCCACATAGGATAGGGTTTAAATCGAGGCTCACACTTATACGTGGCAAACATTCAGAAAAACACATTGGCATACAAGCCGGTGTAATCCGGTAGGACACAGTGCAAGAAAACCATACTGTCACTGGGGTTTCACTCTAACGTGCCATCACATGTTCCTCATAACATCTTTAAACAACTGGTAACATTACATTTACTTTTATTAACATCGGGGTACATGATTGTTTAAAGTCTAATGCTTATAACTTATCCGTTAACTAGTTAAATACTTTACATTTGAACTTGTTTAACTTTTTACATTTTTAATACAACTTTTCCCCCACTAAATTGTCATTATAACTCACTTAACACGTCCTTAACATCTTATAACATCATTACACACACTAGTAGAAAAAAGGCCTATTTCGGCGGTTCCAATGGGCCTATTTCGGCGGTTGTGAACCGCCGAAATAGGTGAGCACCTATTTCGGCGGTTGTAAACCGCCGAACTAGATGTACCTATCTCGGCGGTTCTTAGAGAACAACCGCCGAGATAGGCCCCTGGGATTGACCGTGTGTGAGATTGACCATGAGTCTATCTCGGCGGTTCTTAGAGAACAACCGCCGAGATAGACCCATGGTCAATCTCACACACGGTCAATCCCAGGGGCCTATCTCGGCGGTTGTTCTCTAAGAACCGCCGAGATAGGTATATTTTTTTTTTGTTTTTTCCATCCCAGCTTATATATATATATATCACCACATTTGATTCAATCAGACCTGTAATAATGCTTCATCCATACAGGGAGCTCCAGCACACATTTAAAAAGTTATAAAAGCTCCCAATTAATACCAACGACGCACCACAATTTGAGAGTTAACAAAACCAATGCAATTACACTTACTTTCACACTTTCAATACAAATAAAAAACACCATTACAATTCAAATCTACCATTACACCATCCACAAGTGTACAGAGTTATATTTACATACTCGAAAAAGTTAGCAAAACATCTTCATGATCATCAATTCATTAAACTTGTGCAGACGAACTCCGACCATTCCTCAAGCATCTCAACAATTTGAGCATCATCATACTGACCATCTTTGAACACTTGTTCGTAAGCCTTGAAAAAAAATGAACATTAATCTAAAACGTACAAGTCTAACAACATGTAAAGAGCATAACTGAAACTTTCAAAGAATGTTACCATGTCTAACGAGTGCTCTGGTAAAAGGTTCGCCGCTCCTACTATGTCACTCATGAATCTCATGACATAGTATCCACATTCTGACCCCCCAGGCTGCATCGGACACTATACAAACACACATATTGACAGTTATAAACAAGTTTAAACATTATCACACAAATTTATCAATTAATAGAGTACCTTGACAGTGTTCCAAGGGATGTTATTCTTCATTGTTATACCCTGGAGTCTTAATGCAGCTTTCATGGAACTATATACATCAGCAATATATATAGTTTTAAGCATCAGTAGCAAATTATGAAACAGTTAATGTTATGTAAAATAATTGTTGTTTACGATAACAAAAAATTACCCCAGTATTGCGGTGGCGATCTTCGGTCTCTTGGCACCCGCACCAAGTGAGTCAAATTGCAAGATTCGTGGGTGCTTCCCCATCACCAGCACAAGCAATGACCAATGTCGACTGTCCACAAATTACACAATGTGTTGAAATCATTAAGCAACTAACACAAACTATATGTTTTAGATAATACTAATAGAAATAGTCAAATATCATACCCTGAATGATATGGCAGCATAATAAATGACTTTTTCGAACATTCATAGAGGGCATTCGTCATATATTGCATAAGGCCTTGCGGATCACTTGTCATCTGGACTTCATTGCACATAGCAGGACACAGGAATCCAAATCTTTGATCTTGATAGACATTGATCGCCTTATCATGCACCCACCTATGAGGCAATATCATTAGTCATTAACTTTATATTCAAACATCTAATTCATCACCAATTAATGAATTCAAAATATAAAGGTAGAAGTCACTCACATGGCGGCCGACTTGATAATCGACACATTCAACCAATCCCTCCTGAAGCACTCCTCGAAGTCGGACATATACATCTCAAATCGATGTATATCTTCTCCTTGAACTATATAGTGAAATATCCGCTCGGGATCTTCCACAATGAGGGAATCACTATCCGGTGGTAGCACCAACAACGAGGAATGCAGAATCTGCATATTGGTCGACAAGCCGGCCAATATTCTCTTCTCCACCAAAGCAGGTCTAAGCACAAAATTTGTGGATGCCTTTGATTGCACAGGTGTGGCAATTCTTTTTCCTTTGCCCTTATCAGTCTTCGGTGGGGTCATATCCTATGATATTAGTCTAATTAAGTATATGGATGCAAGGTGGTACACCAATAGTTTTATAGCAACGGTTAAGAGTAATACCTGCCCAGGGAGTCTGACCAATCGTGCAGGCCACTGCACTGTCGCAGTTTGTGCAGAACGCACGGTAGGTCTTTGTGGGACGGCACCGGTAAACCGACGTCAGCATGCTCTGCAACAAATTCGTCTAGAAGCACTCGTGCATGGTAATGTCGGAGTGGTTCACCGTGCACAATATCACTTGGACGAGAGGGGAAAAGTTTTCCCCATGCAACCATGACCTCTTCTACTCCAATTTGTAAAAACAGATGGCACTCAGTGGGTGCCTGAGTGTTATGTGGAACTTGTTTAGATAAAAATTGAGAATTCTTCTATGATGATATTAGTGATCAAGTTAAAAATCATAATCGTCATGTACTCAATTGAAATGTAGTCTAACCTGTAGAGATGCATAGGGAAACGGATCAGCCGAGTGGACACTACTCTACTCACTACCGGTGCATTCTGCTGCTGAATGGGTGACTGATCAACTGGTGGTCGAGAAACCTCTTGGCTTTCATGCTGCTGTGGCTGAATCCTTGATATAGCCTGAGCGATCCTCTCGTCGACGTTCTGAGTAATCCTCTGCTCCATCTCAGCCATCGCTCTCAGGTGCTCCTCGTAGCTAATCGACTGTCCCGGCTGATTCTGGACCCGGGTGCGCCAAATGCCTGGCGGATACCAACGTGCCCACCAAACCCAATGGCACGACCTGGATGATCCTTCTTACCAAGAGCGCGTGTAAGAGGATCATCATTCCTCTGTGAGGTCCAGGTGCCCTGGGTGAGCTGAGAGCTTAATTCACCCTAATATAACACACAAATACAGTTATTAGTTTAACATAAGTTCATATACAAAGGAAATGAACAGTTTGACTGAAAATGAAATGATATCACTTACCATTTGAGCAATAACTGCTCTCGTGGCTTCATCATATTGAGGATTTTCGGGAGTAGAGTTCTTCGGAATGTGGCTTAACTCCCACACTTTCATTCTTCTGCCACTGGCATCCAATGAGCCATCCGTGGGCAGATATCCCTTTTGCTCCCATTCTGGTACCCTTTGAGCAATACTTTTTCCACCTAAGTGGTGAGGGTACAGATTCTTCTTAGCATTTGCTTGTTGTTTCGCACGGAGAGCCTGCATAAATTAATGGGATCATGTTAAGTGAAATTGAACACAAAAAAACATAAGAAATTAAGATTAATTTATGTATGTATGACAATAAAGTGCACCTGGAACTCCGGTGTGTGACGCCTCTCAACAAATTGTAGCCATTGCTCTTCTGTTATGCCCTCGTAAACCTCCCATGGTGGTCTCACACCGTCTCCACCATGATCTGGCTCATCTGGATCTTCTGGAGTAGGCATCTTGTAGATGACTTGTCAGCCAACTTATTCTTGTGGTCCCGGAACTGTTTCGACATCGCTGATAGCACATCGTTTTTAAGTGCGGGATCCACGGAGAAACGAGACTACGTACATGATCATTCAGTTAGTAAAGTAAACATAAATGTTCTATTATTTCACAAAAGATCATAGTAATAATGTAGAGATTTACCTGAAGACGCTGAAACATAGTATCCTTCAATGATTGAGGCACTTGCTTCCAGGTGTGGTTTATGTCGCAATATGACTTCACCAAATGGCTACCGTAAGCGGTGAAGTCATTCTTCCAATTTCCATGGGGCTGGTTGAATTGATTGAAGTCGACCGGTTTTGTAGGAGGGCCCTTGTTAGCCTTCAGCCCACGTGTTGCACCTCTCTTCTTCTCTTGCTTCTTCGCCTCTGGTGGCACAACCGACTCCTCTTCGGTCTGCTGTGAAGGGCCAGCCTCAGTCTCGTGTACTGCTACCTACCTCGGTCCTTCTTCTTCTTTCCTCCTCTCGTGACCCGCTTACTTGGTCTATTCGGCTGTGGCTCAGGTTCTCCAGTCGAGATAAGCCGTCCAATGGGGTCATCTATAGGGTGATCATCCACTGCAAAAAAAAATCATAAAGCATTTTCATCAGTTAAACTCATAACATAAATACTATGATGCATAACAATAACAGTTAAGATGATATTACAGTCTACATTCTACTAACAACATTACCTGACACGTACAAAAACATAAATCATTTCATATTTTCTACCCAAACACCCTCATCATGGTCTGATCGTGCGTAGAGCAAATCGTTTTCGTATCATCAATCGAATCCGGTAATCCAGTAGGAAACAAGGATGTTTCCTCTACAGTCCCATTTTCATCGTTATCCTCATTTTCATTTTCCATTACAACCGGCCTTCTTCCTGGAAGAACAACAGACCATCTGCAGTCTTTCGGATCCTCAACATACCACACTTGCTCGCAATCCTTTCCCAGAACAAATTGATCATCATTATAACCGTGTAACCGTGAAAGATCAACCATGGTAAGCACTCCATCATTTTGGTACCCGCGTCGTTGTCCCCCACTTGCACCGAACAACAGAAAGTCAATGTCATGTCTAGTTCCCAGATGTCCTCGATGACACCATAATACCAATTACTAACTGGTTGAGATCGGTTACCGCTGTGGTACTCAGTGGCAGCAGCTTCAATTTTTACCCCACTATTCTGGTTTATCGATTTGGCATCTTGGCGTGCAGTGTAGTATGTATACCCACTAATATCATACCCCTCAAAAGATGTAATATTAGTTTCAGGTCCGATTGCCAAACATCTGATCTCTTCGCTTACAGCTTCTGGGATCTGATGATGCTAATGTCAACACATGATCTTTGAACCATTGGATAAAACTCGGTTTTGTTCTTATGTCAGCCAAATGTGGTTTTTCAAAGGATTTTGATGCCTTAACTCAACCATATGGGTTTCCAAATAAGGTTCAACAACCTCAAGATGTTGTAAGACAAACAAATGTGCTTGATGAATAAGTAGACGCGAACTTGCACGTCTTTCTACCAATAACACCTTTACCCTTAAACCTGCCATAGTGTCGTGGTTTTGGGATACCAATAGACTCTGCCTCACTCAAATAATCGGTCACAAACTCCGTGACTTCCTCAGTCACTGTTGCTTCAATAATGCTCCCTCTGGTCGATACCTATTCTTCATTCTACTTTTCAGAATACCCATGTACCGTTCAAAAAGGGTACATGTACCGTCAAGTATACCGGACCGCAGAACTGTATCTCTCGAACGATGTGCACAATTAGATGTACCAGTATATCAAAGAATAGATGTGGGAAATACATCTCAAGTTGACATTAAAGTGATAAATTTCACGTTGTAGATCATCTAGAGAGGTTACGTCATTGCCTTGGAGCACACAGCGTTGAAAAAGAAACATAAACCGAGTTAAAGCATTTTGCATCAGATGGCAATATCCCTCGAATTGCGACGGAAGAAGATGTAACATCAGTAATGATATCGTGAGATTTCATGCCTAAAAGTTTTAAATCCTTCATCGATCCAATGTTCTTCCAGTTTGAAGAGTATCCAGACGGTACTTTACCGAGTACAGACATTTGCAGAAAACTAATCTTTTCAGCCTTTGAGGCGTGTAGCATGCAGGAGGTAGGTAGATTCGTTTCCCATTCTCTTGTGGGTGTAACTCCTTTGTATACCCATGGTTTGCATGTCCTTTCTGATTTTCAATCCGTCTTTTGTTTTGGGGTATATTGAGTAAAGTCCCACTCACTGCCTCACCAACGTTCTTCACAATGTGCATGATGTCTAAGCAGTGCCTCACAGAAAGATGACGCCAATAAGGTAGTTCCCAAAAGATAGAACACTTTTTCCAATGTTTTTCGTCGGTTTTGATGTGTTTCCAAATACATTTACAATGTCCTTAACCTTTTCGTACATTCCTCAGAGGTCAGAGGTAGGGGCCACACGAGTTTCGGCTTGACCATTGAACAACTTTCTCTTCGTTACTCGATAAGGGTGATCTTCGGGGAGAAGACGTCGATGACAATATAAACATTCTTCCCACAATGTTTTAAAACGGTCGAACAAGTGTCTTCCTCGCATATGGACATGCAATGTTCCTTTAACCGTGTAACCGGCAAGTTCCCATACGCAGGGAAGTCATTGACGGTACAGAACAACAAAGCCTTGAGCGTGAAATTCTCTTGCATAAGCATCATATACCACGGTCCCCTCATTCCACAATAGCTTCAGATCGTCGATCAGAGGGGCAAGGTAACATCAATGCTATTACCTGGCTGCTTGGGACCAGATATCAGGAGCGAACATGATGTACTTTCGTTTAACAACAACCATGAGGGCAAATTGTAGATCACTAGCATAACAGGCCTTGTACTGTGTTGACTACTCAATGTGCCGTACGGGTTCTTCCATCAGTACATAACCAAGCCTCAGATTCCTATCTTCATGTCCGAAATGTTCTTTGAACCGTCTATTGATGTTTCTCCACTGAGGCCCATCTGCTGGATGTCGTAGTTTCTCATCACTCTTTCTACCCTCCGCATGCCATCGTAAGTTCTTTGCATCTTTCGGATTCGCAAACAACCGTTTGAATCTGGGTATAATCGGCAAATACCAAACAAGTTTTGCTGGAGGGCTTTTTTCTGAACGGAGGAGTACTCACCATCTTTATGCTTATACCGGGACAACGAACATTTTGGGCAATTGTCCAGATGTTCGTATTCACCCCTGTACAAACACAGTTGTTTGGACACGCGTGAATTTTTTTGTACTCTACTCCCATTGGACACACCCATTTCTTTGCCTCATACGTGGTCGTAGGGAGACCGTTCTCATCCGGTAGCATATCATGAATCAGCTCGAGGAATGCCGTGAAACCTTTGTCTCCAATCCAATCTTCCCTTCAGGTTGAACAAATTCAATATAGCTGTCAATTTCGTGTACTTAGTGCAAGTAGGATACAACGCCGTTTTGGATGCGTCAAACAACCTTTGATACTCATCCGACGGTCGACAAAGTTATCCTCAACGTTACCAAGCATCTCGTCAATTTGTTCATCATGATAAGTCGACTCACTGTCAACATTGACTCCGGAAGTGCTTGGGAGTTCTGACTCGTTAGTAGTATCGAATGTCTGCTCGGTTCTTGAGTTACACCGATCGTGACTGTAGGAAGATGAAGCATTATCTTCAACACGTTCTCCATGAAAAATCCATTGTATAATGTGGCATGAAACCACGGGTCTTCACATGGAGTTGTACGAGGTTGATGCTTGAATAATGTCTAACCACACCACAATCAACACAAGGACATGGAATTTTCTCGCCTTTGTCCTGTCCTTGTGTTGCACTGCAGCTTTGCAAACTCTTTCAGCATTTTGTCAAAATGTTCGCCTCTATCACATACATCCAGTCACGCTCCATACTACATGTGCAAATATCACAGGTGTGAGTTAGATCCTTTGTAGAATATGGCCTATATTAAGTTGCACATGTTTATTTCCTAATGGAGCATGACTGGGATGATTGACAATTAGTCTAGCCTAACTCTAAGGTTGCAAACACAAAATAAACTACCATTTAAATTTAAGAAATGTTGCACTTCTACAAAAAATTGGCATGACCTTTGCATAATTGTACACATCCCGTGCTTATTATTCAGCACTCACCAAAGTCATCAAACCACAAACATTCCAACAATGGCAGCAACCAACAATTAAATAAATCAATTCTTACTAGCTAACTGAAAACCAATTGCAAATTCAGATCATCAAATCAACGCTTTCAATTCTCCACTGTATAAGTTCAAACCGGTTTACAGATTAACAAAAGAATCGAGAGTTAGAATACGTACTTGTTTTTTAAGGATTTATGGACAGGGGAGACTGGTGCCTGAGAGGTAGGCTTCTGTGCGAGAGATGCAGCAATACCACTTCGATATGTCTCTGCAACGGAGCAACAAAAAATAAATTAAAAAAGAAATGTATCAACAAATAGGGAATGAAGCTAAATTATGTACTAGCACTTATATTTAAATACATAATTGCATTTATAAACAAAAAATAAGGTTTAGTTACTTACTTGTGCATAGAGGAGGAAAGAGGAAAAGTAATGGAAGAAGCGGGAAACAAGAGAGGTGATTCACGGACCTGATAAAAAAAATTAGATATTGTTAGACATATAACATACATCAAACAATATTAATTACGAAGAGATTTAAAAAAAAAACGGCATGACTTTTGCATAATTTTACCTATCCCATGCTTATTATTAAGCATTCACCAACCATTCATCAACACAAATTTCCATCACAAATCAAACTAATACCAACTTTATCCATCAAACCAAATTTTAATAATTTGTGGAAATCAAATACAAAGTAAAATAAAGAACAACTATGCCTATTATTAAGCATTCACCAATTATTCAACAACACAAATTTCAATCATAAACCAAACTAATATATACCAAATTCATTCATCAAACGAAATTCCAATAATTTGTGGAAATCAAATACAAAGTACAAAAGAGAAAAATGATACGTTAGATTATATTACCGGTTCGAAAATGAATTGCTCTCCGCTCCGCTTTCAATCTACCATCAAATGGTAAAGAAGCTCCTTAAGTATTTATCTGTAGAGACACAAAAGAGAAAAATGATAAGTTATATTATATTACAGTGAGTGAAGAGAATGAAGAGTTAAATTAAAAAAAAATACCGGTTCATAAATGAATTGTTTTCAGCCCCTCTTCTCAATCGGGCGTGCGAGACTGTGTAGCAACACCAATCTCTACAGAGGCAACGCATAAAGATGAACAACATTCAGATCAATTAGAATAATTTTATATTAAACTTAACGATACTATAATATATATATATATATATATATATATATATATATATATATATATATATATATATATATATATATAAATACATTCTCACCTCTACTTCAAACCGCTACTAAAACGGCTAATACCTCACCTACTACAATATTTTTCTACTATGACTGCTTGTTCACGCTTATTCAATTATCACTACGAAACGTTCTACTCTTTTTCTACACTTACATTCATCTTTCATGTGCTGCACATCCTTTAAATGTTTTTCGTATTACTATAAAGATTTGGAAAGATGATACTTTGACATTTTGTGAGGTGTATCGGCTGTCGCAGCTAACGTTATATTATGAATTGTTTTAGTGAACATATCTATATATATCAAACTTAAATTTTATAGGGACTTCGAGCCGTGGGAGCGAAACATAAATTCACGTGTTAAGAGAATCTCAGGGTTACCCACTTCTTGTATTAATTAGTTATCGGGTGTGACTTGTTATTTGGGGTTTAAATTTCATTACCTCTCGCCCAAAAAATAATAAGAAAAAAATAGGCTATTTATAAACTCAAATTCACCAGCTACATTTTGCACTGGGTCTGGATTTTCTCTGCCGTAGCCAAATAATTAACTTGGATTGGCTATTCTAATTTTAAGAAAGCATTGTACATTGAGCAGGGTCACGTTTAGTCCTATAATTAATCGTCTTTAAAACTAAATTAGATTTGCTTTTAATTTTAATAAAAAGCAGGAGTAGCAATCTGAAGAAAGGAAGTTGGAAAACCAAATCGAATACTTTTACTTTTCTTCTTCTATCTTACAAAAATAGACGAAAAATATATTTATGCATTGGTCTATTTAACGTTCTTACAATTTTGATAGTAGAATATAGTCTAGTACAATCGAGTGATAGTTTATAAAGATTCTGTGTATAGTTTGATAATTTTTTATTTGGTCTGGATAAACATCTATGTACTTAATCTACTATCAAAAACCTTTTATGTTTTAATAAAGTAGTACTAGGTGTAATAATGTCTACCAATCCAACATGAAATCTTTATTAGATCTCGTAAAATTTTATTAAACTTTATAATAATACCTAGTAACACTCTATGATCTAAATCTCAAAAGTTGGTCAACACATGTTGATGATGGATTTTGTTTTATAGGGCATATTATATGAAGAATTTGGTTCACTTTTGCCTTTCATATTAAACGGAAAAAACCAAAGGATGAAATTACTATGACACAACCAGACATCATACTACACGCGACACATCTATAATCATTACTCGTTGCTAATTTAATATCATGTTTTCATTGCACTGTACATATACATTTCATAACACTTTCTCTAATTCTCCACACACGCAATACTTTTAAATATATAAGAAACAAACTACTCATACTTAATGCTCATCTTAATTAACAACATATCTTTTACTCGCAATCACTATAATTATATTTATTGCACATTAATAACACTCATTCATACGTTTATAAGCTTAATAAATCTAGCCCAAATAAGCTAACCTAACTATACTTAAAAGAAGGGCCAAAAACAGCACAAAAATTCACTCGGACATTTCATCGAACACCTTGTGTGCATACATAAATTTAATAGTTTAACAACCAAATCTTGCAAAGATTTCACACACAATAAATATCATCATCCACAATCACAATGTGACAACAATCTATCAATTTGAACAACAAATTAACAATTAACTAAACAAAGTCGAACCCAAAAGTTTAGGGTTGCTCTCACCTCTGTTCGACCTCTGTTAGTGGCGGATGAGGCTGGCGACACCAACCGAAGACCACACCGACGGCGCAACACCGGCGACAGCAAGGGGAGGAGGAGGGCGGCGGTCGACGGCTGTGGTGGCGGTGGTTTGTTCGAAATCGCCGCGGAACAGAGAGGGAGAAGAGGGGGTTAATTAGCCCTATGATCGTAATTGTTTCGAATCGGGCTGGGGGGCTAATTAAAAAGGGCCTATTTCGGCGGTTTTTGTTAGGAACCGCCGAAATAGGCCTTTTTAATTATTAAATAAATTAAATAGACCTATTTCGGTGGTTCCTAACACAAGAACCGCCGAAATAGATGATTAAATTTAAAAAAAAGAAAATAGAAACACCTATTTCGGCGGTTTCGTGTAAGGAACCGCCGAAATAGGTCTATTTAATTTTTTTTATTATTAAAAAGGGCCTATTTCGGCGGTTCATATCTAGGAACCGCCGAAATAGACCCCTTCTTTACATACTGTTAACATCTCGGGCCTCTATTTCGGCGGTTTTATCTACAACCGCCGAAATAGGGGCGCCGAAATAGACATTTTTTGTACTAGTGACATAATAATCCCCATCGTCCTATAACCTTAAACAATGTTTTTGGTCCGACCGACCTTACCGACCGACCTTACACAAGGTCGGTCCATTCCAGGATCAATTCCCGTTCAAAAATTTAGACACGACCTACCTTGCAAGTCCGGTCCCAAGGTCGATCCATTCCAGAAACTTAATCCGTACCAAAAATATAAGCCCGACCGACCTTGCAAGTCCGGTCCCTAAGGTCGATCCATTCTAGAAACTCTTTCCGGTAGTGTAAACTGAGCTCGACCGACCTTGCAGGTCCGGTCCCTAAGGTCGGTCGGCTCCAGACCTTTATTTCTAAATTCCCATTTGACTCCAAACTTCACCTCATGTATCCTAGTATGTTCTAACCTCATTTGGGCACCTCAAACACACCTTAAGACTTCATTAACTCCTTAAATCACCCATTAAAGATCATCCTCAATCATTACACAATTCTTATAAATACTAACACTTGTAGTGTTTTTCCTTAGATTTCTAAGTGGTGTTTTATACTTATGACAATCACTTTGATTCACCTTAAAACATTGTCCAACTTGTCACACATTTTTTCCAACAAATCTCTTAACACTTGTAACATTTCTCTTTTGGTTTTCTAAGTGGTATTTCACCTATAATGACCACTATTCCAAGATGTTTCCTCTACACCTTAGCACCATCTCCCAAGCATCTTTTCTCACTAACTAAATTTCCTTGTTCACACCTTCTTAAAATTCCTTCTCATATCCTTACCTAAACATCATTCATTCCTTATACATCAACATCACCTAAACCTAAAAGAAACTTCACCAAGACTTTATTACATCCTAAAAACACCCATTGGATTTCTAGAACTTCAAGATAGTGCCTAAATCCTCGTAGCACTATATAACACCTTAATACATGTTTTCTTCCCTAGTAAGACACTTGTTCATTTTTAACACTTCCTAGTTCACCAAAACTCATTTAAAACACTTAGAACTTCTTATACATTTTCCAAAGTTTGCCATGGGTTCTCCTAGCACATCAACACTCCAAAACACATAGTTTTCACCATTAAACATTCAAGAACACCTAAATCCATCAAGAACCTTCTCACACACAAAACTTCACCAAATTTACACTACATCACAATATAGTGCATAATCAAAATTCTTGGCACTTAGGCCCTTAAATAACATGGCTCTTAGGCCCTGAAATTGCATAAACCATAAACACTGAATTTCCACATGTATATATTGCCTTTGACCTGCAAATACACCCAACAATACATATGCCCTTAATAACTCCTTGAGAGCATTTTACTTGCTCATTTGCCATTGGCTCCTTAGGTATTTTATTAAGCAAATCAAGCTCATTTTTCCTAGGCATTTAAACTACATTGAGATAGTTTGTTTACCTCTTTTCTTCAAGATTTTTACTTGAACACTCTTGTTCTTCCTTGTTTGGAAATCGGCAAGAGTACTTGGCTACTTTTCAATGTTCTAATCAATACACAACTAAAACCAATGAGCATTCAAGCTTCATGCTTAAACTCTTTTACAAACCATAGGTTATATATATTGTCTTTACATATTAGGATAGTTGTTTTACCTTGGAATAAAAAGAGAGCTTGAATAAGTAACAAGAGAGGACTCCTCCTTGTCCTTTGAAGATTGAAATGGAGCTATGAAAGATCAAAAGAACACACCATCAAAGGGTTTCTCAGTTACACACAAAACAAGAGGAACATTTCTTTTCTTGATTTTCCTTACCTTGAAACAAAGGAGAATGACAAGGCATGCAAATATGAGCTCAAGCTCCTTCAATGGTGAATCTCCATGGCACCTAAATGGAGCTTTTGAAGATTTGAAAAGACAAGGTTGTAGAGCTTGGCCTAACTAGAAGAATGGTAGTCTTGAAAATGAATTTGGATCATGGAGCTAGGAGATAAGCTATGGAAGTTGAGAAATGGTGAAGTTTCTGTAGCATAACCGATGGAGAAGGAAAAGAAGATAGATGACCGTGGGAAATGAAGAAGGAAAGAAATAATGAGAAGAAACTTGCTTTTGGAGATATTTGTAAGTTAAAGCAAATAGTAACTAGCTTTATCACTTTCTTTCTTTTTTTAAGCTAAAATGGGGATGACTCATCCCTTGTCAAAAACCGGCCCCCATTATTCACCTAGGGGTGTTTAGTCTTTGTTGACCATTTAACTTACTTATATAGACATATGTTATAAACTAGCTTATTTTAGTTTCTATTCACAAACTAAAGCACATATTTGTGAAATTTTTTATTTCCCATTGATATAGACTTCCTAATGTGATACTAAGTAGTACACATGTTGATTAAAGAGTAATGATGGACATCTAGCCACTCAAAACTCATTTACAAGACAATTTTTCAGAAATGTGCTTTAAGGCTCCTTAAAGCACATTTTGTGTTTTAGCTTGTTTTCATGCTTGGTTTTCTTTAGTAATTGATTTAATATGTTCATTAACATATAAAAGGTCTTGGTAAGCTTATTAGGTCTTAACCAAACTTATCCCAAGCTTAGAGCACATTTTCGCCCATATTGGCTTTAAGGTATTTATTTGTGTTTTGTTTGGTTTAATTGTCTACCAAGGTTTCCTAAGGACTTAATTAGCCTTATTAAATCATAATTGAATATCACTAAGTCTTGGTAGGCTCTTTGGGTCCCAACCAAGTTCACTCCAAGCTTAGAGCATGTTTTTGCTCAAACCGTGTCTTAGTGTTTTATTGTGTTTTACTATGGTTTAAATTGTACACTGATGTTTCTAAGGCAGTTCTTAGCCTTTGAATTCCATAGTTAAATGTTTAAACAACATATCACGGTTTGGGGTATTTCACTATAGATCGACTTATATAAACATACATATGTGTTTAATGTGATAACATGACGGTTACTTGATATAATACCCTTAGTATTAATATTAAGTATATGGTGACCTAAGTAAAACACTTAGGAACGAGTCACGACATTGTCGGTCTCTAGAGCATGGATCTCGAACATGAATATAACCTAGATTACTTCTAGGTATGCGTGAGACCCATTTGGCAGCTAATTAATAAATTGTATTCTCCATAATACTAAGAGCATATCTTAAACATTATGAGATAGAGATGGTGTAAGTTGAGGTGAGGAATCTAGTGTAGTTTACGAACTACCTGGTTGCGCATTTGTGATCACTGAGGGGTTCCCGATCGGGTTCCACTCCAGGTATATACCCAAAGAGCCCTATTTGGATCATGGGTCAGGTGGCTACGGCCTTTATATGGACGCCTTACGAGGCAAAGTGAATAGTCAGGGGCCTCCGGACCTCTGGAAAAATGAGCACCTTTGTGTGTACGGGAGGACTACTGTCCATGGTGAGGTTATCGGGTTGTCCTAACATGACGGCCAAGTGGTATTTAATTAAACATGGTTTGGATGGATGGGGCCTTAAGGCCAAATTAAATTAACAAAGGATGGTGTTCGCTACGACGTTTATTCAGTATTATTATTTGATATGTTCGATATACAATTGTTGTTTGTGATATTTTATGACTGTTTGAATTGGATGGATGGTTAGGTGTTTATGACTGTTTGAATTGGATGGATGATTATGAATTTATGGATGTATATTACAGTATTGATTATAACTGTAAAATGGTAAAGCATGAAACCAATCTAATAATAAGATGGTTAAAATGACTAAGTGGCCAATAGGGTCCAGGCCCTCCATACTCAGCGTTTATCGCTGAGACTACACTCATTGTGCAGGTTGTTGATTAATGCCGAAGCCGAAGTGTGGGATCAGGGTAGTTAGAGTTTATTTTAATTACCGCACATGGAGTTTATTTGTATAATGATGTTTGACTGTGGATTGTATTATGGTACGGTTATGTATATTCGGGATTGGGTAGATGCTCACATGTCGACGTTTATGGTGTATGGACTTAGTATGATGTATAGGAGTTATCTCGTTATCCCAGTGGTTAGCAGTTTGTTTATGTTGGTTGTAGGATATAGTTTGTCTTCGTTACTCGCATGGGTGGGTAATCACTGCTAGAAAAAAAAGAATAAACAACGTTCTTTTAAAAACGGTTATATTTGTAAATCGTTTTTTTAGTATATTAAAGAACGATTATAAAGTAAGGCATTGTATTTATGGTTTTGGCCGGGCATTTTAAAAAACGCTTCACTTAAGAAGCGTTCTTTATTGTATCGTGCCCAAAGATAAAAAAACGCTTGGGTAATAAGCGTTCTTTATATGAAACATATAAAGAAAGCTTAATATAGAAAGCGTTTTTTATGTCTCTGGGACGTTCCGCATAAAGAACACTTCGTTTAAGAAGCGTTCTTTATGTTTTTTACTCTCAGCATAAAAAACGCTTCTTAAGTGAAGTGTTCCTTATGTTGCCTGAATAGTATGCCACTTTCCCGAAAAAATTTAATCTCTCCCGCGCCCACTATACTTTTATACAACGTAAACCCTCTAGCTACCTCTCTCTCTCGACTGAGCTCACGAATACGTACCCCAGTACCGTCGGCAAGCTACTGCCATCGCCGCCCTTCCGTCGCCGGCCGCCACTCCCGTCGCCCTTCCGTGTCGTCACCCGTCCGTGATGCCGCCGCTTTCTGACCGTCTCTCTCGCCCTTGATGATACGCGTTGGCTCCCGATATTTGCGCGCATGCATCTTTCTTCTCTGATCATCATCCAAATAGTTGCATGCCTGTCGCCCTCTCTTTCGGTAATTTCATCATCAAAATCTGCGAAACAGGAACATATATATATTTATGCTCTTTCTCTTATTAATTTTGCAACCCGCGATCGAACTGCAGGAATTAACGTACATATGCCCGTCGCCACTACGTTATATTATTAATTGATTCATCTGCAGTAATTTTACAACCCAACTGGCGTAATCGATCCATGCTCCATCGCCTCTTTTCCTGATTCTGCTGGAGGTAATTTTGCTAACCAAATTAACTGATCGATCATAACATATAAAACATGTTGTGGTTGGGATTAATCACGTGATCATAAAATATTAGGATTAATTAAGTGTTTGGGGAATATTAATTAATTTTGCAAACCAATTAAACTGTCGCCTGAGCTGATGATTTTTGGTATATACTTGCTGGTTGTGTCCAAATGGACCTGAGATTAATGTGTGTATTAGGCGAAAAATATGATGTGTTTGGGCATACAAATATATATATAGCCACGTACCATAAATTTTGCAAAACCATGCAAACTGTCGATCATGAACATACATGCTCTGTTTGAGATTAATGTGTTTATTAGGATTAAGTGTGTAGGATTAATTTTGCAAACCAAACTGTCGCCTCTTGTACATGCTCTATATATTGTGGTGAAACCCTGTATTTTTAGGGGGGATACTGTCGGATTTTGCAGAAAATTTTGTCAAACTATTGAATTATTGGATTCGTAATGTAATTATTGTTGTGTACAAACTATCTCGTGCAGGCATTGTTAGTACGTACTTTTCATTGTCACACGCCTGATACGGGCTGGTTGATTGAAGTCTAGGTTCTTCACATCAAGACTAAGCAGACTACTCATCAGATTAGGTTAGTTTATAATTTTTCTCTAATAACTTCTTAATTGTTTATATAGTGTTTCTCTGAATAGCTATTAAATATACTCGAACATAGTCACCCGTCCGAGATATACCTACTAGAGGTATATCTTGGACAGTCCCCGTCGGGACTGTCCAATCACGTTTGATCTCACCTTCTAGGTAGTGAACAAGTTTATGAAAAACAGTTCATTTAAAAATTCTGTAGCCTTTCCCTTTTGTTCTTCGAGTGTATACATTCATATATACACTAGAAGAACAGAAGGGAAATGCTGCCGAAATTTTCAATGAATTGTTTTTTATAAACTTGTTCGCGTGTGAGATTGAACGTGATTGGATGGGTTTAGGTTGTAAAATTTGTAAAAGTAACTGGACTAATATCTGCCAACATATGAACGATATCGATCAGTTGTAAAGTAATACATCGATCTCACAGGAAGAGATGGAGCGTTCAAAGATGTACAATGACAGACTTGACAACGATTACCTACAAGGGGTCGATAGGTTTTGTAACATCCTAGTCAACAATCTTCAACCGAGGAATAAGGGGTATATTTTGTGTCCATGCATCGACTGTAAAAACGACTTCAAGTATAGAGATATTGAGAAAATTAAGGACCATTTGATTCGACGTGGGTTTACAGAAGATTACGAAGACATAGCATTATGGAATGGTCAGCATGCAGTGGATGTGTTGGACTATGTAGAAGCTTCAGTAGAACAACCAGAATTGGACGACATTGAAAACTTTGGGGATGACACAGAAAACTTTGGGGATGATGACTACTACACGATTAATGACAAGATCACAGAAGATGCGAACCTTGACACACTATTGGAAGATGTAGAACAATACTTTACCAACAAACCGAGTACACATGAAAACTTTATGCAGTCATGTAAAGAACCACTGTACGCTGGATGTGATGCACTGGCATTGAACAAATTAAGTGCGACGCTGAAACTATTTAATGTCAAATCGAAACACGGATGGAGCGATGTAAGTTTCACGGAACTATTGCAAATTATTAAGGAGATACTACCAGCGGACAATGTCATGCCTACAACTACTTATGAGGCGAAGAAGTTAATGTGTCCAATGGGTATGGAGTACAAGAAAATACATGCTTGTCCATCGGGGTGTATCTTGTTCTGGAAGGAGTATGAGCTACATGATTGTTGTCCTAAATGTGGTGAATCACGTTATGTAAAGAAAGATCATCAAGACGACAACAAGCCAAAGGTTCGTTCCCCAGCGAAGGTGTTATGGTATTTGCCAATAATCCCAAGGTTTAGGCGGTTATTTGCTGTTCCGAAGGATGCTGAAAACCTTAGGTGGCATACAACACATAGGGTGGACGATGGTAAATTAAGACATCCTGCTGATTCACCGCAATGGAGAAACATTGACAGAATATTTCCTGAGTTTGGTAAAGAATCAAGAAATTTAAGACTTGGCTTATGCACGAATGGAATGAACCCATACGGCACTTTGAGTAGTGTACACAGTACTTGGCCTGTTTTGTTGACTGTATACAACCTCCCACCATGGTTGTGCATGAAGCCTAGGCATATTATTTTATCAATGTTGATATCCGGTCCAAAACAGCCGGGGAATAATATTGATGTGTTTCTGCAGCCGCTTATTGATGACTTGAAACTTTTATGGAATACGGGAACAACAGTATATGATTCTTATGCAAAGGAAAACTTCACACTGCGTGCTATGCTATTTTGTACAATAAACGACTTTCCAGCATACGGAAACCTATCTGGATATACAATCAAAGGAGCATTAGCATGTCCTGTTTGCGGTGATAACACTTTCGGATATTGAAATATAGTGGAAAACATGTGTACATGGGTCATAAAAAATTCCTTCCAAGACATCATAAGTACCGAAAGATGACAGATGAATTTGACGGGACGACTGATCATGCTGTAGCTCGGCAACCTTTATCAGGTGTCGATGTTTATAACCAGGTGAAAGATATTGTGAACAACTTTGGTCCTCCAACTAAAGCTACAGAGATGAGTGTTTGGAAGAAAAGGTCGATATTTTTTGATCTTGAGTATTGGCAACATTTGCAAGTAAGGCATTGCATTGATGCCATGCACGTGGAGAAAAATGTGGGTGAAAGTCTTGGTGGAACGTTGCTAAACATTAAAGGGAAAACAAAAGATCATTTAAAGGGGAAAAAAGATTTAGTAGAGTTAGGCATACGAATAGAGCTCCAACCCTAACAAAGAGGAACACATATCTTCCTGCCTCCCGCATGTCACACTCTATCCAAAGAGGAGAAAAAGATTTTCTACAGTGCCCTTTCTGACATCAAAGTACCATCAGGGTACTCTTCCAACGTAAGAAGTTGGGTGTCCATGGCTGAACTCAAGTTAGTAGGGATGAAATCTCATGACTACCATGTTTTGATGCAACATTTGCTTCCCATTGCAATTCGTGGGATTCTCCCACATGATGTCAGGAAAACCATTACAAATTTGTCCGTGTTTTTCAATGGAGTTTCTGCCAAAGTTCTAGATGTGCAGACACTGGACAAGTTGCAGGCTGAACTAATTGTCACTATGTGCCAGTTGGAGATGTATTTTCCACCTTCATTTTTTGATATTATGGTGCATCTGCTTGTTCATTTAGTAAGGGAGATCAAGGAGTGTGGCCCATTATATCTCAGGTATATGTATCCATTCGAAAGATACATGGGTGTGCTTAAAAAAAATGAAAAACCGCAGACGTCCAGAGGGAAGCATTGTTGAAGGATATGTAACTGAGGAAGTGATTGACTTTTGCACCCACTACTTAGAAGGCGTGGACCACATAGGACTTCCGAGATCAAGACATGAGGGCAAGTTACAGGGTGTAGGTACAATCGGGAAAAAAATGGTGAGGCCTGATTTTGCTGCATTGTGTAAAGCGCATCTAACCGTGTTGAGCCATGTTGAAGATGTTGAACCATACTTCGTATCACACTTAAGCGCTCTCAGAGCACAACATCCGTTGAGTCAAGTGAGATTAAAGAAGGAGCAGAATGCTACATTCGTTACATGGTTTAAAGAAAAAGTTATGCATGAAGATTCAGGCAATGTAACTGAAATGGTTAAGTTATTAGCGCTCGGTCCGAATCTTGATGTTTTATCGTACGAGGGTTTCGATGTGAATGGGTTCTCTTTTTATACTGAACGCCAAGATCGTAAGTCAACAAATCAAAATAGTGGTGTTCATCTAACTGCTTCACAGGAAATATATCAAGATGCAGGTAGTAAGGGAGTGACAATGAGGAAAGAGTATTACGGTGTGATTCAGGAGATTTGGATCCTTAACTACACCGGTTACGAGACTTGTGTCTTTAAATGCAAATGGGTAGACAACAGGCGCAGTTACCGACAGGTGGAACACGGTATGAAGTTGGTTGATCTAAACGCATTGACATACAGAAGAACCGTTTATAGTTGCTTCTAAAGCTAGACAAGTGTTCTACTGTCGTGATCAATCTAATCCCAGATGGTCAGTTGTATTGCAAAGTAAGCGACGGATAGTTGGTGTTGATGGTGTTATGAACGAGGAAGATTATGACTGTGAAATGGACAATGTTCCCCTCCAAATGCCAATGGAAGTTGATAATGTGACCAACTTTCAGTGCACAAGATCAGATCATGGAGAAGGGTTGTGGGTGGAAAAATGAACAAAAAGTAAGTCTGGCATAAAAAAAAGTGAATGCTTAACACATGCGTGTACAATTTATGTTTGTTTATGACTTATTTATGACACTGACTATATATATATTATGTAATGATATTGTGCAGATTATGGATGCCGACGATCATGAGATGCTCATACAGTGTGATGAGGAGATGGAGATGGAGATAGATTCAGAGATGCAGTTAGCGGAGCGTACACAGATCGTCGATGCCGCTGATGCTCCTACGACCTCGGACCCTCCTACGACCTCTCATCTCCCTCCACGAAAGACACGAGGACCGTCACGTGGTCTAAATGAGAAGAAGGAGAGTGGCATGATTGATTTGGTGTGGGATAGGTATATGTTACACCTATATGTTATTTTGTTTTATTTTTTCACATATATACTGATATTTATACATTTATATGAAGTACTATATATATTTCGTACGTATGACTAACATATATACTGTATATATTACAGGTATCTTAGACCCACTGGCGAGAAAAAGTAGAAGTTTGCCAGCGCCATGGGTCGATTGGTTAAGACCCATTGCTGTATCAACAAAAAATGGAAGAACCAAGATCCGGAAATAAAGAAGATCATGTGGATGAGCTTGAAGAAGAAGTACCAGATCCCGGATGAAGCATATGATAAAGTGATGTCACTGCTTGCTTTGCGTATGCGAGCGTTCAAAAATAGGCTGGTGGCTGGTTGGATCAATACGAACAACCCGAAGCGGGTGCCTCCCTATGAGCTGTACGCTGGCATGATCACTGAGGAGGATTGGAAGGAGTTCTATGAAGCACATATCACCCCTGAGTTCAGGGTACGTAATTGTTTTCATAGATTAACTTTTAAGTTTATGATGTTAATGTAACAGGATAAAGTTTATAAAATGAATTGTATTAATTCTTTCCACAGGCAGTTCAGGAAAAAGCCCGACAAAATCGCTTGAAAGATCAGAACCCACACTACATGGGCCGAGCTGGGTACGCGGGGCGTATACCAGGCTGGATTGAAAAGGGGTTATTGAAGCGTGTGCGGGAGGACGGCACAATTGAGCAGATTCAAAGTCCGGATGAGGTGAATCGGGCACAAGCATACATGCTTGGCCGCCAATTAGAGAAGGACGGTGAAATGTATTATCCACGGAAGGAGACTGCAGACTTAGCTGCAAAAATTGTGAGTGCCCTGAGTAATATTTAATAGTTTATAAATTATTCTTACAATTTATGTATGTTTTATTTATTTGATCTAATTCATAATTTACATGTTTTTTTTCGTGTACAAGACTGCAGAGGGTGTTGATTCGTTTCTTGCCCAGCCTCATACTCAGGAGGATCCGTTGAACAAAGCGCTTGGCAAGAAGGATTACCCTGGGAGAGTTCGAGGATTTGGATCCGCAGTGCGTCAGAGAGATGTTTTTCCTCGCTCCCAGCGGATCGGGAGAGAGGAAGAAATCAAGGAGATCGAAAGGAAGTTGTCACAACAATTCCAATCTGATTTGCAGCAGCAGATGCAACAAATGGAAGCAAGATTGATGGAACAGCTGAGTCAGGGGCATCAATCTTCTAGCTCATCAGTGTATGCCGCCCCTGCACCCGTTTCCACCCCTGCACCTACTTCCATCCCAGCACCTGCTTCCACCCCTGCACCTGCTTCTACCCCTGCACCTACTTCCACCCCTGTACCATCTCAGGTTTCAGTTTCTTACACTGTACCTGCACCTTCTGACCCATTCCCATATGCCAAGCTTCAAGTGTGCATGTGTGAATTTTAGTGCTTTGTCGTTATTTTTTTTTCAATTAATCAAAAGCATGCATGTTGTAATGTATGAATCTAATTGTTTGTGTTCGTTTATTAGGAAACCAAAAAGTGTCGTCTTCTGCAGATCAATGAACATGGCACCTTTGTGGTTGCAGTAGGCACAATTCTACAGACTGATTCGGCGTCACTGTGTCATTTTAAGCGAGTGCCGGCCTGGTACGTCCGTGTGTTGGTCGACAGTGTCTGTGAAGGCTGTGATCACATTCCACTACTGATAGAGTGGAATGATTGGAGCACTATCATTGAAGCACGTGGCTCACAAGTACCATGGCCTTGCAATCTGGTGGAATTATCTGATAGTAGGGTAAGCAAAACAACTTATATAAATTTGTTTACTAATTACCATTTCATATAAATGCAGTTTTGGGAGAATATAGTTTTCTAACGTATATATGCTAACTTGTCATTTCTTAGACACCTGTTCCTATTGCTGGCAAAGGTAAGGCAGTCAGTGCGTCGAAAGGAAAGGGACCATCGGGTCAGCAGCATGGTCACTACATCAGCCCACTTCGACGCGATTTCATTCTTATCCAAAATTTGGTGAAAACACTAAAAAAACGTCAGCAGATCTTATATGACTTGATACTCGGGAAGGGTGATGATTTCATTGAGTTCATCCTTAGGGTTCCGCCGTCTTTGTTCCACAGCGGAGAAGCACAGGAGTTGCTGATCAGTATTAGCGATGTCAAGGAGCTGCTGCTTGGTGATATGCTGAACATCTCGGTGATTCAATCCTACTGCTTGTAAGTATCACATTTTTTCACTTTCAAAGTTAATAGTAAGTTTTATGTATATATAATTTTAATTTAATGCATTTGTCATCAAAGGCCCTTACTATCGAGGCTGGTGGCAAAGAAACTGGACAATATGATCACCTTCCTATGTCCACAAATCATGTCTTCTGAGGAAGCTATGAGAGACGGTGCTGTGTGTCAGATCCATATGCGCAATGGCATAATTGCGGCGGTAAAGAGGAATAGCAAATTTGTGCTCATACCATATCATCAGATGTAAGCGTGCTTGACCACCTTATGCTTTTGTCTTGTTTTATGTTAACTCATATATATTTCGAAGGTGAAGTTGATTTGTTGTTGTTTCAAACTTGTAGCAATCATTGGTTGTTGTTAGTGGTGTGTACTTACTCATCATCCTGTATAGTGATTGACCCTATTGGTGGAATTAAGAGAAACATCGCCATTTTTGTTCTGCTGACAAAGTAAGTAAATTGTGCATATTTTCATTTCAAAAAATAAAATTTTATACCATTTTTGATGACTTGTCACTTAACTTAATGCTTATTTTAATTAATTTTAGTGGTTTTAGAGAAGGTATGCTCAATGCCAATCAGATGAATTTTCCTTTGGATATACACTATATTAAAAAGGTAAAAAACATTCTATTTACTCATATGCATATATACTTAAATATTTTGTATATATTAGTGTGTATATATAATAATATAATTTTATTGAAAATAGTGTCCCAGGCAACCGGATAGCAGCAGTTGCGGTTATTTTGTGATGCGATACATGTTGGACATCGTGTACCACATCGACAAAATCAGTGATGAATCTGGAGTATGTGTTATAAGTTTTGTGTTTGAATTGGTAATTTAAATGGTGTACTTAATTGCTTTTATAATTCTTGCGTCCAGCTTATTCGGTTCTTTGAAAACCAAGGAGGTACTTATTCAGCTGGTGATCTAGATTTTGTCAAGGACCACATGTGCGCTTACTGGACGAAAGCAATACTGGAAGATGCCTGACTGATCAACCAATTTGCATCTACAAAAATGTAGTCTGTTGCAGTATATATGTCAAGTACACGTTTCCTACATTATCAAAGTTATAAAGATTGCTTTAATTACAACATAAGTACTTAGTAGCTTCCATCTGTGTTTGGATTTAACTGTAATCAAATTTTGTCTGCATGTGTTTATGGTACTAATACTGGCATTCTCTGTTAATTAATGGCTGAGCATGCAATTGTCTTGGATGGCTGTAATAGAAAATAATCATGCTTTTGTTAAAGCTTGGAATCTGTATAAGGAAAATAGTGGAGATGCTAATCTGTTCATGACTCATGGGTCTGTTCCTATGCAGGATCATATTAAAGTTAATTAGGGAGTGAAGAGTAGAAGAGGTCAGGCCTTGATTGTGGCTGGTTCAATAAGAAATTAAGAAGGCAACCTTCTGATGGCTTTTAACAAAATCTTGAAACCTTCATGTTCGATGCTTGGAGCTGAGATCCAAGGACTACTGTTTGCTATAAAATGGGTGATAGAGAATGGATTTTCATGGATGGAACTAGATGTCGGAAATCAAGAACTTTTTGTTTTCTTCAAGAAGATTGAAGATGGATCGCTGAGAACTTGTATCTCAGATTGCTGGGAGCAACTGTTTTATGTGCTAAATCTGTGAGATTAGTAAGATTAGCTTAAATGTTTCAGATCTTAATTTTACAGTCCTTCTGATTTCCTTTATCATGTATAATAGTTCAGTTTTTATTCAATGTTGGGTAGGAGAAAACATTCCCTACAAGATATCTTGTACTTTTGATAGGGATGTAATCTGATTTTCGGAATGAAGAGGATCTCAAGGTATTAATCAAAAAAATTGGTAGAGATTTTAATTTCTTTTTTACAGTCATTGTGATGGCTTCTACTGTGTTGAAAATGCAACAATGCATTAATTGATCTGTGATGTGATGATATCGATCTATTGCATTTGTTGGAACAGAGATTTCTGAAAAAAAAACAAAAAAAAATATATATATATAAAGAACGCTTATGCATATAAGCGTTCTTTTAAACTCTCCCGCCAACCATCATAAGAAATGCTTATATGTGATAAGCGTTGTTTTTGACTGAGCTTAAAGAACGCTTCTTAGGATAAAGCGTTTTTTATGTTCCCATCGTTCTCGCATTATAAAGAACGCTTTGAAAATAAGCGTTCTTTAAAGGTAGTATAAGGAACGCTTTGAAAGCGTCATTTAAAACGTTTTAGCATTTGCATCGCTCGAATAAACAATGCTAAATAAACGTTCTTAAATGCCAAATTTAGCATTGTTTATTCTTTTTTTTCCAGCAGTGAATGGCCGGTGACACCCGAGTGAGTATTATTGTTGTTATTATTTCTTCCGTTGTAAGATGTTTTATTTATTGCTACGTGAGGGATTATTACGTGTTTATCGAGAGGGGTGTTACAAAAGTGGTATCAGAGCGGTACTCCGCTCTGATGACGAGACACTAGGTTAAGGCAGTGAGCTTAGGACTTGGGAAATTATGGGAAACGTTTGTGAGGTACGAGATGACTCGTCTTAAAAGATATTGTGTTTAGTAACGCAAGTTGCGTGATATATTAGCCTTTAAAGCAATTCAATATCTACTGGTTGTGTACGGTAAATTACCGAGTATTTATGTGACATACTGTACTACATATGTCTGGGGGAACTAGAGGGTGTGGTACCGGTAGAGGTAGAGGCGGTGACCCCGTGATTCCAGGAGTTGCAGAGACGATTGCTGCCGTACTTGCACAACTTGGTACTCAAATTGGAGGAACACCAGCCCACCCGCCACAGCCCAGGGAAACGAACTGGCTGAAGTCAGTTTCCAAGACCCGACCACCTACATATTCTGGGGAGCCAGACCCCGTAGCCTTAGAGCGTTTCATAGTAGAACATGAGAAGGCCTACGAAGCTTTACAAGTACCTGCCGACAAGAAGGTCGTCATTGCTGCTTTCCATCTGAAGGATGCAGCCAGCACTTGGTGGAGGTTGGTCAAGGACCATTACTTGGCTACGCCCAACTTTTCGTGGGCTGCCTTTGTCGAGTTGCTGAGGGGGAAGTACTACCCGGCACATCTCAAGCAGAAGAAGCCTCGAGAGTTCGAGACACTCTCCCAGGGAGGTCTGACCGTGGATGAGTACTACGCTCGATTCATTGGTCTGCTGGACTTCATCCCCGGAGTTGATTACTCAGAGACCGTGAAGGTCGAGAAGTTCTGGGGGGGATTGTTGTTTTGCATCCAGATGGCAATGGGTGCTACCCTCTATTCTACTATCCAGGTATAAACATGAAAGCCATAAATTCTTTACTTAATACATTACCGATTAACTTTGTGAGAACTTACCAATGAGATTCCAGAAGTGTTATGATGCTGCCTCGAGGACGGAGCTAATGCTCCAGACTCGGGAAGAGACTCTTGGGACAAAGAAGAGAAAGAACCCTGAGGGAGAGTCTGAGGGTGAAGGAGCATCTCCAGGCGATATCCAGAAGAAGGGAAAGTAAGGACTTATCACATTCTAGATTGTTTACCATATTAAACACCTTATGAATGCTGACCCGGAACCTTGAACAGGAAATTCTTTCAGAAGAAAGGGCAGCAGGGTCACCAGGGAGCTATGGGGAAAGAGACCGTCCTTCGGTTGACCGGCCCAGCTATAGATGCTCAGCCTTTGAGATCGGCGCCTCCTAAAGGTGAGAACGCCTACCTCTTAAATTAATTGTAACCTTAACCTTTATATCATTAGATTTTAACTTAAACTAAATACTACCATTAGGCACCGTACAGCCCCAGCGCCATTTCTATTGCAAGGGATGTGGGAAGGATCATCCTGGGGTCGACTGCAACGGCCGCAAAGTTGAGTGTCGGTGCTGCAAGAAAGAGGGCCACCGGGAGTTCGAGTGTTGGATGAACCCTGAGGGCCGTAACTACAGACCACCAAGGAATACTCAGAAGACCTCAGCTGGAGGATCAAGAGTACCACGAGGCGGTCAGGATGGCCAATCATTGATAAGTGTGAAACATATAGGCTTTTAAAGGTTTAATTACCTTATAATCTGCTATAATTTAAGCAATGTTTCCCACTTATTCTGTGTTTTTCCTAAGATTGATGTTTTGATATGAACTAATGCACTTTATATGTTAAATATAGGAAAAAACCCAGGGAAATGAAGATTTTACATCATAAGGATTACAACGCAACAAACGGGGAACAAATCAGGGAAAGAGACACAAAAATTGGTCGTGTCCGGGTCAACCTGGCCGGACGCAGAACCGGACGTCTCACGTCCGGATCTGTGTCCGGGTCAAGTTAGCCGGACGTGACCCAAACGAGAATTATGTGCCCTGTCCGGATCTGGACAGCGATCGGACATATTCGAGATTCAGATCCAAAACCGCTGTCTCACGTCCGGATCCGGACACGATCCGGACATGTTTCGAGTTTCAGATCTAGAGGTTCTGTGTCACGTCCGGACCAGGACACAACCCGGACACAATCCGGACGTCACACAGCGATGAAAAATAAAAACGCACTCGTACTGATAATTGGGCTTTCGGCGCAATTATCAGACGGCGCAATTATCAGAGCCCATACCTCCTTAATTTATGCAGTGTCCATGCTCAATAACTCATCACACCACTAACGAATGTTTCATTTCTAATCCTATATAAACCCTCCTCCTCCTTTCATTTCAAATCGTCCCAGACTCTCTGAGTCTCTCCATTCCTCTCTTCTCCCTCTCTACACAAATCTCCTCTGCGATAAACCAATCCCCCACTCATAAATCGTTCTCCGTAAAACCTTCACCCTCAACCCACAGACAAAACCCTGCTCACGAGCTTCATTTAGCCGCGTCCGGTTGACGTCCGGATCCGGACAAGCACCTGGAGAAGGCGTCCGGATTGCGTCCGACCCTAGACAGCCGGACAGGAGACGTCCGGATCGCGTCCGACCCTAGCCGGACAAGAGTGGAATTTGCAGAATCGTCTCGACGGCTTCTAAAACCAGTTTTTCTGCTAAATCCCTCTATCCTTATGCTGTTTATACTGAGCATTGTTTTTTGTCTATGGCTGAGTAGTCGCTTTTAATTTCGGTTTACTATGTATCTCTAGAATAATTATTTCTGAACCTTTGTGATTTTCTGCAGTACAATAAAGTTCTTTACCCTTATGAATTCTTAGACTTGTTAATCTGATCAATTAATTGAGTCTATCAGTTTGTTAGCTTATAAGTGAGAACTGCGGCTATCAATTGACTACAGGGAAAGAACCGGTTAGTATAGAGATGGTAATTCCTCTAAAAACACTAGCTGACCATTAATCTAGACTATGCTTAAAGCGATTAGTAAACAGTGGATTCATAACGAGAGTTAGGATTCGGTCTTTGCTAATTAGAATTCGTGGAGCGGGAGACCGAATACGAGTTATCCTTATTCTAGGGTTTTATTCAGAATATTGCAGAAATCACTTAGGGGAAGAAATTGCAATCTAGAGAGAAGTAGTAAACCGGAATTTCCTTTATCAAACAAAACCAAAAACAAATTGTTTACCTGTTTATTGTTTAGTGAACTCTTTTACAAACATTCACCATCACAAACAAAAACCCCCAATTTCCTGTTATTTATAGTTTTCCTTGTTTTGTGTGAAAGTAGAAATTAAACTAGCTGCTGCCTCCTTGGATTCGATACTCAGGGAATACTCCGAGATTTAAACTTGCTATAATCGACCGGTACACTTGCCGTTAGGTTAAACCCCCAGCACAATTTACCGTTAGGTTTTACCCCAACAAGTTTATGGCGCCGTTCCGGGGAGGCACGGTTGCTTAGTTTAATTTTTATTTATTTTATTTTTATTTATTTATTTTGTCTTTGTTTTAGTTTATTTTTGTTTTTATTTTCTTCTGTTATTTTCTTAGCTTTGTGCAATTTGTTTCTTATTATCTGTGGTTCTAGTTTATTTAGGTTTTACCCGATTGTGTTTTACAACTACTGTCAGTTATCTGATTTTGGTTTATGGTTAAAACTCGTTCTGAAGGAACTCCTGAATTTGATCTGGAACCCGAGATAGAACGACTTGCGAGAAGAAGTCGCCAGGGACTAGTACTGGAGCCTGCAATTGAACCAGAGGTGTTTCTCAAGGACTCACCAGGGGATACCTTTGATTCCGAAGAAGAAAATCTTATGGACGGTATCAGCAGAGAGAGAAGGATGAACGACTACACTCGTCCGAATGTGGAGGGACTAACATCACCAATAGTAATCCCTGCACTGCCGGAAGGGGTAGAATGGCAATTCAAGACCCATTATGTCACAATGGTCCTAAATGCGCCGCAGTTCAGTGGAACAGTCACTGAAGATCCAAATGTTCACCTCACCTCCTTCCTGCGATTGGTTGGAGCTTGTTCAACACCAGCTTCTCAAGAGGTAGCCAGGCTAACTTTGTTTCCTTTTTCACTCAGGGACAGGGCTGCAGGTGTTAAACTCCCTATCTCCAAACAGTATCACTCCTGGACCGAGCTAGCAAACACATTCCTGGCGAATACTTCCCACCATCTCGCATGCTGACCATGAGAGGTGAGATCACCAACTTCAAGCAATACAGTGGGGAGACTCTTTCAGAGGCTTGGGAGAGATTCAAGGGAATTGTTCGAAGAGTACCACACCACGGTCTGGGAGAGGAAGTCGTGTTACAATCCTTCTACAAAGATCTTGATCCCCAGAGCCGACTTTTGGTGGATACTTGTGCAGGAGGAAGTCTTATGGAGCTTCCAATCAAAAGGATACAGGAGTTGTTGGAAACTCTCTCCAACTCGGCTAATCAGTGGGGAGGTGCTAGGGCATCTACTGAGGTTCCCCCAAGAAAGACCGCTGGGATCTATGAGGTAGATTCGAACACTCTTTTAGCTGCTAGGATGGATAGCATGTCTAAACAATTTGAGAAGATGTGTGCAATGATGAAACCTCAGTCAAGTGCAGCTGTTGTGACCGACTCTTTTCCACAGTGTGAGTATTGTGGTAGAAGTTCCAATATGTGTCAGTGTAATCCTCAGCAAAATGAAGAGGTAAACTATCTGGGAAACAGGCAAGGGAACTTCTACAACAACCAAAACAATCAAGGGTATCAGCAGCAGAGGTTCCAGGGAAATAACTACAGTCAGAGGCCCCCAGCAGAACACTCAGCATTTTCAGAGACCTCATCAAAATCAGCAAATGCAGAACCAGCAGGCACAGAAACAGCCAGCTAGTGTGAGTTCAAGTTTGGAGGATATGATGCGAGAGTTTATCCTGTCAACCAATAGGAAACTCGAACAGCAAGAGAGCATAAATCATGAGAACAAGACATTCATCTTGGAGCAAAAGCCTTCAACAAACATCTTGAGACTCAGATTGCCCAGCTGAATGAAAATTTTTCTGATAGACCTGCAGGGGCTCTACCTAGCCAGCCAGAGAAGAATCCTCGCGAATATGCTAAAGCAGTGACTTTGAGGAGTGGCAAGCAGCTTGATCCCTCGATCCCTGAGGCTGAAAGCACTCCGGCTGAAAAAGACAAAGTTGTCAGTAAAGAGGTAGAAATCATCAGAGGGCCAGAGTCAGAAAATACTCCAGTTGATAATAGTGCACAGAAAGATGGTGAGCTGACCGGCGAAGTTGTCCAGTCTTCTAGATCATCACGACGAGCGGTCCCTGAGCTCCCAGTGCCATTCCCAAATCGACTGAAAAAGAGAGACCTCGACGAGCAGTTTGGTAAGTTTCTTAGCATCTTTAAGAAACTAACAATTAATATTCCCTTTTCAGATGCTTTGACGCAGATGCCCATCTATGCGAAGTTCTTGAAGGACATCCTTTCAAATAGAAGGTCATTAGTTGAGAAGGAGACGGTGCAATTGACAGAAAAAGTTTCTGCAGTGCTTAGCAAGAACCTCCCACCAAAGCTCGATGATCCCGGCTTGCCAATCATTCCATGCTCAATAGGTAATGTCGATTGTGGTAAGGGTCTCTGTGATTTGGGAGCTAGCATAAATTTGATGCCTTTATCCATGTATCTTAAACTTGGATTAGGAGAGTGTAACCCTACTCGCATTACTTTACAATTAGCAGATAGATCTATTATCTTTCCAAAGGGTGTGGTTAGAGATTTAGTTGTTTCTGTTGGTACCTTTGTTTTTCCTGCTGATTTTGTAATTCTAGATATGGAGGAAGACAAGGAAGTACCCTTAATTCTTGGACGCCCTTTCATGCGAACAGCTAGGACCCTCATTGATGTTGAGGGTGGTAAGATTATTTTAAGAATGCATGATGAGCAGTTAGTCTTTGACATGTCCAAGGTTACTAAACATCCTTCTGACGTACATGCCTGTTTTAGTCTAGATGCTATTGACTCTTTGATGCAGGAATATATCTTTGGTCCAGCTGAATTAGATGAGTTAGAAAAATGTTTAATTAATTCTTTTGATGGAGCTCATGAGGATCCAGAGATTGCTGAGGTTGCATTCCATTTATCAGCTGGTAGACCATTTCGCAGGGGTGCTCATATGGAGAAGGAGAGATTAGAGCGAGAGCCTAAGGAGTTGATTCCTTCCATCAAAGCACCACCCACCTTAGAGCTAAAACCTCTCCCTAGTCATTTAAAATATGCCTTTTTAGTTGAGCCCTCTGGTTTACCTGTTATTATCTCTGCAGATCTAACACATTCGCAGGAGGAGCAACTTTTGCAGGTACTCAAAGGAATAAGGAAGCAATTGGATGGTCTGTTGCTGATATCAAGGGGATATCAGGAAATTTCTGTACCCACCGCATTCACTTGGAGGAAAACTGCAAGCCAATGGTTCAACCTCAACGACGTTTGAATCCTAATATGAAAGAAGTGGTGAAGAATGAGGTAATCAAACTTTTGGATGCAGGTATCATCTATGCTATTTCAGATAGTGAATGGGTGAGCCCTACACAGGTTGTACCAAAGAAAGGGGGATTTACTGTCATCCCCAATGAAAAAGGTGAACTAGTCCCTCAAAGGACTATTACAGGGCATAGGGTGTGTATTGATTACAGGAAATTAAATGCAGCAACTAGGAAAGACCATTTCCCTCTGCCTTTCATTGACCAAATGTTGGAAAGGCTTTCAGGGCATAAGTATTATTGCTTCTTGGATGGATACTCTGGATATTTTCAAATTCCTATTGCTGTAGAGGACCAGGAGAAAACCACGTTTACATGTCCCTATGGAACATATGCCTACCGACGCATGCCTTTTGGATTGTGCAATGCGCCAGCTACCTTCCAGCGATGCATGACTGCTATATTCTCTGATTATCTTGAGAAATGTATCGAGGTATTTATGGATGATTTCTCTGTGTTTGGACTAACGTTTGATTCATGTTTGGAAAATTTAGATCAAATTCTAGCCAGGTGCAGAGAGACTCATCTAGTACTGAACTGGGAGAAGTGCCACTTCATGGTGCAAGAGGGCATTGTGTTGGGTCACAAGATATCAAGCAAAGGTATTGAGGTAGATAAAGCCAAAATTGAGGTCATTGAAAGTTACCACCACCAGCCTCAGTAAAAGATGTCAGAAGCTTCCTCGGTCATGCAGGGTTCTATAGAAGATTCATAAAGGACTTTTCGAAAATCTCAAAACCTTGTGTGATTTACTAATGAAAGATGCAAAGTTTGAGTTTACGCAGGTCTGTCTTGACGCATTCAACACAATAAAGGAAAAGTTGGTGACTGCCCCTGTAGTTATTGCTCCTGATTGGTCCTTACCTTTCGAGATCATGTGTGATGCGAGCGACTTTGCTGTGGGAGCGGTCCTCGGTCAAAGGCACGAGAAGGTACTGAGAGTTGTCTATTATGCCAGCAAGACACTCAATGACGCTCAGAAAAACTATGCCACCACAGAAAAGGAGTTGTTGGCCATTGTCTTTGCTTGTGACAAGTTCAGACCATATATCATCGGGAGCAAAGTCATCATACATACTGATCATTCTGCTTTGAGGTATTTGTTCCAGAAAGCTGATGCTAAGCCCCGGTTGATCAGATGGATCCTACTCTTACAGGAATTCGACATTGAGGTGAGAGACAAGCCCGGAGTACAGAACGGAGTTGCTGATCATTTATCACGGATGCAAGTTCCTGATAACGGTATACCAATTAATGAATATTTTCCTCATGAGCTAGTATGCAATTGGTTTTAAGGAGGACCCTTGGTATGCCGATATTGCGAATTATCTTGCTAAGCAGATTTTGCCACAAGAAATGTCGTATCAGCAGCGGAAGAAATTCTTTTCTACTGTTAAGCAATACCGGTGGGATGACCCATTCTTATTCAAGGTTGTGGTGATGGAATTATTCGTCGGTGTGTTCCAGAGACTGAGATTCGTGACATCCTTATCCACTGTCATTCAAGAGAAGCTGGAGGACACTTGGGCCAGCCAAGACAGCAGCTAAGGTATTGGAGGCAGATTCTTTTGGAAGACGCTACATAAAGACTGCCATGCATTTGTGTCCACATGTGATAGCTGTCAGCGCCAAGGTAACCTTTCACGTAAGCTTGAGATGCCTTTGAATTACATCTTGGAGGTTGACCATTTGATCTATGGGGGATTGACTTCATGGGGCCATTTCCTTCTTCACATTCGAACCTATATATTTGGTAGCTGTAGATTATTACAAATGGGCTGAAGCAGTGGCTGCACCTACTAATGATGCAAAGGTTGTGCTGAAGTTTTTGAAGAAAAACATTTTCACTAGGTTTGGGTACCACGGGCAATCATAAGTGATGGAGGATCGCACTTTTGTAACAAGCAGTTTGAAGCCTTGCTGCAAAAGTATGGAGTGAGACATAAGGTATCCTTACCCTATCATCCACAGACCAATGGGCAAGCTGAGGTAACTAACAGGGAGATTAAGTGGATTCTACAGAAATCTGTTAGTTCATCCCGTAAGGATTGGTCTATGAAATTGGATGATGCCTTGTGGGCCTACCGGACAGCTTATAAGACACCTTTGGGAATGTCTCCTTACAAGTTGGTATTTGGAAAAGCATGTCATCTTCCGGTGGAACTGGAACATAAATCTTTTTGGGCACTTAAAGTTCTGAATTGTGATCTTCAGAAGGCCGGTGAGGAAAGGAAACTACAGTTGTGTGAACTGGATGAATTCAGAGAAGAGGCCTATGAAAATGCCAAGATTTACAAGGAACGGACTAAGAGATGGCATGATAAATTGCTTGTGAAACGAGAATTTCAAATTGGTGACCGAGTGCTAATGTTCAATTCAAGACTGAAACTATTTCCGGGGAAGCTGAAATCTCGCTGGTCCGGTCCATTCACAGTTACAGATGTTTCCCCTTATGGAGTCATTGGTGTGGTCAACGAGAAAGGGGAAGCATTCAAGGTTAATGGATCACAGCTGAAATTGTACCAAGGGAGCGATGTTGATATGGTTCATTCAACACTTTGGCTCCGGGATCCTGACTCTTCAAACTGATGCACCAAGGTCTAGCCAAAGACCGAAAAGACGGGCAGCTTGGTGGGAGGCAGCCCACCAGTATAAAACTTCTCTCTATTTTCTTTTTACACTTTCCTTTTACCTGCTATACTTTACTTTTAATCTATTGAGAGTTTTTATAATTTTTAGCATGAGCCCCGACTCCCCGATTTTAATAAATAAACTCTGCCTGGTTCCACTTGAGTTCTTCTGGTTTGGCAGATTTAATCTTTCAGGTACTTCATTCTAATGCTACACTGAACTCAAGTGTGAGGAAATATCATGGCAATGTTCATCACGGATCAGGGAGTCCCTTAACACTCTTGCTATTTCATTTCTGCATTTCTTGTGTTTGTTTTATTTAATTATTTTTGGAAATGTTTTTATTTTTAAAATAATGAGGTGTTTTAGATTAATGGTTTTTAATTTAATAATATTAATAATATATATATAAAAAAAAGTTTTCAACGTGTCCGGCTAAATCAGCCGGACGCAAATCCGGACATGATACGTCCGGTTCTGTCCGGCCAAGTTGATCCGGACACACACAAAAAAAAAAAAATTGCGATTGTTTTCTAGGTTAATGTTCTACTGTTTATTGTTATTATTTGCCATGTTTGGATGTTTTAATGCCTTGGTTCTCATAGAACAACTATGTGCCAGAATATGTTCAAATAGAACATGCTGCTCGATCGGTTTCGGGTATTGGTGCATTATTTGCTTCTCTTTTCTTGCTGTTTAGGTTTCTCACTGCATTTGTTTATCGTTTAGAAACTCGCAACTTTTGCTCTGGACGACACGCTGTCTGTGACTCATGAGGAATATCTCGACCCCTGAAAACTTCAAGTGTGAGGAAGAACATCTTCCTCAATCTATAACACCAGGGGAGTCTCAGTTCCTAATTTAACTTATTGATGTTCCACCTTTGTTGCGTTGCGGGTTAATTTGCATATGCATCTATTATGAGTATAGCATGTTTTGAAAGCTCTTTTCACTTTTTTCTCTGACAATGAGGACATTGCTCCTTTAAGTGTGAGGAAGGAAAGACCTTTCCCTGAAAACATGCTAGATGTTCTTTAATGCCACACTTGCTTTTTGCTGCTCTAATACCTGTGCACACCGAGTGAAATTAAACCAAGTGAAAACCGGATGAATCTTTTTGCTTAATGAGGTTTGTATAAATAATTTTATGTAAAAATACCCTTTTCACTAAAATATGGTAGATTGGCTAGTTGTGGAAACCAGATTATTTTAGCTTGGGATTTTGGAAATGAAGTGAATGTTTGGAATGAAAAGGATAAGGCAAGGTACTCCACTGATCAAAAATTTTCCTAACAATAGCAGGCCTCGTCTATCCGGTTATTAAGTCTTAAGGGTGCCTTAACACCTATCTACCTAAGGTCTCAGGATCTGGGATAGTTGGCCCAACACCGTTACATGGATAGAGAGAAAAGTCTGGGTTATGGAATAACTCTACAATTCGCAATAATTCAATTGTTTTATATCTCTTGAAAAGAATGTTCATGCAGGCGAAAAATTGATTGCAGTTTAAATTTTTGATCATGAGTGCGTGGTGTTGAAAGGTATTGCGGAATAAGGCATTACTTCACACCCCTTGTCATCCAAAGGTTAGAGGAATGAAAATTGGTGGAAAGTCCCAAGCTAAACTAACTTGTTTTCTACAATCTAGTTTCTCTATGCTTTTACAAAATTGTTCTTCTTTCACTGTTTGTGAAAACCTACCTCTAAAGAGCAAGATTATTCTTTCATTTGTCACTTTGCTTGATTTCCCTCTGCATCTTTAATCTTGAGATTATGTGACGGTTTTAGAGATATTCTTATTCTTTAATTGCTTGAGGACAAGCAAAAGCTTAAGTGTGAGGAAGTTGATAAGTGTGAAACATATAGGCTTTTAAAGGTTTAATTACCTTATAATCTGCTATAATTTAAGCAATGTTTCCCACTTATTCTGTGTTTTTCCTAAGATTGATGTTTTGATATGAACTAATGCACTTTATATGTTAAATATAGGAAAAAACCCAGGGAAATGAAGATTTTACATCATAAGGATTACAACGCAACAAACGGGGAACAAATCAGGGAAAGAGACACAAAAATTGGTCGTGTCCGGGTCAACCTGGCCGGACGCAGAACCGGACGTCTCACGTCCGGATCTGTGTCCGGGTCAAGTTAGCCGGACGTGACCCAAACGAGAATTATGTGCCCTGTCCGGATCCGGACAGCGATCCGGACATATTCCGAGATTCAGATCCAAAACCGCTGTCTCACGTCCGGATCCGGACACGATCCGGACATGTTTCGAGTTTCAGATCTAGAGGTTCTGTGTCACGTCCGGACCAGGACACAACCCGGACACAATCCGGACGTCACACAGCGATGAAAAATAAAAACGCACTCGTACTGATAATTGGGCTTTCGGTGCAATTATCAGACGGCGCAATTATCAGAGCCCATACCTCCTTAATTTATGCAGTGTCCATGCTCAATAACTCATCACACCACTAACGAATGTTTCATTTCTAATCCTATATAAACCCTCCTCCTTCTTTCATTTCAAATCGTCCCAGACTCTCTGAGTCTCTCCATTCCTCTCTTCTCCCTCTCTACACAAATCTCCTCTGCGATAAACCAATCCCCCACTCATAAATCGTTCTCCGTAAAACCTTCACCCTCAACCCACAGACAAAACCCTGCTCACGAGCTTCATTTAGCCGCGTCCGGTTGACGTCCGGATCCGGACAAGCACCTGGAGAAGGCGTCCGGATTGCGTCCGACCCTAGACAGCCGGACAGGAGACGTCTGGATCGCGTCCGACCCTAGACAGCCGGACAAGATTGGAATTTGCAGAATTGTCTCGACGGCTTCTAAAACCAGTTTTTCTGCTAAATCCCTCTATCCTTATGCTGTTTATACTTAGCATTGTTATTTTGTCTATGGCTGAGTAGTCGCTTTTAATTTCGGTTTACTATGTATCTCTAGAATAATTATTTCTGAACCTTTGTGATTTTCTGCAGTACAATAAAGTTCTTTACCCTTATGAATTCTTAGACTTGTTAATCTGATCAATTAATTGAGTCTATCAGTTTGTTAGCTTATAAGTGAGAACTGCGGCTATCAATTGACTACAGGGAAAGAACCGGTTAGTATAGAGATGGTAATTCCTCTAAAAACACTAGCTGACCATTGATCTAGACTATGCTTAAAGCGATTAGTAAACAGTGGATTCATAATGAGAGTTAGGATTCGGTCTTTGCTAATTAGAATTCGTGGAGCGGGAGACCGAATACGAGTTATCCTTATTCTAGGGTTTTATTCAGAATATTGCAGAATTCACTTAGGGGAAGAAATTGCAATCTAGAGAGAAGTAGTAAACCGGAATTTCCTTTATCAAACAAAACCAAAAACAAATTGTTTACCTGTTATTTATTGTTTAGTGAACTCTTTTACAAACATTCACCATCATAAACAAAAACCCCCAATTTCCTGTTATTTATAGTTTTCCTTGTTTTGTGTGAAAGTAGAAATTAAACTAGCTGCCTCCTTGGATTCGATACTCAGGGAATACTCCGAGATTTAAACTTGCTATAATCGACCGGTACACTTGCCGTTAGGTTAAACCCCCAGCACAATTTACCGTTAGGTTTTACCCCAACAGACATCTACTGATGCTGGAGCCCAGATATGGAAGGGAGTAGATAGGGCATGAGCACCCTGAACTCCATGAGACCGCTGGTGGAAGACTTTTGCTTACTTTTTTATGTACTTAGCGTTGAATGGTGAAAGAAATATGTTGTAAATATGTGGGAGTGTGTCATTGACCACTCGCCTTTTTGTGTATGACTTTTGGGACTAGTTATGTGGACTCGATACGAGTGACCTTGGAACCTTAACGGATCAGATATATATGAACAGAATGTTAATGCTTACATTATCATGTAGCCCATACTCAACGACGTAGAGTCAATGAGACCGGTAATTACTGAACCAAAATTTCCACCTGCATGGCGCACTTGCTATTGCAAGCACTATGACAATTAAACCACTGAAATTTCCATCAGCCTTGCGCACTTGCCACAACAAGTGCTGCAACTGCAACTACTACTAATTTTAATCTCTTAATGTATACTTAAATTTTAATACCAATTTTCATATAAAATTTTCATATAAACCTTTAAGATTAGAACCCTATGAAACCTCAGGAAGACCGTTAGTCCAACCACTGCAACTGAAGAAATTATACAGCTACTATAATTGTAAACCACACCTGTTTAATTGTTCAAGAATTTTCAGACATGGCTTATTAGCCAAATACCATAAGTGTATACCTGCATTTAATGCTAATCACTAATAGTGATGAATGTTTAGTCCTTATGGACAAGCATAACCTTGTATGGAATAGAATACCCTTTGTAGATGCACCACCGTGAGTGAGGATGGTTGGAAAGTGAAGAGCCAAGTTGCTCAAGCTATTATGCAATCTGCAATATATCCAATTAAATGGATGAGGGAACGAATATGAACTATGGATGAGATATGATCATGATAAAAAGGGAGGAAAAGAATATGTGTTGTACTCAATAAGATCAAATTAGGAGAACCAATTTTGCTAAATATAGCACGAATTTTACTTACACCGAGCTGAATAACGCCGGCTTATGGCACGAATTACCACCGATGCCACTAGGGCAATAGCACTTACAACAAGATAACCGATAACAAGAACTAATAAACAACTAAAAGGATATCCATCAAAAGGGAGATTGACAACATAATACTTCATAATAACCGTGTGACGGACATTACCAGTTTACTAAACGAGACATGGGACGACCGCACTCCGATAGGAGCATGTGGGCCTGACAGACTTATTTATGAGTTAGTCGGGTAAGTAGTAATGTATCAGTACGGTACCCCATGTATGTAGACAAGTAGTGTTAGGAACACGAGAAGTAGTCAGCTCCGTACTAAGGACAGTGATACAGATTACCTCGAAGATGGACGAGAAGAGCCGCAGTTAAACCAACGGGCTAGAGAAACCAAGAACCTTCAACACAGAGCAGTAGACAGTATATAGTGAAGACAAGGAAACCTTTCAAGGACGTGAACACTAAGGATAGGAACATGGAAACCCATTATGGACGAATACTATGTAGAATCCTCATAAGGATCGAGCAAATTCTTGCAATCCAGAGGAAATCTACCAGATGACGTTGACATAAACGCAGGACTACGCAATGATGAGAGACAAAGCTAATATACTAGCAGATACCTTATGCAAGGAACAACATTATGATAACTAATGGACTTGAAATGTACCACTCACATGATAATTGGCTCATCTTATCTGTTTGACTCATTAGATATTAGCTGCTGAGAGTTTACGCCTCTGCACTCTATAGGACTGAGTGTTTTGGTATTGCACTCGTGCAGTTATTAATCTAGTGGGAATACGGGAAGATGTAATGGATATCAACACGAGTGTGTATCAAAGAACCACAACAGTGTGTTACTCCGGAACAAGACCACCAGGAGACACGGATGACAACCTTTATCTCCGTGGACATGTAGGCTGGTACGTCTTAATATTACAAAGACAAGTGCAAAGAGCACTAAGTACTAACAATAGCCAATGTCATATTGCACCTCAAGCTGAATATCAGTGAGAGAAGACACACACATGTACGCTAGTGATCCAAATGAGAGGATACACAACAATGAAAGGGGCAAACTGAGCCTATGTTCATGGGTCTGCACCTCAGTAGGGAGCGAGTGGGCCCATTAGAATGAACTTGGGAGAGAGCACAAATAGTTCAGTGCCTCACCCTTTATGTATTGTGAAGCCCAGAAGGGCTGGAGTCATACCTGTCTCTCTGATATGAGGATAATCCACGAGTTGGAGAACTCTATGCGAGCCAAGTATCCAGCGCTCCTTGTTGCGCGGCTGTTGTATACTTGTGGGGTACGGGGGCGTAACCCATTTTAAGGGGGGTAGAGCCTCTTGGCTGTGCACGTGTGTGCACTAAGTTTTGTTGTTTTGTATGCGGGGCATACAGCAGTTTGTGGTATGCGGGGCATACGAGGTTTGTTTATTTGTTTGTTTCGTATGCATGACAAACAGTGAATTGGTGGTATGCGGGGCATACGAGGTTTTGTTGGTTATGTTTGGTACGTGGGGCGTACGTTGTTGGTCTGTTTGTGTGTGATGTGCACTTGTATGTATGTATCTTATGAGATACCTGTTTGAATGATGTATATACACCCATGAGTGTAATACTTTCTTATGATACTTGCGATATATATATATTACCTTGTAGATTGATTACATATGGTATCACCTAGATACGAAATGAATCATTAGATGTGGAATGTGGAAGGATGGTATGTTGTGGACACCTCGGGGAGGTTGTCAGGGTTTGTAGAATTGATAGGAAATAATGGTGCTGATGGATCACCTATATCCATATATGATTGAACTAACACCACAAAGTGATGGCTATGTGCTGTATAAGCACAATACGATGTGTGTAAATGATATATCACATAGATATACATTATGGGTTATATGGGTAGTTATTAAAACACCTATTTGGATGAAGCGACTTCGGGATGAAGTCTTTTTAAGGGTGGTAGATTTAAATACACCAAATTAATTAAACATGGATTAAACATCTAATCACATTAGTTAAGGCTTAAACATGCCTTAAAAGTCAATTGAGAACAACAATGGTTAACACAAAGCAAGATATTGCACCATTTGACTGTTTAGGATAAATACATACCCAAATAAACTTCTTAGGACCTAAAATTCTGTCCTAAGAATATTAACACATAGAGGAACATACTAAAATCGTTGGACAACACTCCAACACAAAGAACAAGCATTTACATGCTTCAAGGTCAAGTAGGGCAAAAATATGCTCTAAGAAATCTTAAAGGTCTTATGACCTCTATTTGATATACAATTTAATTCCTAAGATCAATTATCATGTAAGGAACAAAACAAAACTTTTCTCAAAGAAAAATAAGCTCAGAAACACCTTGTGACACAAAATGTGCACTAAAACACCTTAAAACACGTTTTTGTGTATGAGCTCTAAGATATTGACTTTTTGTCACTTTAAAGACTAGATTACATTCTTTATATCATTAATGTGACATGATAGACTATATTATAAATTCTAAATCAAAGTTTAAAAATAAAATCAAAATGGGTGATTTTGGGTGAATAGTACCTAAAATAACATTTAATTACTTAACTTTAACCATGGTCAAATGTCACCCATTGACCAAACCACCCATTGTGACCTCTTTAGGCTGTCATACCCACCCATTAAGCAACCGAAAATATCTAAGGATGTGTCATCTAAGACTATTTACTAAAGTAAGTAAACATTACCTTATAAGCTCTTTTTTCTTCTCTTTCCTCCCATTACTTCCTCCAGCCGTCTTCTTCAGCTCCATACCCTCTCTTTTAAAATCCTTAATAGCAAGGAGACTCCAAGTTCAGTTGGTAAGATCTTTTGATCTAGGTAAGATTCTAAGACAAGTTTATGTCCATTTTCTTCATCTTTTTCTTCTCTTTCCAATGAGCTTACCCACTTCCATTTTCATCCAGCCATTTGGTGTGAGTTTGGGTTGGAAAATATGTTGTGTTTCGGTGGAGAAATTCAGGGGAGGAAGGAAGCAAAGCTATATTGTTCTTAAGGTATAAAAATGTGCTTTAAGCACTTATCTCTTCATTTCTTTCATTACCGATTTGAAATCTTGATTCCCTAGGCTTATTATCTTCTTCATAACATACTTATTCAGTTGGTATATCAAGAGCTTCAAGGAATAGCCAAATCCATGCCAAAAACACCATTTTTAGCATTTTAATCAAGGTGAAAATTAGCCATCTTATAATCTAAGTTATTCCGGTTATCAACTTGGTTGTAGTAGCTCTTTTTGATGCTCTTGTTCTTCTGTAAAAACAGGCCAAAGAACATCTTATTTGCCTTTGGTATTCTAAGGTAAATTTTACCTTGAAAATATACATTAAACACTTCTTATGGTTAGCTCTTGTTTGGAGACTAATCATGCCTTAATTGCTGTGTGCAAACATGTAAACTAAGCTATGGAAAAATTGTTCCGAAGCAGTCGAGGCCAAACAAGGCCTAAACTTGGCAAAAATAAGGTATAAATCACTTAAATCTTCACTTGGTATATTAATATGTGTTTATACATATATGTATATATATGCCGTGAGTGAACAAGGTATAAAAGTTCTTATTTTGACCTTAGGTGATTAAGCAATGGTTTAGTAAATTTATATAAGTAATTAATTAACATAATTGTCAAATTTAAGACATTATGTAGAAAATTGGTAATTAATGGAAACTTATGGGAGAGGCCAAGATTTTAAAGCATTTTTGAGCATTTATGTGTAATTTATTTTATAAGCTAATGTTTGTAATAAGGCCATGTACTTTAGGCCATTTTATTTATGTATTTATAAGGTTTTAATTAAGTTTAGGTAACATATATATATATATATATATATATATTACCGCAAGGAATTGGGGTATAAAGTGTAATTAAATTAAATTTGGAGGCTATATAATAATAAAGCCGAAAGTTTGAGGTTAAAATCATTTAAAATAAAAATTATAAGATTTTATAAAGTTTTGGGGTTAAATGGTAATTTTTGAAAAATATGGGTACAAACCGTAATATATGGGAATTAATGGTCAAGGAAATATTAAGGAGGTCAACCTTGACCATATGGTAGGTTTTGACCAAATTAGATAAGTTAAATAACTTATGTAAGGTTTTATAATAAGATAAGTATTTAATTGTAACAATTTTATAACATATGTGGTAAATATGTTATTACCGAAACTAAAGGGTGTAAAAGTGGTATTATAAACACCCATGGGCTATTAGGAATTTTTAGGAATTTATTTGGTTGATTTTGGAATTAAAATAAACTATATATGTATAATATATAGTTATTATGTCATTGTGACACTTTAGATAAATATATGTGGTGGAATAGTAAATACCAAGATTATATGGGTTAGGAATGTTAATTATAACCCTTTGGTGGAGTTTGGTGATTTTTAGAATAATATAAGAGTATTTAATAAGATATATGTATAATATATAGTTTGAATGATATTATAAAACTATATGTTATAAGTTGGGCCAAATGGCAATTATAGAAACTTGGTGGGTTAGAAAAAATAATATAGAACAACATAGGGTCTGTTCGCAAATTTTAAGTATATATAACCATACGTTATATTTATATTAAGGTTTAAAATGTTATAATATATGATATATATAACATAACATTATATATGTGGTCAAATTATACATTTGGAAAGTTAAAGGGGTTGGAAATTAATTTATAAATAGACATGGTCTGTTCGGTAATTTTACAAAAATAAAACCATAGTTTATACCCTTTTATAAGTTAAAAATGTTATATTATATGGTATATATAACATGGTATAAATTATGGGGTGATTTTGTAAATAAAGAAAACTAAGGGTTATGAAAAAGAATAAGGTTTTGATATGGTGCCCATGCGACAATATTAAATAGTTCGTATAAAACTATAGATTATAAGTTAAAGGAAGTAAAAATATCATATTATATGATATTAGTATATGGTATAACATTACATAATGTTATGGGGTTAAAATGAAATTTAAATAAAATAAGGTGCTGTACCGAATTATTAAAGATAGGAAAATGAATTTTAGACTATGGTCTACAATTTTATAAATGTTATAACAATTATATGGTGTTAATGGTTTTAATGGAATTAATATAAGTAAGGATATACACAATAAATAATGTGACAAACTATAAATAAATAAGATTTATAAACTAAGGTATATATTGAATAAACCTTAGGAGTTGTAATTATACAACATAAAAATGTTACATAATATTGGGATAAAAATCTTAATATAAATTGTATAATATAATACAATTAATGGGAATTATCATCTAATATAAGATGATAAAATGTAACATATAATATAAGGGTTTTATAACTCATGAAACTTACCTATATGGTAAATATATACATATGCGAGAATAATGTATATAACGATGGATATATATTATGGTTGGAAACCATATAATATAATGGTGGTGGTTATTACATAAAAATAGTTACAAACTATAAGTTATAAGTTTTTGAATGCAAATATAGATTACTAAGGATAATGGATTATATAATACAAAGTAATATAATGGAAGGTGGGAAAATAATACAATATAATAAATAATGCATACATACATGCAACTATAGGTTATATACCTAAATTAAATGATGGATAAGATTAAAGAAATATAATGAATTAAACTTAACAGTCGAAATAATACGACTTACGAGTTTTAGTAACAAAGCCGACTGGTTTAGAGAAACCCGTAACAATTAACTGTAGAATCCGAGGATGAACTGTCGGGGTTACTTGTTATTCGGAAATACTAGATTTAGTTAGTCAAGGAGACTGACTTATAGTTTTATTACCGTTTAGATCATACTTCAGACGAAGGCGCTTGACGAGCTAGTGGTCTACACTGCGCATCCTTGGTCTAAAGTGTACAGTATGTAAAGGGGTTTGATTCGGGTTGTCCTAAGGAATTCCTTGGCTCGGATTTGGTTGATATAGCTTGTGTGTTATGTGTTTTGGATACGTGTATGTGATTATGTGTTACTGCATTATTTATTTATGCACGAGCGTCCTACGGGACTAACACTATGTCGGCTATAGATCGACTTATATAAACATACATTTGCGTTTAATGTGATAACATGACGGTTACTTGATATAATACCCTTAGTATTAATATTAAGTATATGATGACCTAAGTAAAACACTTAGGAACGAGTCACGACATTGTCGGTCTCTAGAGCATGGATCTCGAACATGAATATAACCTAGAATACTTCAAGGTATGCGTGTGACCCATTGGGCAGCTAATTAATAAATTGTATTCTCCATAAGACTAAGATCATATCTTAAACATTATGAGAGAGAGATGGTGTGAGTTGAATTGAGGAATCCAGTGTAGTTTACGAACTACCTGGTTGCACATTTATGATCATTGAGGGGTTCCCGATCGGGTTCCGCTCCAGGTATATACCCAACGAGCCCTATTTGGATCGTGGGTCATGTGGCTATGGCCTTTATATGGACGCCTTACGAGGCAAAGTGAATAGTCAGGGGCCTCCGGACCTCTGGCAAAATGAGCACCTTTGTGTGTACGGGAGGACTACTGTTCATGGTGAGGTTATCGGGTTGTCCTACCATGACGCCCAATTGGTATTTAATTAAACATGGTTTGGATGGATGAGGCCTTATGGCCAAATTAAATTAACAAAGGATGGTGTTCGCTACGGCGTTTATTCAGTATTATTGTTCGATATGTTCGATTTACAATTGTTGTTTGTGATATTTTATGACTGTTTGAATTGGATGGATGGTTAGGTGTTTATGACTGTTTGAATTGGATGGATGATTATGAATTTATGCATGTATATTACAGTATTGATTATTGTAGGATCGGGTGGCTAACTCAAACCAACCAAAGGTGTGAGTCTAAGAGTTGGTTTGACTCAATCAGCCTTCGTAAGTGAGAAACACTCTGTGATGCAGAGGCACTCAATCGAACTGATCAAACTGAAGGTGCGGAAGACTTTTGCAGTAATTGAAATGAAACGATGAAAAGAAAGAAGGACTCTGTGGAACTCAGCAAGATACACAAATAAGCTATTTCATTTCCTGGTCAAATAAAACAACTTACAAATGTCCACTAAGTAGAAGGAATCTACTTAGCAGTTTTTCACTCACTCACCCAACACACTTTCTAATCAGATCAATGGTAAGCGTAGTGAAACTAGGATCTTCCTAGGCAGAGTCTATCTAAAAGCGCTAACTAACTTGGTACGTATTCTCTCTCTCTCTTTCTGGCTTACAAAACGATTCTCTTTCTCTCTCTAAGCTCTGAAATAATCCTCAATGAAAGCACCCCCAAAACTGACTATTACACAACTTATTTATACTCTTAATACAACGGTAGGTCGAAGGAGTTAGTTCCAAAAATACCGGAACTAACTTAGTGGACATCTTCCAATGGCTTTGAGTGGTCTTCTTACTCGGGCCGCGATCTTCGGGTGTTGAGTGAAGACTTCATGACCGTTGTGGTGATTAAGGCATTCCCGAGTTGACTCCTTGTTATTCGCAACTGCACGGGAGAGTCTGTGAAGTCTTCTTAGTTGTGTGGACTCTATTGAAACGGCTTACTCTTTGTGTCTGTCTGGGGATGATTGACTCTGTCGAGGTGATAGGCTATCTCTGCAACACTCTGATGTCCCAAAATTTTCCCCCTTGTTGCTGATGATAGCAAACCTCCGTGAATCCGGATGGAGTCAATCCTGAAATAGAAACACAAAGGACTAGGGGAACCGACCCTGTCAAAGTTCCCCCTAAATTGTAGAGGGACTCCAGGCAAGCAAACATTAAATGGGCAGTGTAATAGGCAGGATAGAACGTAGTATATAAAGCAGTTAAAATACTAGACCACACGGTCCAGCAGCAGAAATCCAAAAGCAGTTTAAAAAACAACAACAGTGTCACCCGTACACCAGACGGGATTCACCGCTTCCCCCTTTTGCTTTCATCAGAGGGAAGCCCACAGTCACACAGAGTTAGTCAAATTATTCACACGGAAACCAGCAAAAAGTGCTTAGAACTTAAAAACAGCCCAAGTCCTAACACTACACACACACGTCATGGCTAAGGGGTTGGGGTCAGGGTGGATTGGATGTCAAGGAGCTGTTCTTGCAAGGCCGCCACAGTCGTTCTATCCCAGCGAGTCTTGTCCATCATCCGCGTTTGCCCCTGATGAATAGCTCTGCTGCTTGCGCAAGAGGAGCGCTCCACTTCTCCAGAGGGGTAGGAGGAAGCGTGAGGGACTGCCTTGAGAAGTGGAGGTCCCGCCGTCGTTGGAGTTGATGGTGGGGGCAGCAGCTTTGATTGTCGATAGATGTCAGCCGATTCAGATACGTAGGTTGATGGTGTCTGCCTCTTCGATAGACTCTAGTCGATGTCGCCAGGGGTACTGAAAGAATTTAAGAATTCGGGCAGCAGAACACATACCCAGGGAGTGTTTGGGTGGGTTCTGTCGACAGACTGGCTAAGTGATGGAGGATGATGTGGGCCAGATTAATGGAATGCCGGTTGATAATGTAGTACATAATGGTAAGGTCGAAGCAGTTGACCATGAGATTTCCTTCTTTACGGGGGACAATGTTTTTGATGACCAGAATATGTAGGAGTTGGTGTAAAATAGAAAGATCACCACGGGGTATGGGTGAGCCAATCTTTTTCTTGGAGGAGAAAAAGCGATACATTTTATTTTGTGGGACCCCGAGGATTTTAGGAAGGACTCCTTTCTCATAGAAGGACAGGCCAGTAGCAGGGACTCCAAGGATTTGGGACAATTTTTCAAGATTGGGGTGGAATTGACAAAAGACTGTGCAGCACCGTTTTTGATAACAAGATTTTGAAAGAAATCGACAGACTCTTGGGGATACCACTCCGTTATCTCACAGAAGAGGTGCTTCCACCCCTGAACCTCTAGCATGGTCACTAATTCCCCTAGGTTTGAAGATAGAGCCCAAGAGAAATCGAGGGGAATTACCCCTGACGATATTCGTTCTGAGGCAGGGTCCCGAGCATGTAGCGTTGGTTGAAGGGGTCTATCTTCGCACATCTTCGGTGCGGCTTTGGAGGTTTCTGGTCTCTAGTGGATGTTGCGCTAGTAGAAGCATCGTGACTGGCCGTGGGCAATTCTTGGACTGGAGACGATTCACCGGAACCAGAGGAGACAGGTTGCGCCTTGACAGAAGAACGAAGTACCCTTTTGGCTGTGGGTCGGTGGAGGTTTGAGCTTTTCGTTTACGGGTTTTGGGTTTGGGTTGTTGTGGTGGTGCTGCTGATTTTGTGGGAGATGCGGGTGGGGTTGGTGTAGGAGATTTGTGGGTTGGGGCTTGCGGTTGATCAGTAGGATGGGTTTCGGTAGGAGGGATTTGAGCTTGTGGTGTTGGGGATGGTGGCAGGGTTTGGATTGGGGTGACATCCTCAATATCCGTGTCAAGAATATCAGTTTTTGCAGCGGATGGCGGGTTTGATGAGGGGAGGGTGGGGTGGAGGTGGGTGCGGGTTGGGTGGAGGTGGTGGTAGCGGAGTGTGTGGGAGACGAAATAGGTGGTTTTAGTGGGAGAGTGAGTGGTGGTGGTAGTGGTGGTGAGTGGAGATGGATTTGGGTTGGCCATCGATTGGAGGTACGCCTGAAGGCGAATCGGATCGGCGAAAATATCGGCTGGGATGAGTGATACCGTTGAAATTGATGCCTGCCATTTGAAAATTGTAGTACACTTGGGGGTAGAGGGAATGGAAATGAGAGAGATGGAGTAGACGGGTGAGGATATAAAGGCTGGAAGTTGAGATGAGATGCGTGTGTCAGGTGAGATAAATGCGGCGACGTTAGGGTTTAGCGAGATTAGCGGTGAGGATTTTGGCAAGGTGGGTTTGGATAGATGACGTGGGTGGTAGCGCTAGAGTTATAGACATTTCACAGATTCAAGTGCAAACAAAGACAGACTCGATGAGACATGAGGGAGTACCTGCTGAAGATTGCAGTAGGGGCAACGAGATGCGACCGTCTAGGTAGACGGAGTCAACCCAATTGCTGATCGCAGTGCTTCGAATCGTGCTGTAGACAGGGGTTTAGTAAATATATCTGCAAGTTGATCTTCTATGGGCACGAAGTCAAGATGGATGAGCTTTTGCTCGACACAGTCTTTTAAGAAATGAATACGAATTTCAATATGTTTGGTTCTTGAGTGTTGGACTGGGTTTTCGGATATTTTGATGGTGCTTTTATTGTCACAGTAGATTGGGATTTGTTCTTGGGTGACATAATAGTCTTGAAGTTGTTGTTTCATCCAAAGAAGTTGGGGAGCAACAGAGACATACTCTCCTCCGCTGTAGAGAGTGCTACGGAGTTTTGTTTTTTGGAGGACCATGAAACAAGGCAAAGACCCAAGAACTGTGCATTACCTGAAGTACTCTTTCGATCTTGGGAGAACCAGCCCAATCAGAGTCACTATATCCAGATAAAGTAAAGGTAGGAGATCGTGGATACCATAGATAGAGTGTACTTGTACCTTTAAGATAGCGGAAGATACGCTTGACTGCTTTGAGGTGAGACTGCTTCGGTGCTGCTTGGAAGCGAGCACAGAGGCAGACTGCGTGAAGAATGTCGGGGCGACTGGCAGTAAGATACAAGAGGGACCCTATCATTCCTCTATATTCTGTGGCATTGACACCGACTCGTCATCATCAGGATGAAGTTTTGAGATGTACAGCTTGGTGTGGACATACTCTTGGCATGTTTGAGGTTGTACTTGTCAAGGAGTTCCTTGATGTACTTTTGCTGATGGATCTTAATCCCGTCCTTCTCCTGTTGAATTTGTAATCCTAGGAAAAACTTGAGCTCACCTAACTCATTCATGGAACACTCTTGCTTCATGAGGTTAGCAAAATGGTCACAGAGGATGTTACTTGTAGAGCCGTAAATGATATCATCGACATAAATCTGTACTAGGAGTAAGTCATGCGATGAGTGAAGAATGAAGAGTGTTTTACCTACGTTACCTCGAGAGAAACCATTTTGCAATAAATACGAAGACAATCTTTCATACCAGGCGCGCAGAGCCTGTTTCAGTCCGTAAAGGGCCTTACACAGTTTGTAGACGTAGTCGGGATGGACGGAGTCTGTGAACCCTGGTGGTTGCTCGACATAGACTTCTTTATCAATGTAGCCATGGAGAAAGGCTGTCTTGACATCCATTTGATATAATTGGAAACCTTTGAATGCAGCAAACACGATTAACATGCGAATTGCTTCAAGACGAGCTACGGGTGCGAAGGTTTCATCATAGTCAATCCCTTCTTCTTGATTGTAGCCCTGAACGACCAATCGAGCTTTATTCCTGAAAACTTGTCTTGCATCATCAAGTTTATTACGAAAGACCCAACAAGTACCAATTGTTTGTTGATGCGTGGGACGAGGAACTAACTCCCAGACAGCATGTCGCTGGAGAGAATTGAGTTCCTCCTGCATAGCAGTAACCCAATCACTATCAAGGAGTGCTTCTTTGATATTTCTTGGTTCAGTGCTGGACAGAAAAGCACCAAAGGCACAGAGGTTTTGCATAGCTTGGAGGCGTGTTTGAACACCGGAGTTTGGGTCTGTAATGATGTTTTCAGGAGGATGGGCTGATTTTTGTTGGAACTGTCGTCGTGAAGCAGGAGGTGGTGTGTCTCTGTCAGAGGATTCAAAGGTCAAGTTTTGTGGTAAGGGAGTTTCAGGGTTAGTGTCAGAGTCAGTGGAGTCTGATGCATTATTTTTGTTTTCCAGAGTATCATTAGGAGTGATGGATTGAGAATTAGGGATTCTCCCTATGGGCACAGTGATGAAATGTGGATCGGTGAGGAAATCATCTGGAGCGAAGTCAAGTTGATCAGAAGATGATCCAACATTGTGGGACTCATCGAACTTGACGTGGGGACTCTCTTCTAAACATTGAGTTCTCAGATTAATAACACGATAAGCTTTGCTTTTAGAAGAGTAGCCTAGAAAAATACCTTCATCACTTTTAGGAGAGAACTTACCCAGGTTGTCCTTACCATTATTGTGGATAAAGCACTTACATCCGAAACGCCTGAGATGAATAAGACTTGGTTTTCGTTGACGGAGTAGTTCATAGGGTGTCTTGTGAAGGAATGGATGAATCAGCGCACGATTTAACACATAGCATGTTGTGTTAACAGCTTCTGCCCAGTAAGATGGAGTGAGTTGACTGTCAATGAGCATTGTGCGTGCCATTTCTACCAAAGTTCTATTCTTGCGTTCAACCACTCCGTTTTGTTCTGGAGTGCGTGCGGATGATATTTGGTGATCCACTCCGTTGTCCCTGCAAAACTCGTCAAACGACTTGTTGCAAAATTCAGTGCCCTGGTCCGTTCTCAGGGTTTTCAAAGTAAATGAAAACTTGGTGACAAGCATTTTATGGAGTTTGACGAACTCCGTAAAAGTTTCATCCTTAGTAGATAGAAAAATGACCCAAGTCCACCTGGAATAGTCATCGACTATGACCAGGACGTACTTCTTACCACTTCTACTTTGTGTACGCATGGGACCAACAAGATCCATGTAGTAATTCTATGGGAGAGCTAGTAGAGAGAGTAGACTTACTTTTGAAGGAGGACCAGGTGTGTTTACCTTTTACGCATGCTTCACAGACAGAGTCTGTGTCAAAGGTTGTGTCAGGTAAACCAATCACCAAGTCCTTGCTTTTGAGTTTGTTCAACAGCCTGTGATTTGCGTGACCAAGTCTGGAGTGCCACAGTAATGAGTTTTTGGAATGCACATTGAGACAGACTTGATCGTTTGGATTAATGGAGTTTAAGCACATTTTGTAGAGATTTCCTTCTCTACGTCCCACAGCTTTTAATGAACCTGTACGCTCATCATAAACCTTACAATCCGTAGAGGAGAAAAGTACCAAATTGAATCTATCACAAATTTGAGAAATACTTAGTAAACTATGTTGGAGTCCAGTGACCAGATGGACTCCATCAATTTTAAATTTTGAGGGGTTACCTACGGAGCCAACTCCCACGATTTCACCCTGGTTGTTGTTTCCAAAAGTAACCTTACCTCTTTGGTAGGATGAAAGCGAATTGAATTGATTTGGATCTCCAGTCATGCGACGGGAACATCTACTGTCCAAGTACCAGCTGTCTCCATTCGCCTTCACCTACAAAATAACAAATCATTTGTTAGATTTGGGAACCCAGATGTCCTTGGATTCCCTTTTCGAGCCAGACCTTTTCAATTCTTCTCGTGCTTCAAGTATCAACTTAACACGTTTGATGTTAAATGATAGATCTCTATTCAATTTATCACAGGCACTGTCTCTTTTTCCAAGACTCCCGCAGTAGCCACAAATTTTGGTTGGTGGAAGATTGACATATTTATGTTGTCCTTTCCACCAGGAGTCGAATTTTTCTTTTTCTTGATATCGTTTGGCTCTGTTGTCGGATTTGGACATATTCGTTGGGATGTCAAACTTACCCTTGTGCCACTTGGGTGTGGATTGAGTGGATCGAACTCCGGATTGTAGATTTACAATCTGTTGAGAGAGTTGTTCTACTTTGGAGCGAAGATCATCTCGATCTTGGCTGATTTCTTTGATCTTGGAGTTGGCCCACTCAGGTAGTTCAGAGGAAGTGACTTGTTTGATATACTTAACTGGCTTAAGGGAGAGAGCATGCTCCTTTTCTTTCAGTTTTTGAGTGAGATTTTTGATAGTGGTGTTCAGGGATATGTTTTTGGATTCAGAAGCATTTAGATCATTTTGAAGAGAGCAACACTTGTCAGTAAAGATGGTGAGGTCTTGTTTGAGAGAGTCGATCAGGGTGAGAGACTCATTCTGGTCACCCTGGCTAAATTGAGGTTGCTCTAAGGTATCATGAAGTTCCTTTTGAAGGGAATCAACATGACGCCTTGATTCTTGTAGATCTAACCTGAGAGAACAAGAGATGGTTTTGTGTTCCTCAGCTTCATCTCTTAGGGCATACATCAGACCTTTAGAGATTTCGAGTTCCTCAGATAGCTCGGTTATTTTGCTGGTAAGACTTGCTTTGAGGGAGTTGTTCTCGGAGACAATTTTAGCAATTAAAGTTAAAAATCCCATAGGAGAAATACGGTATAGGTCTGTTTCAAGGTGAGAACGAGTTACCTCATTGTCTGGAATTATGGACTCCGTCGTGTCGTGTGCCATGAGACATACCAGGCCGCTGGACTCTGCGTCTGGATCGTCGGAGTCTGAATCGCCCCAACCAACAGCTGCCATCAGTGATCTCCCTTGGGATTTTCCATACTGGTTCTTGAGTAAGGGACATTCCTTCTTGAAGTGACCGGGTTTATTGCAGTTGAAACAAGTTACAGAATTAAAGACTTGTTTGGAGGTGTTTCAGAACGACCGACTCTGTCGATTAGGTTGGTTGCGCATGAATTTTCGGAAGTTCTTGACTATGAAGACAAAGTCTTCCGTAGTCTCAGCCTCACTTTCCCCAACAATAATATCCACCAGCTCAGCCTTGGCTTGTATGATTTGAGTATCAGCGACATAGGCTCCTTCTTGAGTGTACTGAGTCGAATTAACCTGCAAGGCCTGGTCATTCAAAGTAGTAATCTTACTAGAAGAAGGAGAAGATGTATTACCACATTTCTTTCGAACATTCTTCTTGTATTTATCTACGGATTGTAGATACCAACCTAGGTCTTGACAACTCCATTTAGACAGATCCTTGCATGCTTTGGTGGAGATTACTGTTTCTGCCAATTCTTCTCGGAGGCTGTCCCGCAACTTGTGCAAGACACTCTCTCTTTCCGGAAAGATGTTAACTTCCAGCATAGTAGTAGTTAGTAAATAGAAACGATCAAGCACTTCTTCCAGGGACTCACCATGCTTTTGTAAAAAATTTTCATAGTCCATTCGGAGTTCTTGAGCTTTGCATTTCTTGAGTCCAGTGACTCCTTCGTGGGTAGCTTGAAGGAGTGTCCATATCTCGTTTGCGGACTTACAGTGATTTATTCTCCTTTGTTCTGGGATGGACAGGCAAGTGTATATTGCACGTGATGCTTGTCGATTCAGCTCGTACCTTTTGCGATCTGCAGCAATCCATGTTGATCGATCTATATTGACTGCAAGATCTCCTCCAGTGACTATCTCCCAAAGCTCAAAGTTGACAGACTCAATGTGTTGCTCGATCTCGTTTTTCCAATGGTCGTAGTTGGTGGAGGTGAGCCTGGGGTGCTCGAAGTGCATTTTGTTTTTTGATTGGCGAAGAGATCTGCCATTGCTTCGTTGATTGACCGTTAGCCTAAACAAGGCTCTAATACCACGTGTAGGATCGGGTGGCTAACTCAAACAACCCAAAGGTGTGAGTCTAAGAGTTGGTTTGACTCAATTAGCCTTCGTAAGTGAGAAACACTCTGTGATGCAGAGGCACTCAATCGAACTGATCAAACTGAGGGTGCGGAAGACTTTTGCAGTAATTGAATCGAAACGGTGAAAAGAAAGAAGGACTCTGTGGAACTCAGCAAGATACATAAATAAGCTATTTCATTTCCTCGTCAAATAAAACAACTTACAAATGTCCACTAAGTAGAAGGAATCTACTTAGCGGTTTTTCACTCACTCACCCAACACACTTTCTAATCAGATCAATGGTAAGCGTAGTGAAACTAGGATCTTCCTAGGCAGAGTCTATCTAAAAGTGCTAACTAACTTGGTACGTATTCTCTCTCTCTTTCTGGCTTACAAAGCGATTCTCTTTCTCTCTCTAAGCTCTGAAATAATCCTCAATGAAAGAACCCCCAAAACTGACTATTACACAGCTTATTTATACTCTTAATACAACGGTAGGTCGAAGGAGTTAGTTCCGAAAATACCGGAACTAACTTAGTGGACAGCTTCCAACGGCTTTGAGTGGTCTTCTTACTTGGGCCGCAATCTTCGGGTGTTGAGTGAAGACTTCATGACCGTTGTGGTGATTAAGGCATTCCCGAGTTGACTCCTTGTTATTCGCAACTGCACGGGAGAGTCTGTGAAGTCTTCTTAGTTGCGTGGACTCTATTGAAGCGGCTTACTCTTTGTGTCTGTCTGGGGATGATTGACTCTGTCGAGGTGATAGGCTATCTCTGCAACACTCTGATGTCCCAACAATTATAACTGTAAAATGGTAAAGCATGAAACCAATCTAATAATAAGATGGTTAAAATGACTAAGTGACCAATAGGGTCCAGGCCCGGCATACTCAGCGTTTATCGCTGAGACTACACTCATTGTGCAGGTTGTTGATTAACGTCGAAGCGGAAGTGCGGGATCAGGGTAGTTAGAGTTTATTTTAATTACAGCACATGGAGTTTATTTGTATAACGATGTTAGACTGTGGATTGTATTATGGTATGGTTATGTATATTCGGGATTGGGTAGATGCTCACTTGTCGACGTTTATGGTGTATGGACTTAGTATGAGGTATAGGAGTTATCTCGTTATCACAACAGTTAGCAGTTTGTTTATGTTAGTTGCTGGATATAGTTTGGCTTCGTTACTCGGATGGGCGAGTAATGGCCGGTGACACCCGAGTGAGTATTATTGTTGTTATTATTTCTTCCGCTGTAAGACATTTTATTTATTGCTACGTGATTGATTATTACGTGTTTATCGAGAGGGGTGTTACAGGAAGAATGGAACTCTAGAAAGGCCTGACGGCCCGACCATTGTACAAAGGACATACCAGTCAGCGAGAAGCTGGACTTGGTCAAGACCTCGAACATGGCTACGCCATGAGAAACTTCTTTTAACACCGGACTGTTATTTCAAAACCCAAATTTTCTTTCAAACCATAGACCTTTCTTTTAACCTTGAACTTTAAAACCAAACCGACAGAATTATGGAGAGTATCATAGAATGATACAAAAGGAGTTGACAATAGAATACTTCACTTAGGCGTGTGACGAGCACTACGAGTGTACCCAAATACGGGATGTGGGACAACCGCACTCCGAAGGAGCTTGCGGGCCTGACAGATAGTCGGGTAAGTGGTAACTTATCAACAAGGTACCCCACGTATGTATACATGTAGTGTACAAAACACGGGAAGTAGTCAACTCCGTTCTACGGACCATCAGTAAGTTCAAACCAGAACATCTGGACACTTCAGACGATCAAGGAGAAGGAATACAGCTAAGTAATAAGTATAAAGAACTCAGAGAATCCACCTGAAGATAAGGAATAGGAACTAGGAAGTGCAAACAGCACAGACCAGTAAGTATAGACATTGGATATGTCTCAAAGACATCAAGCAAATACACGACAGCTGGAAAGTATACCTAGCCTGAACACAGTAAGGCAAATGCCTAATGTCAACACAATGATGCTCAACGAATGGGACGGAGTTCCCAAGAGCAATCACAAGATTGCCACAAAGTATAATCCATCATTGAAGAATGTATTAAACCTAGCCTCAAGCACTAGGAGGAAGTATAAACAGTCTACCCAAGAACAGGAGACGTTATAACCCTAAAGGGGATAGCTCGACTACGATACCACAAGGCGGTATAGTGGACACAACATATCATAAACATTAGCCGGATGTAACAACGTGATCTAACAACACCCAGGAGCAATCCTTGAATGGTGTCTGAGTTAACAACAGTCGAGCGAGACGTCATGATAAGAAGCACTGATTAACATCAGAATGCCTAAAAGGGCCTCCCATGAACAAAAGCGTGATGCAACAATTTTCCATGGAGCCCAGTAAATACCTTCAACCCTATGATGGCATACAAGGAGGTGGGAACTGGTATAAGCAGCTTGCAAAGAGCATAGCTTGCAGCAATAAGGCTTAAAAGCCATGGACTAAATACATTATGTCAACTTAAACGGTTGGAAAACCCACACCATTTACTAACAAGACTTGCAAGAAATACTGCTTCATACGACAAACAGATCGACAAATGAACCACCCAATTAAGGCTCAACATAATGAGCGGCTTGGAGTAATGGCTACCTCAATGTCACTGTCACTAGAGCATCAGTCTATATACCGTTGATGAAGCTTTTAATTACCTTCATGCCTTCTGTATCAATGGTAGCACAGAGGCACATGAATCGTAATAATGCCAACAATGGCCTAGTCCACACTTCGATACTATGAGAAACTCGAGGAAAGGTATCTCTTGTTAACCGAAGACCACCAACGTGGTGATGATGTGAACCCAAAGAAAAGGCTTCCATCTACTATAACAACAGAGCTCGTGCATGTAGATATTGCCAAGAGGCGATTAAATAAGAAAATGAGATTTCCAAACCACTACCCCTACAAGAGGCTTTGGACTGTAAAAGCGCGACGCTTAAATAGCATAGATACTCGATGGAGTAAGTATACTCCATGTGCACCCGAGCATGTGGTGAACCATTGTATAAATACTAACATGGTAAACCTTGTCATGAGACTCTAGAGTGGTAACAAACCTCTCAACAAGAACTTTCACTTACCAGTGATAGAATTACACTCCAATTAGAGAATGGGACCAGAAGACCCTTGAAGTTTCCTTGGGATGTCCCGGTGACGTATATACAAAAGTAAAACTGCACAGCCAGACCTTATATCCAATGCCAGGATTTAGAAAGACAGTAATTGTCAAAACAATCCATGTGAATGCACATTGGACACCACAAATGACCAACACTCAAGAAAGCTTATCAACCAAGATACTTGGTAAATTGCATCATAAATGATGAAGGAATTTGAGGTGAGCTAACCTACACATGAAACCTAAGTCGAAATAAAACATCTCCACATTGGGAAGATGGTAATATTGCGGTATGCTACAGCAACTGAAACACCCCTAACCTTAAAACCTTAATTAATTGATCTATTAATGATCTAAGAAGATTAATAAACATCTTAATACCATTGGGGAACAATCTAAAGATCTCAACAAGGCAAAACATGCCTTAAGATCGGTAAAGTAAAAAATGTGCTTTAAGAAACCATAGAGATTGTATGACCTCAATTAGGATCCAAAGTGGATTACTAAGTATTATAATTAAGTAATGAACACTATAAAACTATTCTCAAAGGAAACCAAGCTCAAAAACATGTTCTAACACAAATTGTGCTTTAAAACTCCTTAAAACACGTTTTTGAGAAAATTGACTTTCTGAGTGGGTTTTGAGTGGAGTTAGGCATTGTGTTAGACCTTTTTATACTAAAGTACTATAATGTACCACATTAGAAGGTCTAATTCCAAGATTTCAAGAAAAAAATCAGAAATATGGCATTCATTTGTGAATAGTAACCCAAATAATGCATTTTTAAGCAATATTGACTAAGTCAAGTCAATGGTCAAGACTTGACTCATCCATATCCTAAATGAGGCGGCAGCTTAAAGGATGGAGGACAGCACATTCACCTTTAACCAAAATATCTAGCCAATTTGGTGAATCACCATTTACTATTCCATTTATTACTTTTCTTACCATAAAACACAAATTCTTTCTTTCTCTTTCCTCTTGTCCCATTCCAGCCAAGCCCTTAGCAGTTCCTAAAGCTCTCAAGATGTGTTCTTGAGCATTCAAGGCAAATCAAACTCTTTTCCACCTAAGGTAATGGTTTAAGGCATATTTTAGCTCTTTTTCTTCATCTCTTCATCACCAACACATGGAGCTTATAATCTATCACTTTCCATGGATTATTCTCAGTATTTTAACTCTTGAAAAAGAGCTATTCTCGGCAGAAGCAACCCTTGGGACCAAGGTGGTCAAAATTTCCATTTAAAGGTAAAAACATACCTTAAGAACTTTCACTCTTCATCCGGTTTTCTTCTTCTGTTTTCTATGAGTTTATATACTCATAATCTTCATATTTGCATGTTGGTTCAGTGTGTTAACCACTTGGAGCAAGAGTGGCTGAAAATCAAGAGAAAAATCATTCTTTAAGGCATTTTTCCGAGGTAAAATCTATTACCATAGCACCTTGCTGTTGCCTATCTATTCCCCATGTTTTTATGGTGAATTTAACACCATGTGGTGTTCTTGATTCAGGCCGAAAAACCTTTGAGACTACCATTCCTTTTTAAGGTGATTTTTGCCTTAAATCTTACATTTAATTGTTCCTTATGGTTAGCTAATGCTTGGAGTGTAACCATATCTTTTTTTGGTGTACTAAACATGTTTAACTGCTGTGGTGATTTTTCCTCCAAGCTGTCGAGTTGGTATTAGGGCTTTAAGCACCTAAAACAAGGTATAAACACCTTAAACTTTTGATTTTATGATTTTTCAGCTCATATAAAATATGTGCCGAGAGGGGAGTTAATTAAATGGGTGATTTTAACCTAAGTATGGAAAAAATGACTTAGATAAATTAAGCTAGTCATTTAAGTGGTTTAATTAACATAATGGTCAAATTATGACATTATGTGGAAAAATAATTAATGTACTGCAAGGCCGAGAGTTTATAGTATATTTTGAGCTATTTATGTGTAATTTTATGTTATAAAGCAATGTTGTAATAAGGCCATGTCATTAGGCCAATTTAGTTTAAGTTTAAAAGCTTATTTAATTTATTTTATGCTTATATTATTATGTTTGGGGTCAAACAGTAATTACTAGTTAAATATAAAGCTGTGGGCATAAATAAGAGGAATTTAGGGTTTTTAACTGAATTTAATATAAATTATAACATTTTATAATGTTTTTGGTCAAAATTGTAAAAATAGAAAAGTATAGGGTATAGGTAGTAATTACCGAGAGTTTGGGTCCAATTTGGCATTAGAAGTCAAAGTTGACTATATAGGAGACTTTGACCAAGTTTGGAGAGTTTAAGGAATTAAAATACTACCTTATATTAAGTTAGTTACTAAATTGTAAAAGATTTATAAGAGTTGGGGTGATATTGTAATTTCCGAAACCTAGGGGTACTAAATGGAGTTTCGAACAGACCTTGGGTTATTAGGAATTTTTAGAAGTTTATTTGGCTAAATTTGGAGTTAATATGAATTATATAAGTATAATATATGATATTTTATATCATTGTTGCAAATGGGTAACATATGGGTATAACCCGAGAAATATAGAAAGTATAAGGTTAGGGATGATATTTATAACCTTTTGGTATAGTTTGGTAATTTTTGGAGTTATATATAAGGTTTTATTAAGATATATGTATAATATTTAGTTTTAATGACATTAGGAAACTATGTATTATAAATTGGGAAGATTTGGTAATTATACAAAGTTAGGTGGAAGGAATTAAATTAAACTAGACCCTAGGGTCTGTTCGGCAATTATAAGCCTTTATAACTATAGGTTATAATTATATTAAGGTTTAAGGATTATAATATAAGATATATGTTATAAGTGTGATAATGGAATATAATTTGGGGTTGATTTGTAAATTATGGAAGTATAGTGGAATATAATAAAAACCGAGAAAGACAAGGGTTGTTTGGTATTTTATAACAATTTATAACTATAGGTTATAATTGTTTTAATGACATAAATGTCATAATATATGTATATAACTATAATATAACAATATATAAATTATGTGGTGGATTTTGTAAATGTTTAAGAAAATAGGTGTTGTTCGGTAATATGGGCATTTTTGAATGAAAATTTATAATATGGTTTTTAATGTTATAAGGGTTGTAACATTTATAATATAAGAAATATTCATTAAAGGAGAATTAATGAATATATTATAAAGACTTACCATATAACAAATAGTCCCATAATACATATATATATAAATAAATATATGTTATGGAGTGGAAAAATACAATATGGTTCAATAACCATATAATATCATAATTAAAATGATATAAGGTAAAGAGAAAAGAATTATAAACATTAGATAAGGAAATTCTAATGTTATGAGTATACATGAAATAATAAGGATTTATATAATTCAAAGTATTTTTACTTATGAATTATACTACATTAAACTTGGAAAAACTAACCTTAGGAAAATAAATACTAAGGTGAAATGTCTAATATATGATTAAGAATTATACATGCAATATAGAAACAAACTATATAATATACAAGTGTATATTGAATTACATGCGATAACCAAGTTCAAACTTTAAGTATATTAATATATACGAGAAGAGTCTACACATGTAATATAACGTTTTTCCTAAATCCCGAGTTAAACCGAAAAACCCGACAAACGTTGTTAGTTAAATAACGGGGAATAAACCGGGAGGTATTAGTGACGGTACGGGGTACCACAGAGTTATGTAGTTATACGGGATGCTAATCTGTAGCGTTATGTATTATTAGACTGTTAGAGACGACACGAGGAGCATCGGATCTAGCTTATTCATACTCCACGATTATATAATCAGGGTGAACGGTATGTTGTTACGTGTCTCTGTTTGTCTCTGAGGGCTTCCTCAGTTTAGACTTCTGTGTAATCTATGATAAGATTGTTTGTCTGATTGTGTGAATAAATATGCATGGACTGTATATTTTAGCTGCTTATTATTTACTATTGCTGTGTTAACAATATTGGTTCGTATATATGGACCTATATATATAAAACGAACTAGCGGCTATGGTGCTATCTTATATGTAATATAAGGATCGTCAGAAAAACATTGTAGCACTAGGATAATAAGATATATATATATTTATTTATTTATTTATTTATTATCCGAGACTTTAATACGGAGCATAGGCCTTTTCTAACGCCGCTTCGTATCTAACACTGGATCCCGAGTTTACATACTCCGGATTCGACTAACGACCTTAGTATGTTGTGTTAGTAAAATTGGTAATGCGATGGTATAATTAATTAGCATAACAAAGCCAAGAGGATGTGGCTCTTGGTGCGCGCTGTGATCACAAAAACGATACCAAGATGTCCACGTACGGGTCCGCAAGTATCAAGAAAATTTCCCGCGAGCTAGGACTGTTCGTTGGTCGGAGACTCTACCGCTGGAGTAGCTACTGCCGTGGGTGACCCGCCATAGTATATGGGTAATTTAGAGACATGTTGTTTTAACGAGACGTTGTCACTAGGTAAAACTGAACATTTATTACAGTTGAGACTTGTACATTGGCGAACAATATTGGACTTTATGCCAAGGACGGGATTTAATACTTGTTTATTATTCTCGTTGTTTCGCCTTGTGGTTCATTGGTTATACTGTGTGGATTATATTATGTGTGTTGATGGTTGTGTTTATTATATGGTTATTACTGTTAAATGTTTTACAGTTTTAATATTAAAACAGTATTGCATGTAACGAATCTCATGCTCTCGACCAATTAATTGAGGTGTTTGAGGAGGCATGACGGGGCATGTGATAACATACTCAGCAGGGGCTGATTCCCTACCACAACCATTTTTATTTTTAGGAGACTAGCTGGAGGGTCGACGTGGGGCGTGACAGTTTTAGTGACTTTTTGGTTAGACTTGGTACGGACTGAGACTATGGTTATTTTGGACTCGGGTTTTGTGAACCGAGGTGTATATTTGGTTTGGCGCTCACGTGTACGGTTTATATATAAGACGGATTGTTGTTGTATATATTTTAGTTTTATTTAAGCACTACTATCTATCTCTTGTGGTCACTGCGGGAATACTTTTTGTATGTTGATAATCATGTAACTCGTTCACCCGTATGGGCGAGTGATAACTGTGACACCATTAGAACGACAGTCTATTATTTACCGCTGCGATTTAATTACTAAGTACGATGTTTATACTATAATTTGGAGGCAGATTAGTAGGGGTGTTACCAAAATGGTATCAGAGTGGAGTACCGCTCTGATTACAAGAGATAGTAGTCTAAGTACCATGAGCTTAGGTTATTCATATACGAGTACCAATGAGGAAGTTGGAAATGAGATGAGTTAGGAGATTGTTGGTTACAATGTGTTTTAAGCCTTTTAGGGCTATGTGAACTTATGGTTGAGGAAAGTACAGTTATTACCGAGTGTTGACTTTGATTCTGAATTCTTTTGATGTCTACTAGAGGTCATCCGTCAGCTAGAGGCAGAGGTAGAGGCGGCGGGTCTGGAGGAAGTCCTCCTGAGACCCAGGCCATGGGCGTTGCTGAGACGGTAGCTGTCGTCTTTGCACTGCTGGCCCAGATGGGAGGCATCTATATCGGAGCGCCACCCATAGTCCCACCCATACCCGCACCGAGAGAGCCAAACTGGCTAAAGAGCGTCGCCGACACGCGAGTACCTACTTATGACGGAGTAGCTGACCCCACCGTCCTGGAGAGATATATTATCGAGCACGAGAAGGCCTTTGACGCCATTCATGAGCCTACTGAGCACGGGGTCGGTATAGCAGCCTTCCATCTGAGGGACGCTGCCAGCACTTGGTGGAGGTCCGTGAAGGCACATTACACTACTATAGAGGGTTTCGGTTGGGCGGGTTTTGTGGAGTTGCTGAGAGAGAAGTATTACCCTGCTCACTTGAATCAGAGGAAGAGGGAAGAGTTCGAGGCTCTGAGGCAGGGTAGTCTGACAGTGGATCAGTACTACTCCTCATTCATCGGGTTGTTGGACTTTGTCCCAGGAGTTGTTTATTCGGACACCGTGAATGTGGAGAAGTTCAGAGACGGGCTACGATATGCTATCAAGGCCGCCATGGGTGCTGCTTTATACCCTACGGTCCAGGTAAATTAGTTAACAGTTTATACCTCGTAACTCAGTTTAATTTATTACAAGTTTCGGGGAACTCATTGATGCATTGTAGGAGTGCTATGATGCTGCTTCTCGGACCGAGCTGTTGGTGAACAGCCAGGATGACAGCCAGGGGCAGAAGCGTAAGGCCCCCGAGAAGGAGGCTGAGGTTGTGGCTGGAGGCGGAGGCAGCAAGGGCGGGAAGTAAGAACCGCTTCTAAGTTATTTAAATTTATTTAAATTACTTACTTGCTTGCCTGCTTTTATACCTACAATTCCTAACTCTTTGATGATAACAGGAAGAAAAAGTTCTCCTGGAGGGAGAAGAAGAAGGAGCAGGCCAGCCAGAAGGGCAAGGAGAAGGTTCAGATGCTGACCGGGCCTACCTATGATGTCCAGCTTCTTAGATCTGCACCCCCTAAGGGTAAGCGATCTAACTTCGTGAATGAGTTGTGAATTACTATCCATTACCGTCCTTGTATTAATCAAATTGTTGTATGATAATAGGTTCTGCACCCCAGCGCCACTTTCATTGCAAGCGTTGTGGTAAAGACCACCCGGGTGTTGACTGCTCCGGGCAAGCAGTGGACTACCACCACTGTGGGAAGAAAGTTCATAAGTCGTTCGAGGTCTTCGCAAATCCGGAGAGCCAAGAGTACCGCCCGTCGAAGGGAGCTCAGAGCGCACCTGCTGGAGGAGGTGGAGCTGGAGGTGGCGAGAAGGGGCAGGCACCCCTAGCCCAGAAGGGGCAGTAGCAGCAGACCCATAGGACGAACCCGCCGGGCAACCGTGTGCTGAACGCAGCGCGAGCTTCGAGCGCTGGTACTAGTACCCAGCGCGGTGAAGGTTAGCTTTTGAAACCTTAAACCATTGTATGAGAGCATGACTAAGTGTTTAATGCTTTACCTTAGCATGAATGTGTGTTTTAATTACCGCTTTAGATAAACGATTTACCTAGGAAACCTTTTATCTCTTAGGAGACTTCGATATCTGCTATCCCACACTCACAAGACCAAGATCACCTAGACCCATGCAAGAAAGACGGGAGTACCCTGACGAGTTGTGTCATGCGGTCAGACTGGGCATGATACTTCTGAGAGAGTTCTTAACCCAAGATGAGCAAATCGCCATAGTGAACGAGTGTAGAGCTTTGGGTAAGGGCTTGGAAGGATTTAATACCCCTGTATTTAGTAGTGGCTCTAAGATGAAATTGCACATGATGTGCTTAGGGAAAGATTGGGATCCGCAGGCTAGGGTTTACCGAGAGGTGAGGATGGTAGGTGACGTATCAATACCTAGGATACCTGAGAGTTTCCTAACCTTGGTGAGAAACGTAATGGATATTGCTCAAGACTGTGAGACTTACCCATTACCTGACATGACACCTGACGTCTGCATCGTCAACTACTACGAGCAGGGAGGAAGGCTTGGGATGCACCAAGACCGTGATGAGACGACCGAGTCCATCACCAAGGGAATACCGGTTGTGTCATTCTCCATTGGTGACGATGCTGACTTCATTTATGGAACCAGGAGAGGATGGATCTAGCAAGCAAGATCATCCTCAAGTCTAGGGATGTGTTGGTATTTGGTGGAGAATCAAGGCTTGTATATCATGGGATTAAGAGCATTAAGCTCAATACCGCCCCACCAGCTCTAGTGAATTAGACCCACATCCGACCCGGCCGTTTAAATTTAACTTTCAGACAGTATTGATGTAATAGTAGTAGCTAAGTGTGTAACCTTGTGTACTACCAGTTGGATAAATGAAATAGGAGTTTTTGTATTTTCAAGTATATGTGTTCAGTTTGTTGATACCGTTAATTCATAACTCCAGGCCACAAAAATGGAAAGGAGGGTACCATATGCATCCTAGATATGGCGCAAGCCAAGGAGTCCGGTAATGTCATCACAGGTATGATAATTAACAACCGACAGTAAATAAGTGATTTATTGGGACTCGATGCTAAAACGAGAGGTGATCTCAGGTACCTTTCCTGTCGATGGTGTTAGTGCTTCCGTATTGTTCGACTCAGAGGCTTCACATTCTTTTATCTCCTCGGCATTCGCTAAGAAGATGGGGGCTGCCCCCGAACAGCTCCCTAACTTTTCAGTCACCCTTCCTTCAAAGGAGAGAGTTGGTTGCACCAGATAGTACACGGGGTTTGAGATCAGCATCATGACTGAGACCTTCCCCATCGACCTGATCGAGTTCAAGAACTTGGGCTTCGACGTTATAGTGGGCATGGATTGGCTGCAGAAGCATAGGGGCCGCCTACACTGTGCAGAGCATCGACTACTGCTGAAGGGGCCGAGCGGCAAGACAGTGTCATACCGCAGTGTGAGGAGAGAGCCGACTGTCAAGATCGTGTCAGCACTATCCCTGATGAAGGACGTTAGGAAGGGCCGGCAGGCCTTCCTCTGTTATGTTCAAGACACGAGACAGAGCGACGTGATAGACTCAGACATTCCATTCATGGTAGACTTCCCCGACTTGTTTCCTGATGAGCTGCCAGGCATGCCGCCAGTGCGCGAGGTTGAGTTCGTCGTCGACTTGTTGCCAGGTACGGGCCCTATTGCTAAGGCACCCTACCGTATGGCACCGGCTGAGATGAGGGAGCTGAAGCTACAGTTGGAGGACCTCCTCGACAAGGGATTCATACGACCTAGTGTTTCTCCTTAGGGTGCTCCAGTACTGTTCATCAAGAAGAAGGACGATAGTATGCAACTCTGCATCGACTACCGCAAGCTTAATGCGGTCATGGTCAAGAACAAGTACCCGTTACCATGAATAGATGACTTATTTGACCAGCTGAGAGGGGCCAGTGTGTTCTCGAAGATAGATCTCAGATCTGGCTACCACCAGATCAGGATTGTAGAGGGTGATGTAGAGGAGACAGCTTTCAGGACACGGTATGGACACTACGAGTTCACCGTTATGCCATTCGGGTTATCGAATGCGCCAGCCATTTTTATGGATTTGATGAACCGTCTCTTCTGAGAGCAGCTTGATAGTTCAGTTGTGGTCTTCATCGACGATATCCTGGTCTATTCAAAGACCAAGGAGGAGCATGAGTTACATTTGAGGCAGGTTTTGAGTATCATGAGAGAGAACCAGTTGTATGCTAAACTCTCGAAGTGTGAGTTTTGGTTGGACAGCGTGTCATTCCTTGGACACATTATATCAGCGAGTGGGATATCTGTAGACCCTGCTAAGATTGAGGCAGTGAAGAGTTGGCCGAGGCCGAAGACGGTTACAGACGTCCGCAGCTTTCTGGGTTTGGCCGGTTACTATCGAAGGTTCGTGAAGGACTTCTCCAAGGTGGCCAAACCAATGACAAATCTCATGAAGAAGGAGTCCCAGTTCTTATGGTCTGCCGAGTGCGAGCAGTCCATTCAGACGCTGAAGGATCTCCTGACATCGGCGCCCGTCCTTACTATCCCTGAGGGCACCGATGGGTTCGAGGTATATTGTGATGCCTCTGGAACCGGTCTAGGCTGTGTGCTTATGCAGCACGGAAAGGTGGTTGCCTAAGCATCCCGACAGCTGAAGAACCACGAGGTGAACTACCCCACACACGACCTTGAGTTAGGCGCAGTAGTCTTCGCTTTGAAGATCTGGCGATATTATCTTTACGGTGTGACAGTCACCATCTACTCTGACCACAAGAGTTTACAGCATCTCTTCACTCAGAAGGAGCTGAACATGCGACAAAAAAGATGGGTCGAGTTCTTGAAGGACTACGACATAGACCTGAGGTACAAGGAGGGCAAGGCAAATGTTGTAGCCGACGCCCTGAGCCGCAGAGCTCATTCATTGTTTACACTTTTAGCGGGCAGCAGTCTGGTTGATGAGATATGAGCTGCACAGGAGAGTGATCAGTATATGCAGAGTATCAGGCAGAAGATGTCAAAGGGTTGTTTTGAGAGTCAGAAGTATGACTTCGAACAAAGTGACGACGGCATGATTCGACTGAATGGCCGGTTATGTATTCCAGAGTCCTCTCCTAATCTGAAGGAGAAGGTACTCCAGGAGGCTCATTGCTCACCCTTAACCGTCCACCCCGGTTCTTTGAAGATGTACAAGGACTTGAAGGTCCATTTCTGGTGGAGCGGGATGAAGAAGGACGTAGCCGACTACGTGACTAGATGCTTGACCTGTCAGAAGGTTAAGTTTGAGCATAGGAGACCCAGCGGATTAGTGCAGTCTATGCCTATTCCTTGCTGGAAGTTCAAGGACATCTCGATGGATTTCGTTGTCGGTCTCCCACCAACTAAGGGTGGACTGAACACGATTTGGGTCATTGTAGGTCGTCTTACAAAGGTGGCGAAGTTTGTTGCTATGAAGGATACCTGGAAGGTCCCAAAGTTGGCGGACTTGTTCCAGAAGGAGGTGATCCGGTACCCTGGTGTGCCAAAGACCATTGTGTCTGACAGGGACCCTCGATTTTTGTCGAGATTCTTGGGTCAGGTTCAGGAAGCCTTGGGTACGAAGCTGAAGCTTAGTACGGCATTCCATCCATAGACCGACGGTCAGAGTGAGAGGACCATCCAGACACTGGAGGACATGCTGAGAGCATGAGCCTTGGATTTTCAGGGGAGCTGGTTAGAGCGTCTACATCTAATAGAGTTCGCCTACAACAACAGCTACCACTCCTCGATACAGATGCCACCGTTCCAGGCACTTTACGGTAGACCGTGTAGGACTCCTTTATGCTGGGATGAGGCCAGCGAGACTACGCTTCTAGGACCAGAGTACCTAGAGTAGATCATGGAGGATGTCCTACAGATTCGTAGGAACATGAGGGCAGCCCAGGACCGACAAAAATCATATGCAGACACCAGGAGGAAGGACATTGAGTTCACTACCGACGACATGGTATTCCTCAGAGTGTCACCCATGAAGGGGATCTTCCGGTTCCGGCAGAAGGGCAAGCTGAGCCCGAAGTATGTTGGACCTTATGCGATTAGGGAGTGAGTGGGCCAGTTAGCCTATAGTCTTGATTTGCCAGCCGAGCTCGGGAGGGTGCACGACGTCTTTCATGTTTCACAGTTGAAGAGGTATGTGCCCCATCCATCACACGTTTTACAGCCAGAGACTTTAGAGTTGGACCCCGCTCTACGATATGAAGAAGTACCACTCCGCATCCTCGATACGAAGACGAGGTAGACTAGGAACAAGACTGTTAGCATGGTCAAGGTTCTCTGGTCGAACCATGAGATGGAGGAGGCTACATGGGAGTTAGAGGACTCCATGAGAGTAAAGTATCCAGCACTCTTTGAGTAGTGGCTGTGATACTTATATGGGTTCGTGGTCAAACCCTTTTTAAGGGGGGTAGATGCCACTTGGCTTGCGCATATGTTATGCATTAGGTCTTGTTTTTGTGGTGTGTTTTGGTGGTATGCTGCATCATACATGTTTGTTTGGATGATTGTATGTTTGATACATCTTGTGTATGTGCCTTAGTGCACCTATTTGAATATATATATATAGAGTACCGCTGAGTACTTCTGTTGGTATGTTTGGATGTGCACCTTGTTTAGTGCTATGATATGAATGAGTTTATGCCATGAGTTTCAGCTATTTGATATGTGATGTATCAAATATGATACATATAGAATAGGTCTTAACCTAGTGGGAGTTACTCCCTAGCGATGGTCTGTTTGGATTACTTAGTGGAACTTGATTCCTTAGGTGAACTGTAGATGAGTAAGGAATTCGGGACGAAGCCTTTTTAAGGGGGGTAGATTGAAGTACCCCTAACCTTAAAAACTTAATTAAATGATCTATTAATGATCTAAGAAGATTAATAAACATCTTAATACCATTGGGGAACAATCTAAAGATCTCAACAAGGCAAAATATGCCGTAAGATCGGTAAAGTCAAATATGTGCTTTAAGAAACCATAGAGATTGTATGACCTCAATTAGGATCTAAAGTGGATTCCTAAGTATTATAATTAAGTAATCAACACTATAAAACTATTCTCAAAGGAAACCAAGCTCAAAAACATGTTCTAACACAAATTGTGCTTTAAAACTCCTTAAAGCAAGTTTTTGAGAAAATTATCTTTTTGTGTGGGTTTTGAGTGGAGTTAGGCATTGGATTAGACCTTGTTATACTAAAGTACTATAATGTACCACATTAGAAGGTCTAATTCCCAGATTTCAAAAAAAAAATCAGAAATATGGCATTCATTTGTGAATAGTAACCCAAATAGTGCATTTTTAAGCAATATTGACTAAGTCAAGTCAATGGTCATGACTTGACTCATCCATATCCTAAATGAGGTGGCAGCTTAAGGGATGGAGGATAGCACATTCACCTTTAACCAAAATATCTAGCCAATTTGGCGAATCACCATTTAATATTCCATTTATTACTTTTCTTACCATAAAACACAAATTCTTTCTTTCTCTTTCCTCTTGTCCCATTCCAGCCGAGACCTTAGCAGTTCCTAAAGCTCTCAAGCTGTGTTCTTGAGCATTCAAGGAAAATCAAACTCTTTTCCACCTAAGGTAATGGTTTAAGGCATATTTTAGCTCCTTTTCTTCATCTCTTCATCACCAACACATGGAGCTTATAATCTATCACTTTCCATGGCTTATTCTCAGTATTTTTAACCCTTGAACAAGAGCTATTCTCGGCTGAAGCAACCCTTGGGACCAAGGTGGTCAAAATTTCCATTTTAAGGTAAAAACATACTTTAAGAACTTTCACTCTTCATCTAGTTTTCTTCTTCTGTTTTCTATGAGTTTGTACACTCATAATCTTCATATTTTCATGTTGGTTCAGTGTGTTAACCACTTGGAGCAAGAGTGGCTGAAAATCAAGAGAAAAATCATTCTTTAAGGCATTTTTCCAAGGTAAAATCTATTACCATAGCACCTTGTTGTTGCCTAGCTATTCCCCATGTTTTTATGGTGAACTTAACACCATGTGGTGTTCTTGATTCAGGCTGAAACACCTTTGAGACTACCATTCCTTTTTAAGGTGATTTTTGCCTTAAATCTTACATTTAATTGTTCCTTATGGTTAGCTCATGCTTGGAGTGTAACCATATCTTATATTGGTGTATAAACATGTTTAAGTGTTGTGGTGATTTTTGCTCCAAGCTGCCGAGTTGGTATTAGGGCTTTAAGCACCTAAAACAAGGTATAAACACCTTAAACTTATGATTCTATGATTTTTCAGCTCATATAAAATATGTGCCGAGAGTGAAATACCCCTAAATTAATTTAAATTAATTTAGGGGATTTCTTTTATTAAACCTTTAATAATATTATTAAGTATTAAATTATTATATGGAATGAGGAATATTAAATTATTATATGGAATTATGAATATGAAATTATTATATGGGGTTGTGAAATTTATTTAGGGGTTTTCTCCTAATTATTATATATTATTATATAGTATTATGAATTTAATAGTAAGATTTATAAGTCAATAAATCTTGGGAAAATTATTAAACACTCCAAATATATTATAAAGATTTTAGGAAGTGTTGGAACATTGTTTTGAAATATAAAAGTCAATATAAAATTCTAGAAACCTTAAAGCTTATTAAGCCTTGCTAGAGTTGACTTTTTGAGAATGGTCAAACCAGGTCATGAAACCTATACCAATAAATAGGTTATGAAAAACCATGAAGATCGATAAAAAGAACGTCAAAAACGGATCATCCTAGCCAAAGTTATGCTAGATTGAAGTTTTGAATCAAAATTTTAAGAAGTGCCACGTGTCACTCTGTAGTGGGTCGCCCACACTTAGCCGATTCCCTTCCCTGATTTTCGTAACCGATTTCACTTCCTAGCCCTAACTTTAGACGGCTATAACTTTCATATTACTCAATATTTTTCCATGCCGTCTTCACCACTCTCTTCTCCTACAATTCCTCTTTCCAACCATTACTCACACATACCCTAATTCATTATACATCAGCCGGAAATTCGATCCAAAGTAGCCACCTTGCAAAACCGAAACTGCAGTTTTCCAGTTTCTCTTCGAATTCAGGTAACTTCGACTAGCCATAACTTCTTCGTTTCTCAGCCAAATTCCATGTTCTTTAGCTAGTTTTGAAGAGCTCTAATCCCTCTATAACTTTCATGTTGATGACCAAAGCCAATTCCAAACCGTTTGTAAGAGAGAGGTGTCTAAAGTTTCGAATTCATCACAGCATAAAATCACAGTTTTCTTTCCAGAAAACGTAAGGTAAACTCGCAACTTCTAGCTTCAATATCTTTTTGTATGGTGCGAGTTAGGATTAGTTCTAGTTATCAATGTGTAGAGCTAAGTTTCATCTTTCTATTGAGCCAATTAACAAAGCTTAAATCGATCTGTACAATAACTTATAGATCCTCAAAGTTGGCTTCACGAACTGGTTGGAAGTTCGAGTTTTTCCAGAACCGGTTCTCGAATTCTCCTCCGATATTGCAATTCCGGTGAGTGTTTCCTCAAATTTTTCCGTTGTTGCTAATCTATACTTCATTGTCGACCTAACCCATGTCTCAATTTCATCAATTACGTGTTAGAATAGGGGAATTCGTCGGATTTGTCTTCGAATCGAACTCAGAAACTAATGAGAACCCTAACTCTCGAATCAGATTCGAATCTTGGTGTATACTGTATTAAAATTGGGGAAATTAGCATCATTGGAACCGAAATTTTATTACGAATCCATAGAAACAAGAATCACGCGATTTCGTTCTGTAGATTGTGAGGAATCGTCGATTTAGTACTCGCCCCCCTTATCAAACTCGCTGAAGAACTCGTAACACAGGGGCCGTCCGATCTTGTTTTAAGAGATTGGACGGTCAAGATTAGATCTGGTGATTATAAGTTGTTAAGTTTCTATAAAAAAAATCAGTAAATAGCTCTAACTTGTTGATTTTAGTTAATGGCCTTCCCGAAGGTATTTGACTTGAAATTTTAACCATAGATTCCTTATTTATCTAGTTTATTTTGATGTAAATTATTATGGTTTTGGAGTTTTTAAACATAAGTTATGATTTTTACAAGTTACGGGTTTTCTGGAATTATTTGGCTAAATTAAAAAGATATTGTTATGAAATAAAAATTTTATAATATGTCTAAAATGTTATAGTTACTGTATATTAAATTTGGGAATTTTTGGGCAATGGTAAAGGGTTTTAAAAATTGTGTTTATGAGTTTTTCATAAGAATAACCTATAATATATGGTTTTTAATGTAATCAAAATTAAAGTATAGTTGATTAATGAATTTTATAGGTTGGGGAAAATATAATAAGACCAATTCACATTTAATACAGTATGTTTATAAATATTTTGGGAATTAACTTTAAGTGAGGTAAAAATTGTTACATATATTATATATATATTTATATGAGAGAAATAAATAGAAACTTATATTAAATCAAGGAATTTAACTAAACTACATTTTATTTTATATAATATGGAAGCTAATATGTTTAACTAAAACTAAGGGAAATATTTTATTTTATAAACCATAAATCAGTTGTGGATATGTCTAAAAGATATTAAATATAATAAATACAATAGAATTTCTTAAAGAATGTTCTGGATAAATCTTAATGTATGTAGATATATATTTATATATATATAAATACAATAAAAATAGATAAAGGAAATAACATTCCTTCTGAGAAATATAATAGGAAGGATATATATATATACGATAAATAAATAAATAAAAGAAATAAAATACCTTATAGAAAATATAATATGAAGGAATTAATGAGTTAAAATAAAACCTCACTAATAACTAATAATAGAATACTATATGAGGTGGTATTAATTTATGGTTATGAATTGAGTTTTTAGTTACCCTTGAATTTCTAAGATTTATATAAACAGTATTAAAATACATGTATATATTTAGTCAATGTCCACAATGTAAATCTATAATTGGGTTAAGAAATTAATAAGTTGAAATTTAGGAATATTTGTAATTAGTTTACATAAAGGGTTACACAAATAGATCTTATTATATAATTGATAATAAAATGAATGAAATACTTTTACATTTAAATGTTCTTAATATATAAACAATAATAAAGTAAATGAGTTACTTTTACATCTAAATGTGAAGATGATAAATAAGTCTAGATTTAATCATTTCTTAATATTTATAGTATTGAGTAATAATTTGATATTTTGAGATAAAATCATTAAAAGGATTATGGTATAAACTATATTAAACTATGATTAGGAAATTACTCTAAATAATAATCCTTAAGTTTCTTAGAATTAGTTAGCCATATAGAATACATTTATTACTAATATTCAAGATGTGAGTTTATAAATAAGTGTTGTACATAATAGTTAAAGATTTACTGAAAGGTTTATAAATAGAAATTAGATACATAAACCTTTGAACCTTTATTTAGAGGAACTAAGTTACATAAGAGGCTATAAGGATTTACCTTTTGACACGGGAAATATTAATGTGTCATTTGAATATAAGGTATGGGGATTTTTCATAATAGATTATCTTATTAAATAATTAACAATTTCACTTACGAACCAGAATTTAATTCTTTGATAAATTCTACTTTATGTAGATATATTGTCCATCCTGAATACAATAAAGGAAATTAATTTATTAAGTTATTCTTTTGAAACTTTAGGTTTTGTAAACAATATAAAATGTATTTAAGACTTGAGTTTAACGAAGTTTAATATACAGGGTTTATACATAGCCTATGGAGGGAATGTGTGTAAAATAGAACATTTAGGAAATTAAATGTAAGTAAGGATACATAAAAGGTTATCTTAAAACACCTTATTATATAGTTATGATAAAGTAAATAATATACCCTGTGGATACTAAATGTAAGAGTTCTATGAGTCTAAGTAATTATAATATGGTTATTTCAAGATGAAAAGTAATTTAACATCTTATGACAAGATTTTTAGATGGTTGTAATTAAAGTTATTCTGAACTAAAGATAAGATAAATGAGTTTAGTAATTCGATTAAGTTATAATAAAATGCGTCTACAACACTATGATTCCAATATACAAGATGTAGGTCTTAATTAAGTTAAGGGAAAGACTTAATCATAATGGGTTGTCTAGTAGAAATTGTTTAAATACATAATCTTTACATTGTGAGATAATAATATAGTATTCTGAGAGGAGTCTATCAAGGTCATAATAAATGTTTATTTTAAATCAAGAATAGAGGTATTGAGCTTAAGATTATTGTCGAAATTCTTAGATTTAATCTATAACATAAACACATTATGATATAGAGGTCTCAAAAGTCTTGAATGTGAGGATTGTGGTTAAGTATGAATAAAGTGGATAGGAGGGACAATTAGCCAATGTTGATCGAATACATTCCTTGATCTTACCACCTTGGGCTATACAACGTTCTCAGATAACACAAAGATATACATAACATTTAAGTGAGGGCTTAAAAGATAATTGAGAACTTTGAAATAAGAGTAAGGAGTTTATTTAAGCGTAACATAGGCTACAAGGATGATGGTAGATTATCTTTATTTCTCAGAGTACTGTTGATTGGTTTGCGCAAGTTGTAGAACTGCTACAGCGTTATCTAAGGTACGATTTCTCGTACTCGCTTGATGGTTTGGACTTTATGGAATGTGTTGTTACGATTTCTCGTACTCAGATACTTATCTAATGGGCTTGTGTGAATTGTTTTGGAAAACGCTAAAACTGAGCTTGAAGGATTTCAAAAGGAAAACTGTGGTATGACAACTCAGCTTGTGGACAAACTGAGCCTTGGATGTGAAACTTACTTGGGTATTGGTTCCTTATATTTGGTTGTTCCATTAGACATTGAACTGCTTGGGGTTTACGCTTCTGCACTCTGTAGGACTGAGTTGTTTTGGTATTGCTTGGGTAGTTAGTGATCTAGTGGGAATTTGGAAAAGGTCAATCTTGGAAATCTTCCTTTCGACGTGCGCGCGTCTTCATGGTAACAGTAGGGGGCTGTATATCCCTCGCCCATAGGGGCATTGATATTACAGTGAGGGGTGATACTCCCCTGTCCAAAAAGGGAGTGATAGAGTGAGGAGGGGCTGATATCCCTGTCCTTAGTGGACTGATAAACAGTGAGGGGCTGTAATCCCCTGTCTTAAAAGGACGTGATTGGCGGGGGGGCCATCTCTCCCAGTTGATATTCCACTCTCGAGTTCTGGTTCTTGGATCTACTTTATCATTCCTAGTCCTTTGTGGCTATCTGGGTTTTTCTACTCCTAATGGGAATTGGTTCTACATCAACAATGGATGCTTACTAACTATGTGGTGTGACTACTTAAGTGGATGACTTGTTTTGGAAGTTCTCTATCTCTATCTTTGTCTTGTTTTCTTTCTCTTTAACTTGATTGTTTGAAGTGCTTATCTCGTTTTACTTTTAAGAGTTGTTTTCATGTTACGTTTATTTTGAAGAGTTATGTTTTATAAGTTGTTTTTGGAGAATTGTACCAGTTCCATTCCAGGGAAACTGACCCGCCCCTTCGGGTGGGCTGCTTGGTTTCATCTTGAAGGTACGAATTGATTACAGGTGGCCACGAAGAGATGAGCGTTTGGATGGGACTAGGTTTTTGTGGAGAGAATATGTTTAATTTCTATTATGTTTGTGTTAAGTTTTCTCGAGTTCGGACCGTAGCTTTGTAGATTGTAAGTTGAAGTGGTGAGGTTTGGTGCCGGGTGTTTGGAACCCGATGGTCTGTAATCGCCTTAGAGTTTTATTTCCGCTGTATGTATGGTTAATATGGGCGTTACAGAGAGGGGATTTTATAAATGGGGTTTTAACCTAAGTATGGAAAAAATGACTTAGATAAATTAAGCTAGTCATTTAAGTGGTTAATTAACATAATGGTCAAATTATGACATTATGCGAAAAATAATAATGTACAGCAAGGCCGAGAGTTTATAGTATATTTTGAGCTATTTATGTGTAATTTTATGTTTTAAAGCAAAGTTGTAATAAGGCCATTTTAGTTTAAGTTTAAAAGCTTATTTAATTTAATTTATGCTTTTATTATTAAGTTTGGGGTCAAACGGTAATTACTAGTGAAATATAAAGCCGTGGGCATAAATAAGAGGAATTTAGGGTTTTTAAATGAATTTAATAAAAATTATAACATTTTATCAAGTTTTGAGTCAAAATTGTAAAAATAGAAAAGTATAGGATATAAGTAGTAATTACCGAGAGTTTGGGTCCAATTTGGCATTAGAAGTCAAAGTTGACTATATAGGAGACTTTGACAACGTTTGGAGAGTTTAAGGAATTAAAATACTACTTTATATTAAGTTAGTCATTAAATTGTAAAAGATTTTTAAGAGTTGGGGTGATATTGTAATTTCTGAAACCTAGGGGTACTAAATGGAGTTTAGAACAGACCTTGGTTCTTAGAAATTTTTAGAAGTTTATTTGGTTAAATTTGGAGTTAATATGAATATAAGTATAATATATGATATTTTATATCATTGTTACAAATGGGTAACATATGGGTATAAATCGAGAAATATAGAAAGTATAAGGTTAGGGATGGTATTTATAACCTTTTGGTATAGTTTGGTATTTTTTGGAGTTATATATAAGGGTTTATTAAGATATATGTATAATATATAGCTTTAATGACATTAGGAAACTATGTATTATAAATTGGGGAGATTTGGTAATTATACAAAGTTAGGTGGAAGGAATTAAATTAAAATAGACCGTGGGGTCTGTTCGGCAATTATAAGCCTTTATAACTATAGGTTATAATTATATTAAGGTTTAAGGATTATAATATAAGATATATATTATAAGTGTGACAATGGAATATAATTTGGGGATGATTTGTAAATTATGGAAGTATAGTAGAATATAATAAAAACCGAGAAGGACAAGGGCTGTTTTGTATTTTATAACAATTTATAACTATAGGTTATAATTGTTTTAATGACATAAATGTCATAATATATGTTATATAACTATAATATAACATTATATAAATTATGTGGTGGATTTTGTAAATGTTTAAGAAAATAGGTGCTTTTCGGTAATATGGGCATTTTTGAATGAAAATTTATAATATGGTTTTAATGTTATAAGGGTTGTAACATTTATAATACAAGAAATATTCATTAAAGAGAATGAATATATTATAAAGACTTACTATATAACAAATAGTCCCATAATACATATATATTTATATATAAAAATAAATATATGTTATGGAGTGGAAAAATAGAATATGGTTCAATAACCATATAATATCATAAATAAAATGATATAAGGTAAAGAGAAAAGAATTATAAACATTAGATAAGGAAATTCTAATGTTAGGAGTATACATGAAATAATAAGGATTTATATAATTCAAAGTATTTTTACATATGAATTATACTGCATTAAACTTGGAAAAACTAACCTTAGGAAAATAAATACTAAGGTGAAATGTATAATATATGATTAACAATTATACATGCAATATAGAAACAAACTATATAATATACAAGTGTATATTGAATTACAAGCGATAACCAAGTTCAAACTTTAAGTATATTAATATATACGAGACGAGTCTACGCATGTAATATAACGTTTTTCCTAAATCCCGAGTTAAACCAAAAAACCCGACAAATGTTGTTAGATAAATAACGGGGAATAAACCGGGAGGTATTAGTGACGGTACGGGGTACCGCAGAGTTATGTCATGATACGGGATGCTAATTTGTAGTGTTATGTATTATTAGACTGTAAGAGACGACACGAGGAGCATCGGATCTAGCTGATTCATACTCCATGGTTATATAATCAGGGTGAACGGTATGTTGTTACGTGTTTCTGATTGTCTCTGAGGGCTTCCTCAGTTCAGACCTCCGTGTAATCTATGATTAGATTGTTTGTCTGATTGTGTGAATAAATATGCATGGACTGTATATTTTAGCTGCTTATTATTTACTTTTGTTGCGTTAACAGTATTGGTTCGTATATATGGACCTATATATATAAAACGAACTAGCGGCTATGGTGCTATCTTATATGTAATATAAGGATCATCAGAAAAACGTTGTAGCACTAGGATAATAAGATATATATATTATCCGAGACTTTAATACGGAGCATAGGCCTTTTCTAACGTCGCTCTCATATCTAACACTGGATCCCAAGTTTACATACTCCGGATTGGACTAACGACCTTAGTCTGCTGTGTTAGTAAAATTGGTAATGTGATGCGATGGTATAATTAATTAACATAACAAAGCCAAGAGGATGTGGCTCTTGGTGCGCGCTGTGATCACAAAAACGATACCAGGATGTTCGTGTACGGGTCCACAAGTATCAAGAAAATTTCCCGCGAGCTTGGACGGTTCGTTAGTCGGAGACTCTACCGCTAGAGTGGCTACTGCCGTGGGTGACCCGCCATAGTATATGGGTAATTTAGAGACACGTCTTTTTAATGAGACGTTGTCACTAGGTATAACCGAACATTTATTACAGTTGAGACTTGTACATTGGCGAACAATATTGGACTTTATGCCAAGGACGGGATTTAATACTTGTTTATTATTCTCGTTGTTTCGCCTTGTTGCTCATTGGTTATACTGTGTGGATTATATTATGTGTGTTGATGGTTGTGTTTATTGTATGGTTATTACTGTTAAATGTTTTATAGTTTTAATATTAAAACGGTATTGAATGTAACGAATCTCATGCTCTCGGCCAATTAATTGAGGGGTTTGAGGAGGCATGACGGGGCATGTGATAACATACTCAGCAGGGGCTGATTCCATGCCACAACCATTTTTATTTTCAGGAGACTAGCTGGAGGGTCGACGCGGGGCGCGACAGTTTTAGTGACTTTTTGGTTAGACTTGGTACAAACTGAGACTACGGTTATTTTGGACTCGGGTTTTGTGAACCGAGGTGTATATTTGGTTAGACGCTCACGTGTACGGTTTATGTATAAGACGGATTGTTGTTGTATATATTTTAGTTTTATTTAAGCACTACTATCTATCTCTTGTGGTCACTGCGGGAATACGTTTCGTATGTTGATAATCATGTAACTCGTTATCACCCGTATGGGCGAGTGATAACGGTGACACCATTAGAACGACAGTCTGTTATTTACCGTTGTGATTTAATTACTAAGTACGACGTTTATACTATAATTTGGAGCCGGATTAGTAGGGGTGTTACAGCAACCGTCATACACACGAACTGAGGAAACTCTCAGTGTTCACACCATAAGGAAATGGTGCCAACGACAATTGCAACAAGTAAAGATAAACTACCATAGTAACAGTGTTGTAAAATGAGTAAGAATACTGTGCGCAACAAGCGACCGCTATGAGGAAGTAGTTAGACAATGATACGGAGTAGTAAGATGACAGGCAGAAATACTCATTCCTATCACATAAGTGATTTAGTGTCAAGTGTTTACGCCTCTGCACTCTGTATGACTGAGTGTTTTGGTATTGCACTTGTGCAGCTAATAATCTAGTGGGATAGCTAGGAATATGGAGAATGTAAACCGTAGTAAACCCTTCTTTTCACCAGCAATCATGGCATAAGCCAGTTAAGCAAGCTTAGCAACAAACCGTGCGGCCGATGACCAGAGAAGCACGAAGAGTGTAAAACACACTAACAATCACAAGATGTGAATTCCAGTGGAATAAAAAGTGAAAAGAAACTTAAGAAGTCACAACGATCGACGCATAGAAAATGCAAGGTCATACAAGTAAAGAACACTTGTACTGAACCAGGAGAGCTGGTATAATGCAGAAGCTATCGACAACAGAGAAAGCACTACAACTAAGTAGTGACTTAACCTCGCCCGACAATAAGTCGGAGGAACTTAGTGAATAATCGTGGGTGTACGAATAATATGTATAATAGATTGCCAGAGAGCTGGACATGAATCTAAAACTCATCAAGTTCAAGCACTGTAAAAGAATACCACACTTGTTAGTAAACCTTATCCCCACAATACAGGGTTAAAAAGGCGATGTGTAGCACATTAAGGATAACAAGAAGGGTGAATAGCCCAAGTTATCAGGGTCGCGCAGCAGAAGCTAGTGGTCCCTAGCTAAGAAATTTAATACACCTGGTAAGTATGAAGGAATGGCTATCAATGCCATAAAGCCTAATAGGCTAGAACCAAATAAATTATGAGTTAAATAAACTCATATGGGAATTCTTGGTGCAAGAACTAACCATTAGTATGGTTAAGACCCATTGACCAGAGTACATTATATAATAGACCGTAGTGAAACTAAATGCTTCATAGTGCCCGACTTAGTAAACCAATGTTCAATAATAACATATGGTAGATTATGTGGGCGTAATCCCTTTTAAGGGGGGTAGAGCAAAAACCTCTTAGTGTAAATTTCACATTAAAATACACAAACTACAATGTGCATAGCACAAAGGAGAATCAAATTGATGATTGGTACTTATGTTAAATAAACATATGTATTCATTCATATTGTAATTGTGGTAATTAGGCATGAGAGATGCAAATACCATAGGACGAATATACCCATCTTGTAACCCCAGTGTAAGAGTATTGGTAAAGAAGAGTAATGAGTAGTGGACGGAGTTCCACAAGTATTGTATCCCTTAAAGAAATAACACGAAACGATTGAGAGTAGTAGATGAATGAAGTCTATGAGTAGTGTATTCGTAGGTAAATTGTTTGAAGCAAATTGAGAACGATTGGATTCCGTAGGTATCGTATTCCTTAGCTCGAATATTAGAGATGATGGAGAGCATTGGATGAAAGAAGCAAAGGTTGATGAAATGAGCACTTAGGTATGGAATCTCGGAGTAAAGTATTTGGGAAGTAGATTGAGAATGATTGATGGGCTGAATTCCATCCCTTGGAGTTGTATGAATTTGTAATTATGACTAAGAAGAGTAAAAAGATAGAAAATGGAAATAATTGAATTATTTGATTGTTTGAAACTGATGTGGGAAGTCGAACTTGATCCTGATCAGATCAAGGGAAACCGAACACAAATTGGGGTGGAAAGATAGTTCAACACTGATGCTGATCACATCAGGGTCGAATGATTCTTGAAGCTCCCCTCAAGTGGTCACAAGAATCACGCATAGGATAGAAGTAATGAACATAAATTGGAATTTGGAGTTGTGTGTTTTAGAAAAATTACTGTAACACCCCTACTAATTCGGCTCCTAAATATCCTGTAAATGTCACACATAATAAACATAACGCAGCGGTAAATAACAGACTGTCGCTCTATGGTGTCACTGGTTATCACTCGCCCATACGGGTGATACGAATTCTTGATAATCAACATGCGAACGTATTCCCACAGGACCACAAGAGAAGATAGTAGAACTTAAACATTTTAAACAAACCACATAACCAATTAACGACTGGACTCGTGAGCATCTAAACAATCCTCCTCGGTTTACACAACCCAGTCCAAAACGTCATCAGTATCAATCGTACCAGTCTTAAACAACAGAAATAATTACAACACATCGCGCTTGTGTCGACCCACCAGCTACTCTCCTGAAATAATGGTTGTGGTAATGGATCAGCCACTGCTGAGTATGTTATCACATCCCCGTCATGCCCCCAAAGACCCCTCAGTATTGGTCGAGAGCATGATATTTTGTACATGTAGTACCGTTTTAATATTAAAACTGTAAAACAATTAACATATATCCATACAATACACAACCATCAACACACAATCAATATAACCACAAGTATAACCAATGAACAACAAGCGAAAAACGAGAATAATAAACAAGTATTAATCTAGTCCATGGTGTAGAAACCAATATTGTTCGCCACTGTACAAGTCTCAACTGTTTTAATTGTTCAGTATAACCTAGTGAAAGTCTCGTTAAAAACGACGTGTCTCTATAATCCCATAAATTATGGCGGTCACCCACGGCAGTAGCCACTCCAACGGTAGAGTCTCCGACCAACGAGCCATTCAGCTTACGGGAAATTTTCTTGAACTTACAGACCCGTACACGGACATCCTGGTATCGTTTTGTGATCACAGCGCGCACCAAGAGCCACATCCTCTTGGCTTTACAATCTTTCATTAATTAATTAATTATACCATCGCATCGCATTACCATTTTTTTTTCCTAACACAGCAGACTAAGATCATTAGTCCAATCCGGAGTCTGTAAACTCGGGATCCAGTGTTAGATACGAGAGCGGCGTATAGAAAGGCCAATGCTCCGTATAAAAGTCTTGGATAATATGTATATCTTATTATCCTAGTGCTACAACGTTCTACCGACGTTCCCTATATTTCATATAAGATAGCACCATAGCCGCTAGTTCGTTTTATATATATAGGTTCATATATACGAACCAATACTGTTAACTCAACAACAGTAAAAAACAAGCAGCTATAAATATACAGTTCATGCATATTAATTAACACATTCAGACAAACAATCTTATCACAGATCACACAGAAGTCTGAACTGAGGAAGCCCTCAGAGACAATCAGAGACACATAACAACATACCGTTCACCCTGATGTATTACGGTGGAGTATGAATCAGCAAGTTCCTATGCTCCGTGTGTCGTCTCTAACAGTCTAAACAATACATAATGCTATTGATTAGCATCCCGTATAACAACACAATTCTACGGTACCCCGTACCGTCACTAATACCTCCCGGTTAACCCCCCGTTATTAACTGTCTATGTTTGTCGGGTTTTCAGCTTAACTCGAGATTGGAAAAGTGTTATATTACATGCGTAGTCTTGTCTTGTATATTAATATAGCTATTATTGAACTTGTTATCGCATGTGACTTAACATACCCTTGTATGTCGTATAGTTTGTTTCATTATTGCATGTGTGATTCTTTGTCATGCACTATGCATCTCACCTTAGTATTTATTTTTCTAAGGTTTGTCTCTCTTTTTTTTTCCAAATTCAATGTGGTATAATTCATATGTAAACAACACTTCCAATTATATTAATCCTTATTATCACATGTACTCTCCTAACATAAGAATTCCATATCCAATGTTTGTAGCTTTTCCCTTTATCATATGTCATTTAATTATGAAAATATATGGTCATTAAACCATATTATATTTTTCCAACATAACATATATTTATTTATGTGTATGTATTTGTGGAACTACTTCCTATATGGTAAATCTTATAATATATTCATTCTCTTTAATGAATACCTCTTATATTATAAATGTTATAATTCTTATAACATCAAAACCATATTATAAATTCCATTTAAAAGTGTTAATATTTCCGAACAGCACTTATGTTCTTAAATATTTACAAAATCCACCACATAATTAAATATTGTTACATTATAGTTATATAACATATATTATGACATTTATGTCATTAAAACAATTATAACCTATAGTTGCAAATTGTTTTAAAATACCAAACAGCCCCTTATAATTTTCGGCTTTCAATATAAACCACTAAACTTCTATAAATCATAATCAACCTCAATATTATTTCATTGTTACACTTATAACATATACCTTATATTATAATCTTAAACCTTAATATTATAACTTATAGTTTTTAAAAGCTATAATTTTTGAACAGCCCTAGGACTGTTTTAATTAAGTTTCCACCACCAAACTTTATATTTTACCAAATCTTCCCAATTTATAGTACATAGTTTCCTAATTCCATTAAAACCATATATTATACATATGTCTTTATAAAACCTTATATATAATTCCAAAAATCACCAAACTATGCCAAAAGGTTATAAATATTATTCCTAACCTTATACTTTTCTAAATCTCGGTTTTACCACATATGTTACCCATTTGTAACAATATAATGAAATATCTTATATTATACTCATATAATTCATATAAACTCCAAATTTAACCAACTAAATTTCTAAAAATTCCTAATAACCTAAGGTTTGTACTAAACTCCATTTAGTACCCCAAGTTTTCGGAAATCACAATACCACCCCAAGTCTTATAAATATTTTACAATTTAATAAGTATCTTATTATAAGGTAGTATTTTAATTTCTAAAATTCTCCAAAGTTGGTCAAAGTCTCTTATATAGTCAACTTTGACTTCTAATACCAAATTGGACCCAAACCTTTCGGTAATTACAAAACTTCACCTATACTTTTCTATTTTTACAATTTTGACACAAAACTTTATAAAATGTTATAATTTTTATTAAATTCATTTAAAAACCCTAATTTCCTTTAAATTAAGCTCTCGGCCTAATATTTTGTTAGTATTACCATTTGACCCCAAACTTAATTATATAAGCGTAAATCTAACTAAATAAGCTTATAAACTTAAATTAAAATGGCCTAATGACATGGCCTTATTACTACCTTGAACTTGCAAAATAAATTACACATTAAATGTCTCAAAAATATAGTAAAGCTCACGGCCTCACTTCAATTTAATTATTTCTCCACATAATGTCATAATTTGACCATTATGTTAATTAAATCTCTTAAATGACTAGCTTAATTTATCTTAGTCATTTTTTTTTCCATTTCTAGGTCAATATAACCCATATTTATAAGTTCCCTCTCGGCAATATTAATATATGTACTTAGAAATTATAAAATCATAAGTTTTAAGGTGTTTATACCTTGATTTATCCTTGTATGTACTCGGCCACTTGAAGGAAAATTCACCACATCATTTAGACATGTTTAATACACCAAAACAAGATATGGTTATACTCCAAGCTTGAGCTTAACCATAAGGAATAATTAATGTAAGATTTAAGGCAAAAATCACCTTAAAAATGCAAGGAAAGTTCAAGAGGTATTCGGCCTGTTTTAGACACACCACAAGGTGAAATACCCCAAACCTTGATATGTGGTTTAAATATCAAATTATGGTATGTAAAGGCTAAAAAGTGCCTTAGTAACATCAGTGAACAATTTAAACCATAATAAATGCAATAAAGCATTAAGACACAGTTTGAGCAAAAACATGCTCTAAGCTATGAGTGAACTTGGTTAGGACCCAAAGAGCCTACCAAGACTTGATAACATTTAATTATGATTTAATAAGGCTAAATAAGTCCTTAAGAAACTTTGGTGGACAGTTAAACCAAATAAAACATAAGAAAATACCTTAAAGTCAATATGAGCAAAAATGTGCTCTAAGCTTGGGATGAATGTGTATAAGACCTAATGGTCATACCTATACCTTAATTATATGTTAATGAACATATTAAATCAATTACTAAAGAAAACCAAGCTTGAAAACAAGTTAAAACACAAAATGTGCTTTAAGGAGTCTTAAAGCACGTTTTTGAAAAAATTGTCTTGTAAATGAGTTTTGAATGGCTAAATGTCCATCATTACTCTTTAATTAACATGTGTACTATATAGTATCACATTTGGGTGGCCATATTAGTGGGAAATCAAAAATTTCACTTCTATGTGCCTTGTTATTGGTGAATAGTGATTTTTATAACTAGTTTGTAACATATAATGTTATAAGTAATTAAATTGGTCAACAAAGACCATTATACCCTCCTAGGCATATGGGGGCCGGTTTTTCATGGTGTGAGTCACCAACATGTGAAAGAAATCAAATAAGTAAACTTAAGCTTAAAGTAAAGTACTATTTGCTTTATAATTTACAAATATCTTCAAAAAGCAAAGGTTATCTTCATTCTCTCATTTCTTCCTTCATTTCCCACGGTGGTCTTCTTCTCCCTCCTCTCTCCATCGGTTTCCAACAGCCCACACTCATTCTTCATCTCCTTTCACTTGTAACTTGTGATTCCCTTGGCCAAATCAAATTCCAAGACCATATTTGTCTTAGTTAGGTCAAGCTCTACACTTCTACCTTTTCAAATCTTCAAGAGCTCAATTTTGGTGCCATGGAGAATCACCATTGAAGGAGCTTGAGCCCATCTTTTTACATATTCATGTTCTCCTTTGCTTCAAGGTAAGGAAACTCAAAGAAAATCCATGTTTCCTCCATGTTTCATGTTGTCCGAAAATTCACCTCACAATGGTGTATTTATCTTGCTTGTTTTAGCTTCATTTGAATCTTCCAAGGGCTAGGAGGAGTCCTCTCTTGATACTTATTCAAGTCCTCTTCCAATTCCAAGGTAAAACAATTACCTTAATGTGTTAAAACAATATATGTAACTAGGGTTTACAATGAGATGAAGCTTAAAGCTTGAATACTCATTATGTTGTTTGTACAATGTATAGAACTTGACAAGGAATCAAGTACCCCACCGGTTTGTAAGGAAACAAGGAAGAAGGTTGTGAGGAAAGAGAGGTAAACAAACTATCTCAATGTAGTTTAAATGCCTTAGGAAAATGAGCTTGATTTGCTTAATAAAATACCTAAGGAGCCAATGGCAAGTGACCTAGTGAAGTGTTCTCAAGGAGACTAGTAAAAGAACATATGTTTTGGTGTATGTATTTGCAGGTCAAAGGCATTATTAATGTGGGAAATTCAGTGTTTAAGGTTGTGCAATTAAGGGCCTAAGAGCCATGTTATTTAAGGGCCTAGGTGCCAAGCAATTTAAGTTATGCACTATATTGTGATGTAGTGCTTAATGTGTGAAGTTTGTGTATAAAAATGTGTTTGATGGATTTTAGGTGTTGTGAATGAAATAAGGTAAAAACCTAAGTGTTTGGATGTGAGTATATACAAGAGGAGCTATGGCCAAATTTGGGAAAATGTGTAAGAAGTTCTAAGTGTTTTAAGTGAATTTTGGTGATCTAGGAAGTGTTAAGGGTGAATAGATGTTTACTTGTGAATAAAGCATGTGTTAAGGTGATTTAGAGTGATGCAAGGATTTAGGTGTTGTCTTGGAAGTTCTAGGAATTCAATGGGTGTTTTGTGAATGTATTAAAGTCTTGGAGAAGTTGTTTAAGGTTTAGGTAAGGTTGGTGTTCAAAGAATAAATGATGTTTAGGTAAGGTTTTGAGTAAGGAGTTTTAAAGAAGTTGTGAAAAGGAGATTTAGTTGGTAAGAAAAGAAGTTGAGAAGTGATGATAAGGTGTAGAGGAAACACCTTGGTATTGTGGTCATTATAGGTGAAATGCCACCTAGAAATCATAAGGAGAAAACATTGTAAGTGTTAGGAATTTTGTGGAGATATAAGTAAAGGTTTAAGGAATTAGGAAAAATAGTTTTGTGAGTGTTTAAGAATATCTTAAGGGTGTGTTTGAAGTGCCAAATGATGTTAGAACACATTAAGAGGCCTTAGGAGAAGTTTGGTGAAGATTTGGCAAAGTTTTGGTAAGTTTAGAAGGCGACCGACCCAGGGGCCGACCCAGTTTGTGGGTCGGTCGAGCCTCTGTTAAATGTTAGGAAAGTGTTCGGTAATGGTCCGACCCAAAAGGGTGGGTCGGACATGGGTCGGTCGGTCAAGTTTCAAAGGTGGAAAAATGTTCGCACATGGACCGACCCAGAATGGTGGGTCGGACGTGGGTCGGACGGTCATGTTTGTAAGGAAGTAAAAGGGTTCTGTAATGGACCGACCCAGTTGTGGGTCGGTCGGTGGGTCGGTCGGACCAAAAACATGGTTTAAGGTTAAGAAATGATATGTGATGATGGGGATTGGTAGGTAATGATGTTATAAGGTTGTAAAGGACATGATAAGTGAGTTTTAATGGTGATTAAGTGGGTGAAAGGTTGTAATAAAATGTGAAAGTAAAACAAGTTAAAATGTAAAGTTATTTAACCAAGTTAACGGGGAAAAGTTATAAGCGTTAGACTTTAAACAAACATGTTACCCCAATGTTAATAAAAACACATGTGATGTTAACAGTTGTTCGAGAATTGCTCGAGGAACATAAGTGGACGTGATTAAGTGGACTCCGGTGACAGGTATGGTTTTCTTGCAACCTGTGTCCTACCGGATTACACCGGCTTGTATGCCAATGTGTTTTCTGTATGTTTGCCACGTTATGATATAAATCATGAAACGAGTTTACAGTCATTATTGTTATTGTATGTTACGTGCCGATACCGGTAACCTCTAATGCGCTTGAAGGGCTAGTTAACCACTATTAGGTAAACGTAGGAGAACGGTATCCGGTAATAACGTTCCGACCTAAGGAACGTTCTAACCACGGCTATGCGTGAGTTGGTTATGTGATGTTTGTGAGTGATGTTTGTATGTGAATGTATGACTCTCTTTTCCCTTGTGTATGTCTGACAAGACTTAACTCAATGTTGTGATTGTTTAATAAAGTTCAAAGATGAACTTCTAATAAGTGCTAACGGGGGGAATGAGGAGTCCGGTCTGTTCCGGCCACGCGTGTGAGTATGGGGGTCGTTGTCATAGCAGGTTCGATCCTCTCTGTATGTTATGGTTGTTTTCCAATTTGGTTCTCAACCTTCCCTTTAGCTTAACCAAGGCTATTACTGACTCACGTCGGGCCACAGGGGCATACTATTGTTATGTTTGTTTCGGTGTGCTTGGATCACTATATCCGGGGCACCTTGTGTTAAGTTAACCGTTCATTCAACGAAACGGTAACGAGTTATGTAACGAGCTTATCATGAGACTGGCAACAATCTCTAGGCTCACCAGTGTGTTAGTGATGTTTGGGTCGGCTCCTAAGAGAACCATTCCCGTTGTGTTATGTGTTTTGTTGTGATGCAATATTTATTGCGGTGTTATGTTGTGCACATGGAAACGTGCAAAGTGTTGCTAAGTGTTGTTATGTAGTGTATGTTATAAGTTGTAAAATGTGAAGTGTGTGGAGCATGGATATGACTCCCAGTTGTGATAAGAGGCGTTAAGGGGTAACCCGAATTAAGGGTATGTGTCGTCTATTAAGGAAGTAGCTCCATCAGAGGAGGAACACTCTAGGGATGATGTATACCACGAGTGACTCATTAAGTAAGGATGTATTATCCGGTTGTTAAGCCCATTGAGGCGAAATGTTAAGTGATTGTGTGTTTATTGTTACATGCATGATTTAAATATAATCAACTGCATGTTAAGACGACAATTAGTTGTGCGTGGCCCGATAGCATGTGGGCTGCGGGATTACCATACCAGCAAAGGTGCTGAGCCCCTTGGGGCCACCCCTTTCTTCTTTTCCTATTTCAGGTACGAAGTGCTGGAAGCCGTTCGAGAGTAGGACGGGTAGTCATTGTACATGGGTATTCATTTAAGTATATTTATACAGTAGGTGTAGTAAGACCGATATTGTTGTCGGCACCAGTTTATAATACTCGGTATAGTTGATGAGGTGTATGTTGTCGTTGTTGTTGTTAATGTAAAGGAATAACAATGTATAGTCGCTCGGGAATTTAGCCCATCAGACCGGTACAATGTATATGGATTAGCCTTGTTAGCCACGTGGGTGGCTAACGGCGTGTAACACCAACAAGTTAAGTAATGTGATGTGGTTGTTCTTCCGCTGCAGTTTGTTGTAAGTATGTTAATGTTGGATGGGGTGTTACAAAAAGTGGTATCAGAGCGAAGTATCGCTCTGATGACTGAACTACCGAGCTTAGGAAGTACCGAGTTAGGATTTAAGTACTTTGGGTTAAGGGTTGAGTGATAGCGTGAGAGATACGCTAGATAGGAACTACCAGTGACCACTGGAAACCTACAATATCCATCCCACCCTCCACAATCCCTGTATATAACTTGGGAAAGAACGCCAGAGAGATGGAAGTCCTCTCTTACTCGGGAAAACCCGATCTGGCTGTTATTAAATACCCTTAGGGTACGGAGAACCTGTCATACGGTAGATCCCGGAAACTGGGGATCCCGGAGACGGTCTCCATCTGAATAATGTTAACCGCATTTCATAGCAATGAATGAAGGATCTTGTGTATAAGAGAATAGAATTTCCGGCAACATGGGTCGACATGCAGAGCAGTCGAGAATAACCAGCTTGCAACGCACCAACCGTGCAACAGGCAAGAAATGGATTAATAACACCCGAGACAAGTGTCTACGGAACCACAGTTGATAAATAAAACACCAACGGTATACCAACCGACAAAGGAACTACAATGTAGTGCCCAACAAGAGACAAGTCTCAGTAACCACGACAAGTGCGTGGAACGGGCTATAAAGAGCTAATACGACACAAAAAAAGGGGGGGGTCTCCCAGAATGGGAAATACCCTAGTTAATGATTATTATGTGAATACAGTGAAAAGTCACCTAGACAAGTTATTATCAAGACAGTAAGATCAGTGAGGGCCAACAAGGCCACTGATGACAGTGCGGGTAAAAACAATACCACAACCGGTATGTGTTAAACCGATAGCCAGTTAGCATGGCGCACTTGCCATAGCAAGTGCTGCTATAACAGGGCTGTTCGGGAAATTTATAACCATTACAAGTACTTAGTAAAGTACCACGAAGTTAAGTGTGAACATTATAACCATGGAAGGGCTTAACAGCCTGACCTCTGTAATTGGAAGTACACCAGTCAGCAAGAAGCTAGACTTGGTTAAGGTAAGAAGATGTTGTGAAACCATGAAAATTTTTCTTTCAAACCCAGATTTATTCAAACCCTTTTCTTTTCAAAACCAGATTTTCTTTCAAACCAACACTTCTTTCCAGTCTTCTTTTAAACCAAACCAGTAAAACCAAGGACAGTTGACAAGGATACAACAATGGATAAACTTTCCCTCGATTAAGTTCGGGAAGTAAGGAATGAATATTGTCACGGGACAATATAAGGGAGTTGACAACAGAATACTTCACCTAGGCGTGTGACGGACACTACAAGTGTACCAACTGTGTTGTGGGACGACCGCACTCCGATAGGAGCATGTGGGCCCGACAGACCTACTTATGGGTTAGTTGGGTAAGTAGTAATGTATCAGTATGATACCCCATATATGTATACGAGTGGAGTCCGAAACACGGGAAGTAGTCGACTCCGTCTACGGTCAGCAGTAGAAAACAAACAGGAGCTAAGGATTACAAGGAATAGTTGAAGCTAAGGAACTCAGTTAAGTTAACGAGACTAAAAGGATTAGTGAATTCCTCTCAAGGAAATGTCTAAGAGTTAGCAAGTGCGAAGGGCACAAACTGTTATGTAAAGACATCAAATATGTCTTAAGGATACCTAGGAATAAACATGATAGCTGGAACGAGACCCAGCCTGTGCAGGGCAAGGCAGATGCCTAATGTGGACGCATCAATGTGCAATGAACGGGATGAAACTCCCAGAATAAGTACCTACACTACCAGGAAATGTTAATTTTCACAGAAGAAGATAATGACCAGTAAAGAACGCGAAAGGCGTAGCTAACGGAATGTACCAATAAGTGTGAGCCAAATGTAAAGGCATAACTTAACAACACCCAGGAGCAATCCTTGAAGGGTGTTCACATCAACAATTGTTGAATGAAATGCATGACAGAAGCACGAGGGTTGAAACTAACACCCAGTTTAGACATAAGTTGTCAGGAGACGGACTGACATTCCAAAAGGGCATCCCATGAAAGGAAACGGAATGCAACGACCTTGTCATGGAGCCCAATGTAATATTCAAACCATGTAATGTAGTACAGAGGAGTACATGTGTGTGGACAGCCTACAATGAGCCCAGCTCAAGGCAAATAAGGCTTATAATCCAAAAGAAGGATATATCATATAAATTCGATGGATGGTAGAAGATTATGTTGTATAAGTGAATAGAGTGGTAAACGAACCACTGCATTAAGAGTGGGGATACCTCTCGATATTGTGACCCCGCAGGAGCGGTAGTTATGTGAATCAAGTTCAAGAAATATGTTAAGGATGGACGATGTTATTAATGAAAGAGAGTAATTAGCTTAGTAGTATGTGTATAAGGTGAAACACCGAGCTGAATAATGCCGGCTTGTGACTCGAATGATCGATGCTCAAGGAGCATTCAATAGTCATCCAAATGGGGATGAACCATAATGTGAATAATGTAAATTTATGTGTGGAAGTTAATGTGACAGTAAATACTATGTGAGTTAGTGTTATACAATAAGTGAGAGCACGGTGCGCAGTAAGCGACCGTTGTATAAGTGTTGTTGAATGATAATATGGTAGGTCGAACCAGTTACGAGATAAGAGTCTCAGGGAAGGACAGTGTGAATTCCATGGCGAGTCGCATAAGGGATTTACTGTCAAGAGTTTACGCCTCTGCACTCTGTATGACTGAGTGTTTTGGTATTGCACTTGCGCAGTAATGATCGAGTGGGATAGCTAGGAATTGGAGACATGTTAATCATAGAGGAATAATGTTATAATGGCCGATGCATAGGAAATGCAAGGCCGCACCAATAAAAAGTACGTGTACAAAACAAAACCGAATGTGAAGATATGATTAACAGTAAGTGACTACAGTAGCACTAGCTGCCAAATATCGGTATGGAATATACCACAAAGGTTGGAAATAGCTGAGAGAGCACTACACACTAGGTAGTAGCTCAATCTCAACCGACAGTAAGTCGGAAGGGAACAAGTCAATCATTGTGAAATACGTAGCTGTATACACAGTAAATTCTTATGGAAGTAGATAGAAAGTTTATAACTCACCGAATTCGCTAACGGTAAGAGATACCACGCGACGGTTGAGAAACCATTGTTACCAAGATGAAGGTGACAATTGGGGATATACAATACAGTAAGAATAACAAAAGGGAGCAATTAAGCTCTACAGTTATTAGAGTTTCGCAGCAGAAACTAGTGAGCCAGTGATTCAAGTGTTGAATGTACATGGTGAACATGAGTGAATGGCTAATTATTAATGCCTAAAAGCCTCACAGGCCAGGACCGAAACCGGTTATGAGTTACAACTCCAATGAGAATTTCTGGTTTAGGAACTAAACCGCCAATATGGTTAAGATCCTCTAATCAGAATCCATTGTGTAATAGACCGCGTGGAAGTTAGAACACTTCACGACGGCAGAACATTTAAGCCAGTGCTTACTGATTGATTACGCGGGCGTAATCCCTTTTAAGGGGGGTAGAGCGCAAAACCACTTGGTGTATATTACCGTACAAGTGTACGTAGTGTATGTGACTCATATTGTGCATAGCACAAAATTATCGTTTGTTTTGATGATTGGTGTGTGTGTTACGTAAACATACACATTCATTCATGGATTAATTGTGGTAATTGCGCACAGATGATGCGAATACCATTGTGGTAAGTGCGTGTATTTATTAACAGTTGTGAGTGATAGTACAAGTGTGGGAGTAGAGAAACTCCCGGGGGAGCAAACCCCGACAGTGTATAAATGTGAAATCGTGTGTTGTATTTTGATAAATGTAAAACCAGGTGTTGTATTTTGGATAAAATATATGTATATATATATATAAGTGATGCATGAAAGGGCATGATACCGACATAGAACCTAGTGAGAATAAGATTCCCTAGGCAACAGAATTAAAGTGAATGGAGGTAACTGATAGACGGAGTTCTATCCTTTGGAGATGTTGTGATCATGACTAGAATGATTCGAAAGATAGAAAATTGGAAATGAGTGATTTATTGATGCTTGAAAATGAAGTGGGAGGTGGAACTTGATTTGCATGTGATCAAGGGAAGCCGAACACAAATTGGGGTGGAAGGATAGTTCAACACTAATGCTGATCACATCAGGGTTGGATGACTCTTGAAACTCCCTATAAGTGGTCACGAATAACCACGCTAATAAAAGAAGCAAAGAGCTTAAGTTGGACTTGGAGTTGTGTGTGTTTTCAAAAGGATTTTAAATTGGTATTTATAAAACATCGATGGATACTTTACATAATTAAAGTCTTCTTTTACTTAACCTCACAAGGAAATTTTAAACTTATGTGATTGTTTTAATCTCCTAAAGGCACGGGGACGGAAGGTGTCCATCGCGACGTGTTCTGCGGGATCACAGTGTATATCAAGGATATTTTTGATTGCTATACATGCTCCGACATGTTGTGTGGTATGTGTATATGAATGTTGTTTTGACTTGGATTTCCTAAAGTGTATACTATCAAGGCCTATGAGTCTAAAGTGTGGTTGTTACATAGACCTATGTGTCTAAAGACTGTATGTTACCAGGACCTATGTGTCCAAATGTTGTTATGTTACCCAAGACCAGTGAGTCAAAGGGGTTGTTATGTATGTACAAGTGTTGTTAAGATACCCGGACCATAGAGTCCGAGGTTATCATTTGGATATGTTATTTATGTGTGGATGTGAATGTGTTGCCCGGACCATCAAGTCCGAGGTTGTGATGTAAAGTGTGTTTGGTTAAGGAAGTTTATTCCCAAGTGATTATTGTGTTCTAATCTAATGATATGTGAAAAGTGTGAACTTCGAGGACGAAGTTCTTTTAAGGGGGGTAGATTGAAATACCCCAAACCTTGATATGTGGTTTAAAAATCAAATTATGGTATGTAAAGGCTAAAAAGTGCCTTAGTAACATCAGTGAACAATTTAAACCATAATAAATGCAATAAAGCATTAAGACACAGTTTGAGCAAAACATGCTCTAAGCTATGAGTGAACTTGGTTAGGACCCAAAGAGCCTACCAAGACTTGATAACATTTAATTATGATTTAATAAGGCTAAATAAGTCCTTAAGAAACTTTGGTGGACAGTTAAACCAAATAAAACATAAGAAAATACCTTAAAGTCAATATGAGCAAAAATGTGCTCTAAGCTTGGGATGAATGTGTATAAGACCTAATGGTCATACCTATACCTTAATTATATGTTAATGAACATATTAAATCAATTACTAAAGAAAACCAAGCTTGAAAACAAGTTAAAACACAAAATGTGCTTTAAGGAGTCTTAAAGCACGTTTTTGAAAAAAATTGTCTTGTAAATGAGTTTTGAATGGCTAAATGTCCATCATTACTCTTTAATTAACATGTGTACTATATAGTATCACATTTGGGTGGCCATATTAGTGGGAAATCAAAAATTTCACTTCTATGTGCCTTGTTATTGGTGAATAGTGATTTTTATAACTAGTTTGTAACATATAATGTTATAAGTTAAATTGGTCAACAAAGACCATATACCCTCCTAGGCATATGGGGCCGGTTTTTCATGGTGTGAGTCACCAACATGTGAAAGAAATCAAATAAGTAAACTTAAGCTTAAAGTAAAGTACTATTTGCTTTATAATTTACAAATATCTTCAAAAAGCAAAGGTTATCTTCATTCTCTCATTTCTTCCTTCATTTCCCACGGTGGTCTTCTTCTCCCTCCTCTCTCCATCGGTTTCCAACAGCCCACACTCATTCTTCATCTCCTTCACTTAACTTGTGATTCCCTTGGCCAAATCAAATTCCAAGACCATATTTGTCTTAGTTAGGTCAAGCTCTACACTTCTACCTTTTCAAATCTTCAAGAGCTCAATTTTGGTGCCATGGAGAATCACCATTGAAGGAGCTTGAGCCCATCTTTTTACATATTCATGTTCTCCTTTGCTTCAAGGTAAGGAAACTCAAAGAAAATCCATGTTTCCTCCATGTTTCATGTTGTCCGAAAATTCACCTCACAATGGTGTATTTATCTTGCTTGTTTTAGCTTCATTTGAATCTTCCAAGGGCTAGGAGAGTCCTCTCTTGATACTTATTCAAGTCCTCTTCCAATTCCAAGGTAAAACAATTACCTTAATGTGTTAAAACAATATATGTAACTAGGGTTTACAATGAGATGAAGCTTAAAGCTTGAATACTCATTATGTTGTTTGTACAATGTATAGAACTTGACAAGGAATCAAGTACCCCACCGGTTTGTAAGGAAACAAGGAAGAAGGTTGTGAGGAAAGAGAGGTAAACAAACTATCTCAATGTAGTTTAAATGCCTTAGGAAAATGAGCTTGATTTGCTTAATAAAATACCTAAGGAGCCAATGGCAAGTGACCTAGTGAAGTGTTTCAAGGAGACTAGTAAAAGAACATATGTTTTGGTGTATGTATTTGCAGGTCAAAGGCATTATTAATGTGGGAAATTCAGTGTTTAAGGTTGTGCAATTAAGGGCCTAAGAGCCATGTTATTTAAGGGCCTAGGTGCCAAGCAATTTAAGTTATGCACTATATTGTGATGTAGTGCTTAATGTGTGAAGTTTGTGTATAAAAATGTGTTTGATGGATTTTAGGTGTTGTGAATGAAATAAGGTAAAAACCTAAGTGTTTGGATGTGAGTATATACAAGAGGAGCTATGGCCAAATTTGGGAAAATGTGTAAGAAGTTCTAAGTGTTTTAAGTGAATTTTGGTGATCTAGGAAGTGTTAAGGGTGAATAGATGTTTACTTGTGAATAAAGCATGTGTTAAGGTGATTTAGAGTGATGCAAGGATTTAGGTGTTGTCTTGGAAGTTCTAGGAATTCAATGGGTGTTTTGTGAATGTATTAAAGTCTTGGAGAAGTTGTTTAAGGTTTAGGTAAGGTTGGTGTTCAAAGAATAAATGATGTTTAGGTAAGGTTTTGAGTAAGGAGTTTTAAAGAAGTTGTGAAAGGAGATTTAGTTGGTAAGAAAAGAAGTTGAGAAGTGATGATAAGTGTAGAGGAAACACCTTGGTATTGTGGTCATTATAGGTGAAATGCCACCTAGAAATCATAAGGAGAAAACATTGTAAGTGTTAGGAATTTTGTGGAGATATAAGTAAAGGTTTAAGGAATTAGGAAAAATAGTTTTTGTGAGTGTTTAAGAATATCTTAAGGGTGTGTTTGAAGTGCCAAATGATGTTAGAACACATTAAGAGGCCTTAGGAGAAGTTTGGTGAAGATTTGGCAAAGTTTTGGTAAGTTTAGAAGGCGACCGACCCAGGGGCCGACCCAGTTTGTGGGTCGGTCGAGCCTCTGTTAAATGTTAGGAAAGTGTTCGGTAATGGTCCGACCCAAAAGGGTGGGTCGGACATGGGTCGGTCGGTCAAGTTTCAAAGGTGGAAAAATGTTCGCACATGGACCGACCCAGAATGGTGGGTCGGACGTGGGTCGGACGGTCATGTTTGTAAGGAAGTAAAAGGGTTCTGTAATGGACCGACCCAGTTGTGGGTCGGTCGGTGGGTCGGTCGGACCAAAAACATGGTTTAAGGTTAAGAAATGATATGTGATGATGGGGATTGGTAGGTAATGATGTTATAAGGTTGTAAAGGACATGATAAGTGAGTTTTAATGGTGATTAAGTGGGTGGGTTGTAATAAATGTGAAGTAAAACAAGTTAAAATGTAAAGTTATTTAACCAAGTTAACGGGAAAAGTTATAAGCGTTAGACTTTAAACAAACATGTTACCCCAATGTTAATAAAAACACATGTGATGTTAACAGTTGTTCGAGAATTGCTCGAGGAACATAAGTGGACGTGATTAAGTGGACTCCGGTGACAGGTATGGTTTTCTTGCAACCTGTGTCCTACCGGATTACACCGGCTTGTATGCCAATGTGTTTTTGTATGTTTGCCACGTTATGATATAAATCATGAAACGAGTTTACAGTCATTATTGTTATTGTATGTTACGTGCCGATACCGGTAACCTCTAATGCGCTTGAAGGGCTAGTTAACCACTATTAGGTAAACGTAGGAGAACGGTATCCGGTAATAACGTTCCGACCTAAGGAACGTTCTACCACGGCTATGCGTGAGTTGGTTATGTGATGTTTGTGAGTGATGTTTGTATGTGAATGTATGACTCTCTTTTCCCTTGTGTATGTCTGACAAGACTTAACTCAATGTTGTGATTGTTTAATAAAGTTCAAAGATGAACTTCTAATAAGTGCTAACGGGGGGAATGAGGAGTCCGGTCTGTTCCGGCCACGCGTGTGAGTATGGGGGTCGTTGTCATAGCAGGTTCGATCCTCTCTGTATGTTATGGTTGTTTTCCAATTTGGTTCTCAACCTTCCCTTTAGCTTAACCAAGGCTATTACTGACTCACGTCGGGCCACGGGGCATAATTGTTATGTTTGTTTCGGTGTGCTTGGATCACTATATCCGGGGCACCTTGTGTTAAGTTAACCGTTCATTCAACGAAACGGTAACGAGTTATGTAACGAGCTTATCATGAGACTGGCAACAATCTTAGGCTCACCAGTGTGTTAGTGATGTTTGGGTCGGCTCCTAAGAGAACCATTCCCGTTGTGTTATGTGTTTTGTTGTGATGCAATATTTATTGCGGTGTTATGTTGTGCACATGGAAACGTGCAAAGTGTTGCTAAGTGTTGTTATGTAGTGTATGTTATAAGTTGTAAAATGTGAAGTGTGGAGCATGGATATGACTCCCAGTTGTGATAAGAGGCGTTAAGGGGTAACCCGAATTAAGGGTATGTGTCGTCTATTAAGGAAGTAGCTCCATCAGAGGAGGAACACTCTAGGGATGGTATACCACGAGTGACTCATTAAGTAAGGATGTATTATCCGGTTGTTAAGCCATTGAGGCGAAATGTTAAGTGTGTGTGTTTATTGTTACATGCATGATTTAAATATAATCAACTGCATGTTAAGACGACAATTAGTTGTGCGTGGCCCGATAGCATGGGCTGCGGGATTACCATACCAGCAAAGGTGCTGAGCCCCTTGGGGCCACCCCTTTCTCTTCTTTTCCTATTTCAGGTACGAAGTGCTGGAAGCCGTTCGAGAGTAGGACGGGTAGTCATTGTACATGGGTATTCATTTAAGTATATTTATACAGTAGGTGTAGTAAGACCGATATTGTTGTCGGCACCAGTTTATAATACTCGGTATAGTTGATGAGGTGTATGTTGTCGTTGTTGTTGTTAATGTAAAGGAATAACAATGTATAGTCGCTCGGGAATTTAGCCCATCAGACCGGTACAATGTATATGGATTAGCCTTGTTAGCCACGTGGGTGGCTAACGGCGTGTAACACCAACAAGTTAAGTAATGTGATGTGGTTGTTCTTCCGCTGCAGTTTGTTGTAAGTATGTTAATGTTGGATGGGGTGTTACACAAGGTGTTAGATTCATCATATAGACATAGGAAATAGCTATACAACAACAAGCTGCCTTGTTATTAGGTTTTACCTTGGAAAAAATGCCTTAAAGAAGGGTATTTCCTTTGGATCTCGGCCACCCTTTCTCCAAATGGCTAACCAACTGATTGAGCATGTAAATATGAAGATTATTGGTGTATAAACTCATAAAAAGCAGAGGAAGAAAATCGGATGAAGAGTAGAGAAGCTTATGGTATGTTTTTACCTTAAAATGAGATTTTGAGAAACTTTGGTCTCTTAACTTGCTTCAGCCGGATTTGGTTGATGTTCTAACCTTAAAAATCTGAGAATAAGCCATAGGAGTTGATGAGCCACGAGATCTAACCATAGATGGTGAAGAGATGAAGAAAAAGAGCCAAAAACAAGCCTTAAACATTACCTTAGAAGCTTAGAAGTTAGATCTTCCTTACCAACTCAAGAACCACGGTTGAGAGAGCTTGGAGAGTGAATGAGCTCGGTTGGAATGGAGCTAGCTCGGCTGGGATGGAGCTAGGAGGCAATGAATGATTGGAATAAGCCTTAATAATTGAATAAGACAAGTTTAGATTAGTTTATTGATTGTATTGGCTAATGACTCAGCAAGGAGGATAAGAATGGACAAGGAAGTCGGCTCATGGAGGGGAAAGGTGAGGCTCCACGATTTTGAGGCTGCTTGAATCAAATAATGGAGCAAAATGTGTATAAACTAATCAAAAGGCAAAAGTAGTCTCCTTATTTTAGGGCCTTATGTTGGAGGCTTGTCTCTTGAATGTGAAAGTGGCTAATTGAAGCCTCTCATGCTTGTGGCTGCCGATTTAATGTGGTCCAAGGGGTCAACTTTGACCTCTTGACCATTCTTAGTCAATGTTGACTCAAGTGGGCCCCCTTTTAGGGTTTTATTAATATTTTAATATTAAATTTGTAAAAATTTGTAAAATTTGGAATTAAATTCCTAATATGATATAATATCATATTTAAAGGTAATTATAACCTTTAAGCCCATTAAAAACCAATTTAGAAGGCAATTTCACAAAAATGTGCTTTAAGGTGTTTTAGTGCACATTTTGTGTTGCAAGGTGTTTCTGAGCTTAGTTTTCTTTGGGAAAGGTTTTGTTGTGTTCCTTAATTCATTATAATACTTAGGAATCCACTTTGGATCCTATCTGAGGTCATACAATCTTTATGGTGTCTTAAAGCACCTTTTTGGCTTTACCGATCTTAAGGCATGTTTTGCCTTGTTGAGATCTTTTTGATTGTTCCCCAGTAATATTTAGATGTTTATTAACCATCTTATATCATTAATAGATCATTTAATTATATTTTATAGGTTAGGGGTATTTCAGTCTACCCCCCTTAAAAAGGCTTCGTCCCGAAGTCCTTAATCCTCTACAGTCCATCGCCAGGGAGTAACTCCCACTAGGTTCAAACCTAGTCTATACATACAGCATATATCAAATAGCCAAACTCATGGTAAAAACTCATTCATTTCATAGCACTAAACAAGGTGCACCACCAATTCCTCAACAAAAGTACTCAGCGGTACTATATATATATTCTCAGACATGTGCACTAAGGCACATACATAAGATGTATTCAACATACAATCATACAAACAAACATGTATGACGCAGCATACCAACAAAACACACCACCAAAACAAGACCTAATGCATAACATATGCGCAAGCCAAGTGGTGTCTACCCCCCTTAAAAAGGGTTTGACCACGAACCCGTACAAGTATCACAGCTACTACTCGAATAGTGCGGGATACCTCGCTCTCATGGAGTCCTCTAACTCCCATGTAGCCTCCTTCACCTCATGGTCCGACCAGAGAACCTTGACCATGCTAACGGTCTTGTTCCTAGTCTGTCTCGTCTTCGTATCGAGAATGCGGAGTGGTACTTCCTCATAACGTAGAGCGGGGTCCAACTCTAAAGTCTCTGGCGGCAAAACGTGCGATGGGTGGGGCACATACTTCTTTAACTGTGAAACATGAAAGACGTCGTGCACCCTCCTGAGCTCTACTGGCAAATCCAGTCTGTAGGCTAACGGGCCCACTCGCTCCCTAATCGCATAAGGTCCAACATATTTCGGGCTCAACTTGCCCTTCTGCCCAAACCGGAATATCCCCTTCATGGGTGACACTCTAAGGAATACCATATCGTCGGTAGTGAACTCAATGTCCCTCCTTTTGGTGTCTGCATAAGATTTCTGCCGGTCCTGAGCTGCCCTCATGTTCTTTCTAATCTGTAGGACATCCTCCTTAATCTGCTCTAGGTACTCTGGTCCTAGAAGTGTATTCTCGCTGGCCTCATCCCAGCATAGAGGAGTCCTACATGGTCTACCATATAGTGCCTGAAATGGTGGCATCTGTATCGAGGAGTGGTAGCTGTTGTTGTAGGCGAACTCTATCAGATGTAGTCGCTCTAACCAACTCCCCTGAAAATCAAAGGCACATGCTCTCAGCATGTCCTCCAATGTCTGGATGGTCCTCTCACTCTAACCGTCGGTCTGTGGGTGGAATGCCGTACTAAGCTTCAACTTTGTACCCAAGGCTTCCTGAACCTGTCCCCAGAATCTGGACAAAAATCGAGGGTCCCTATCAGAAACAATAGTCTTTGGCACACCATGGTGCCGGATCACCTCCTTCTGGAACAAGTCCGCTAACTTCGGGACCTTCCAGGTATCCTTCATAGCAACAAACTTTGCCACCTTAGTCAGACGGTCCACAATGACCCAAATCGTGTTCAGTCCTCCCTTAGTAGGTGGAAGACCAACAACGAAATCCATCGAGATGTCCTCGAACTTCCAGCAAATAATAGGCATAGACTGCACTAAACCGCCGGGTCTCCTATGCTCAAACTAAACATTCTGACAGGTCAAGCATCTAGTCACGAAGTCCGCTACATCCTTTTTCATCCCGCTCCACCAGAAATGGACCTTCAAGTCCTTGTACATCTTCGAAGAACCGGGGTGGACGGATAAGGACGAGCAATGAGCCTCCTGGAGTATCTTCTCCTTCAGGTCAGGAGAAGACTCCGGAATACACAAACGGCCATTCAGTCGAATCATGCCATCATCACACAGTTCGAAGTCATTCTTCTGACTTTCAAAACAACCCTCTAACATTTTCTGCTTAATGCTCTCCATGTACTGATCACTCTCCTGTGCAGCTCGTATCTCATCAATCATACTGCTGCTCGCTACCAGTGCAAATAATGAATGAGCTCTGCGGCTCAGGGCGTCGGCTACTACATTCGCCTTGCCCTCCTTGTATTTCAGGTCTATGTCGTAGTCCTTCAAGAACTCGACCCATCTTCTCTGTTGCATGTTCAGCTCCTTCTGAGAGAAGAGATGCTATAAACTCTTATGATCAGAGTAGATAGTGACTGTCACACCGTATAGATAATGTCGCCAGATCTTCAAAGTGAAGACTACTGTGCCTAACTCAAGGTCGTGTGTGGGGTAATTCACCTCATGCTTCTTCAGCTGTCGGGATGCGTAGGCAACTACCTTCCCGTGCTGCATAAGCACACAGCCTAGACCGGTTCCAGAGGCATCACAGTATACCTCGAACCCATCAGTGCCCACAGGGATAGTAAGAACGGGCGCCGATGTCAGGAGATCCTTCAGTGTCTGAAAGGAGTCACACTCTGCAGACCATAGAACTGGGATTCCTTCTTCATGAAATTAGTCATTGGTTTAGCCACCTTGGAGAAGTCCTTCACGAACCTTCGATAATAACCGGCCAAACCCAGAAAACTGCGGACATCTGTAACTGTCTTAGGCCTTGGCCAACTCTTCACTGCCTCAATCTTAGCAGGGTCTACAGATATCCCGTTTGCTGATATGATGTGTCCTAGAAATGACACGCTGTCCAACCAGAACTCACACTTTGAGAGTTTGGCATACAGCTGGTTCTTTCTCATAATACTCAAAACCTGTCTCAAATGTAGCTCATGATCTTCCCTGGTCTTCGAATAGATCAGTATATCGTCGATGAACACCACAACTGAACTATCGATCTGCTCTCTAAAAAGGAATGCGGTTCATCAAATCCATGAATATGGCTGCCGCATTCGTCAACCCGAATGGCATAACGGTGAACTCGTAGTGTCCATACCGTGTCCTGAAAGCTGTCTTTTCTATGTCACCCTGTGCAATCCTAATCTGATGGTAGCCAGATCTGAGATCTATCTTTGAGAACACACTGGCCCCTCTCAACTGGTCAAATAAGTCATCAATCCGTGGCAACGGGTACTTGTTCTTGACCGTGACCGCATTAAGCTCACGGTAGTCGATGCAGAGTCGCATACTGCCGTCCTTCTTCTTTATGAATAACACTGGAGCACCCTAAGGAGAAACACTCGGTCGAATGAATCCCTTGTCGAGGAGGTCCTCCAGCTGTACCTTCACTCCTCATCTCAGCCGGTGCCATACGGTAGGTAGCCTTAGCAATAGGGCCCGTACATGGCAATAAGTCGACGGCGAACTCAACCTCACGCACAGACGGCATGCCTGGCAACTCATCAGGAAACACATCAGGAAAGTCTGCCACGACTGGAATGTCTACATCCATCTCGTCGCACTGTCTCGTGTCCTGTACATAACAGAGGAAGGCTTGTCGGCCCTTCCTAACGTCCTTCATCAGGGACAATGCTGACACGATCTTGACAGTCGGCTCTCTCCTCACACTGGTACGACACTGTCATGCCGCTCGGCCCCTTCAGTAGTAGTCGATGCTCTGCACAATGAAGGCGGCCCTTATGCTTCTGTAGCCAATCCATACCCACTATAATGTCGAAGCCCAAGTTCTTAAACTCAATCAAATCAATGGGAAAAGTCTCATTCATAATACTGATCTCCGACCCTAAGTACTGCCTGGTGCAACCTACTTTCTCCTTCGATGGAAGGGTGACTGAAAAGTCAGAAAGCTGTTCGGGTGCAGCCCCTAGCTTCATAGCAAATGCCGAGGAAATAAAAGAATGCGAAGCCCCTGAGTCGAACAATATGGAAGCACTAACACCATCAACAGGAAAGGTACCTGGGATCATCTCTCGTATTAGCATCGAGTCCCAATAAATCAGTAATCTACTGTCGGTTGTAATTGTCATACCTGTGATGACATTACCGGACTCCTTGGCTTGCGCCATATCTAAGATGCAGATGGTACCCTCCTTTCCAATCCCGTAGCCTGAAGTTATGAATTAACGGTATCAACAACTGAAAACATATACTTGAAGGTAAAAACTCTTATTTCATTCATCCAACTATATTATACAAGGTTACACACTTAGCTACTGCTATTACATCAGTACTGTCTGAAAGTCAAATTTAAACGGCCAGGTCGGATGTGGGTATCGTTCACTAGAGCTGGTGGGGCGGTATTGAGCTTAATGCTCTTAATACCATGATATACAAGCCTAGCCTCTCCACCAAATACCAACACATCCCCAGACTTGAGGATGATCTTGCTTGCTAGATCCATCCTCTTCTGGTCTCTATAGATAAACTCAGCATCATCGCCGATGGAGAATGACACAACCGGTATTCCTCTGGTGATGGACTCGGTCGTCTCATCACGGTCCTGGTGCATTCCAAGTTTCCCCCCTGCTCGTAGTAGTTGATGATGCAAACGTCAGGTGTCACGTCGGGTAATGGAAAAGTCTCACAGTCTTGTGCAACATCCATTGCGTTTCTCACCAAGGTTAGGAAACTCTCAGGTATCCTAGGTATAGATACGCCACCTACCATCCTCACCTCTCGATAAACCCTAGCTTGTGGATCCCAATCTTTCCCTAAGCACATCATGTGTAGTTTCATCCTAGAACCACTGTTAAATACAAGGGTATAAAATCCTCCTATGCCCTTACCCAAAGCTCTACACTCATTCACTATGGCGATTTGCTCATCTAGGGTTAGGAACTCTCTGAGAAGTATCATGCCCGGTCTGACCACATGACACAACTCACTAGGGTACTCCCGTCTTTCTTCCACGGTTCTAGGTGATCTCTATCTTGTAAGTGTGGGATAGCAGATGTCGAAGTCTCCTAAGAGGTAACAGGTTTCCTAGATAAGTCGTTTATCTAAGGCGGTAATTAAAACGCGCAATCATACCAAGGTAAAGCGTTTAACACTCAGTCATGCTTTCATACAATGGTTAAGGTTTCAAATGCTAACCTTCACCGCGCTGGGTGCTAGTACCAGCGCCTGAAGCTCCCGCTGCATTCAGCACACGGTTGCCTGGCGGGTTCCTTTGGTTCTGGTTCTGTGCTGTGGCTGCTGCTGCTGTGCTGCTGCTGCTGCCCCCTCTGGGCTTGGGGCGCCGGCCCCCTCTGGCCACCTCGAGCTCCACCTCCTCTAGTAGGTGCGCCCTGAGTCCCCTTCGGCGGGCGGTACGCTCGGCTCTCCGGGTTCGAGAAGCACTTGAACGACCTGTGGCCTTTCTTCCCGCAGTGGTGGCAGTCCACAGCTTGCCCGGTGCAGTCAACACCCGAGTGGTCTTTACCACAGCGCTTGCAGTGAAAGTGGCGCTGAGGCACATAACCTATTATCATGTCACACTCAGATTAATACAAGGATGGTAATGGATAGTATAATACACAACTCATTCACAAGGTTAGATCGCTTACCCTTAAGGGGTACAGATCTAAGAGGCTGGGCATCGTAGGTAGGCCCGGTCAACATCGGGACCTTTTCTTTGCCCTTTTGGCTGGCCTGCTCCTTCTTCTTCTCCTTCCAGGAGAACTTTTTCTTCCTGTGATCGTAAAAGTGTCAGGAATAGCAGGTATAAAAGCAGGCAGCAAGTAAGTAATTTAAATGGATTAAATAACTTGAGGGTGGATCTTACTTCCAACTCTTGCTGCTCCCGCTTCCAGCCGCAACCTCCGACTCCTTTTCTGGGGCCTTACGCTTCTGCCCCTGGCCGTCCTCCCGGCTGTTCACCAACAGCTCGGTCCGGGAAGCAGCCTCGTAGCATTCCTACAATGCATCAATGAGTTCCCCAACTTGTAATAATTCAAACTGAGTTACAAGATATAATCTGTCCACTAATTTTACCTGGATCGTAGGGTATAGTGCAGCACCCATGGCGGCCTTGATCGCATATCGCAGCCCGCCTCTAAACTTCTCAACTTTTACAGTATCAGAATAAACAACTCCTGGGACAAAGTCCAAGAGCCCAATAAGGTGGAGTAGTACTGATCTACTGTCATACTACCTATACTACCCTGCTTCAGGGCCTCAAACTCTTCCCTCTTTCTCTGCTTCAAATGAGCAGGATAGTATTTCTCTCTCAACAGTTCCACAAAACCTTTCCATCCAAAACCTCAATAGCAATGTAATGCGCCTTCACGGACCTCCACCAAGTGCTGGCGGCGTCCCTCAAGTGAAAGGCCGCTATGCTGACCCGGTGCTCAGCAGGCACGTGAATGGCGTCGAAGGCCTTCTCATGCTCAACGATGTATCTCTCCAGGGCGGTGGGGTCAGCTACCCCGTCATAGGTAGGTACTCGTGTGTCAGCAACACTCTTGAGCCAGTTCGGCTCTCTAGGTGCGGGTACGGGTGGGACTACTGGTGGAGCTCCTATCTGGACACCTCCCATCAGGGCTAGCTGAGCAAAGACGGCCGCTACCGTCTCAGCAACGACCACGGCTGGGGCCTCAGGAGGACCTCCTCCAGGCCCGCCGCCTCTTCCACCACCACCGCCTCTGCCAGCTGATCGTCTTCCGGAAGACATCTGAGGAAAACATAATCAAAGTCAGCTCTTGGAATGAGTACTGTACTTATCTCAATCATAACCTAACTCAAATCATTTACAACTATCTACTTGGTACTGGTGTGTGTATACCTAAGCTCACGGTACTTAAACTACTATCTCTTGTAATCAGAGCGGTACTCCGCTCTGATACCACTTTTGTAACACCCCTACTAATTTGGCTCCTAAATATCCTGTAAATGTCGCACATAATAAACATATCGCAGCGGTAAATAACAGACTGTCGCTCCTATGGTGTCACTGTTATCACTCGCCCATACGGGTGATAACGAATTACCTGATAATCAACATGCGAAGCGTATTCCCGCAGTGACCACAAGAGATAGATAGTAGAACTTAAACAATTTTAAACAAACCAACAATAACCAATTATTACAGACCGTACTCGTGAGCATCTAAATAAATCCTCCTCGGTTTACACAACCCGAGTCCAAAACGTCATCAGTATCAATCGTACCAAGTCTTAAACAATAGAAATATTACAACCGTCACGCCTCGTGTCGACCACCAGCTACTCTCCTGAAATAAAAATGGTTTGTGGTATGGAATCAGCCCCTGCTGAGTATGTTATCACATGCCCCGTCATGCCCCCAAAGACCCCTCAATTATTTGGTCGAGAGCATGAGATTCGTTACATGCAGTACCGTTTTAATATTAAAACTGTAAAACAATTAATAGTAATATCCATACAATAACACAACCATCAACACACAATAATATAACCACAATATAACCAATGAACAACAAAGCGAAACAACGAGAATAATAAACAAGTATTAAATCTCGTCCATGGTGTAGAAACCAATATTGTTCGCCACTGTACAAGTCTCAACTGTATTAATTGTTCAGTTATACCTAGTGACAACGTCTCGTTAAAATGACGTGTCTCTAAATTACCCATAAATTATGGCGGGTCACCCACGGCAGTAGCCACTCCAACGGTAGAGTCTCCGACCAACGAGCCATTCTAGCTCATGGGAAATTTTCTTGATACTTACGGACCCGTATGTGGACATCCTGGTATCGTTTTTGTGATCATAGCACGCACCAAGAGCCACATCCTCTTGGCTTTACAATCTTTCATTAATTAATTAATTATACCATCGCATCGCATTACCATTTTTTTTCCTAACACAGCAGACTAAGATCATTAGTCCAATCCGGAGTCTGTAAACTCGGGATCCAGTGTTAGATACGAGAGCGGTGTATAGAAAGGCCAATGCTCCGTATAAAAGTCTTGGATAATATGTATATCTTATATCCTAGTGCTACAACGTTCTACTGACGTTCCTTATATTTCATATAAGATAGCACCATAGCCGCTAGTTCGTTTTATATATATAGGTTCATATATACGAACCAATACTGTTAACTCAACAACAGTAAATAACCAGCTATAAATATACAGTTCATGCATATTAATTAACACATTCAGACAAACAATCTTATAACAGATCACACAGAAGTCTGAACTGAGGAAGCCCTCAGAGACAATCAGAGACACATAACAACATACCGTTCACCCTGATGTATTACGGTGGAGTATGAATCAGCAAGTTCTATGCTCCGTGTGTGTCTCTCTAACAGTCTAAACAAAACATAATGCTATTGATTAGCATCCCGTATAACAACACAATTCTACGGTACCCCGTACCTTCACTAATACCTCTCGGTTAACCCCCCGTTATTAACTGTCAATGTTTGTCGGGTTTTCGGCTTAACTCGAGATTGGAAAAGTGTTATATTACATGCGTAGTCTTGTCTTGTATATTAATATAGTTATTGTTGAACTTGTTATCGCATGTGACTTAACATACCCTTGTATGTCGTATAGTTTGTTTCATTATTGCATGTGTGATTCTTTGTCATGCACTATGCATCTCACCTTAGTATTTATTTTTCTAAGGTTTGTCTCTCTTTTTTTTTCCAAATTCAATGTGGTATAATTCATATGTAAACAACACTTCCAATTATATGAATCCTTATTATCACATGTACTCTCCTAACATAAGAATTCCATATCCAATGTTTGTAGTTCTTTTCCCTTTATCATATGTCATTTTAATTATGAAAATATATGGTCATTAAACCATATTATATTTTTCCAACATAACATATATTTATTTATGTGTATGTATTTGTGGAACTACTTCCTATATGGTAAATCTTATAATATATATTCATTCTCTTTAATGAATACCTCTTATATTATAAATGTTATAATTATTATAACATCAAAACCATATTATAAATTCCATTTAAAGTGTTAATATTTCCGAACAGCACTTATGTTCTTAAATATTTACAAAATCCACCACATAATTAATATAATGTTACATTATAGTTATATAACATATATTATGACATTTATGTCATTAAAACAATTATAACCTATAGTTGCAAATTGTTTTAAAATACCAAACAGCCCCTTATAATTTTCGGCTTTCAATATAAACCACTAAACTTCTATAAATCATAAATCAACCTCAATTATATTTCATTGTTACACTTATAACATATACCTTATATTATAATCCTTAAACCTTAATAATTATAACTTATAGTTTTTAAAAGCTATAATTTTCGAACAGCCCCTAGGACTGTTTTAATTAAGTTTCCACCACCAAACTTTATATTTTACCAAATCTTCCCAATTTATAGTACATAGTTTCATAATTCCATTAAAACGATATATTATACATATGTCTTTATAAAACCTTATATATAATTCCAAAAATCACCAAACTATGCCAAAAAGTTATAAATATTATTCCTAACCTTATACTTTCTCTAAATCTCGGTTTTACCACATATGTTACCCATTTGTAACAATATCATGAAATATCTTATATTATACTTATATAATTCATATAAACTCCAAATTTAACCAAATAAATTTCTAAAAATTCCTAATAACCTAGGTTTGTACTAAACTCCATTTAGTACCCCAAGTTTTCAGAAATCACAATACCACCCCAAGTCTTATAAATCTTTTACAATTTAATAAGTATCTTATTATAAGGTAGTATTTTAATTTCTAAAATTCTCCAAAGTTGGTCAAAGTCTCTTATATAGTCAACTTTGACTTCTAATACCAAATTGGACCCAAACCTTTCGGTAATTACAAAACTTCACCTATACTTTTCTATTTTTACAATTTTGACACAAACTTTATAAAATGTTATAATTTTTATTAAATTCATTGAAAAACCCTAATTTCCTTTAAATTAAGCTCTCGGCCTAATATTTTGTTAGTAATTACCGTTTGACCCCAAACTTAATTATATAAGCATAAATCTAACTAAATAAGCTTATAAACTTAAATTAAAATGGCCTAATGACATGGCCTTATTACAACCTTGAACTTGCAAAATAAATTACACATTAAATGTCTCAAAAATATAGTAAAGCTCACGGCCTCACTTCAATTTAATTATTTCTCCACATAATGTCATAATTTGACCATTATGTTAATTAAATCTCTTAAATGACTAGCTTAATTTATCTTAGTCATTTTTTTCCATTTCTAGGTCAATATAACCCATATTTATAAGTTCCCTCTCAGCAATATTAATATATGTACTAAGAAATTATAAAATCATAAGTTTTAAGGTGTTTATACCTTGATTTATCCTTGTATGTGCTCGGCCACTGTAACACCCCAACTCAATCCAAATGTGGTCTCGCAACTTAACATCATACATATAAACTTGTCACAGCGGAATTATTTACACTCCAGGACCTTTCCACGGTCTGACTACAGAATATACCGAACAATAGTGCATAACAGCCTTAACCAAATACATATTCTTCTCACAATCCCCTCACATCCTATACATCTTACTAAATCAATTGCCATACGAGTGTACATGCACAACTCGTAGGCCACACTTAACCCGTAACACTTGTACCCCCTTCTTACTCTCGCAACGGCCGCCTCCTGATGTTCACCTGTGTAGTAAAAAAGCCCCCAAAGGGGGTCAGCTCGAATGCTGGTACGATCCTCTCATGGCCCCCAAGCTAACGTGGCTACGACGACTAATTGTCGATAGCATGTTGGTTGATTAGATGCACAACATAATAGAAAGTGCAGTAAACAACAAACCAAATATGAACAATCAAAGTTCATACACAATAAACGACTTAAATGCGTTCACTTAATTAGAGAGTTAATTATTTAACTCCTTAGGTTATATTTCCTCTTATCCTTAGTCCGTCCTTATCTCACCTTAATCTTAGTCTTATCTTAATCTTAGAAACAACCATCCTTTAATAAGGAGTGGATGTAGCTTATCTTAGTCTTAATAATGCAAACCATCCTATAAAGAGGAATGGTTGCAACTTACCTTAACCTTACCTTAATCTTAATCTTAACTTATTCTCAGTATACAAACCGTTCCTGGAGGGGAATGGTTGTATCCTAAGTTCAAACCTGGGATTTAGGTGATCCCACCGTACCATCTTAATGCCACCTACCCTGGACGGGAGTCCAGCGTAGCTGAGCCGGCAACTGGCCCTAGGCTACAAGTCCGAAGACAAGTCCTTAAGCGGAAGACGGATCTGCTATAGATACCGACCCCCTTTTTCCTTAGCATGCATGACCGGAGTTCTATCCCGGGTTTCCTCACTCAAGTTCCAGTTAGTAGTAGTCTCAAGACCATGTTTGTTGGTTAACCTCTTTCGGTTTATATCGTCCCATATTAGGGAGCGTTCCTTAGTCTCACTCAATTCCTTACTAAACGTTGGTTAGTAAGTTCTCACGGTATGTTGTGTTAGATTTCAAACATCACACAACAATACAATAAACATAATATTCCGGTTGCATGCTTTATCTTGTTTAGTGAGCACACAAAAACAAATAGCACACAAGCCGAGGGACACCTCGTTAGCAAGCAGGTCACAAGAAGAACTGTACCGTTCACCATTGGTCGTTCGGTTGCTTACTCTCTTCCGGAGTCCACATTCCCAAGTCCTAAAACATTCATTCAGTTTTAGGTTGTTAATCACTTAACTTAATTTAACTTACTTAACCCTTAATGATCTCAACCTAACACTTCTTAAGTCTTACAATTTAATCTTACAAACTTAATCTTAAGTGAATCACTTCTCCTCATAACTTACACTTATTCACCCACTTAATTATCATTGATACCCACCAAACATGTCTTAAACAACCTTATAACATCATTACATATCAATCCCGACCATTGGATATCATCCTAACCTTAAACAAAGTTTTTGGTCAAAACAGCACCGCGTCCGAACTTGTGTCCGAGCTTACCAAGTTCGGATGCAAGTCGAGACTCAAAAGGGTGCAACCAGACGTGTGTCCGAACATGTGTCCGAACTTCCCTAAGTTTGGACATAGGTCGAGGAAAAATCAAAGGAAAATTTCAGGTGTCCGAACATCTAAGTCCGGACGGTAGTTCGGACTCTAGCCGAGACTTAAAAATTCTAATCGCAACAGGGCATGTCCGAGCTTCCAAATTCGGACGGAAGTTCGGACATGCCAGAATATTCATCTTCTACACCCTTAAACTTATCTCCTTTCTTGCAAAAATGCCCAACTCTTCCACAAGTGTCCCATTATGTCTTAATACCATATAGGCTCTTAAACTCACCTTAGAACATCCTTTAAAACCTCCTTAACCATTTTCTCAATCCTTACAATTTCTAACACTTGTTACTTATTTCATTATTTTTCCAACATGTAATTTTTTGTCTAAAACTCTAAATATCCAAAGTGTTTCCTTCCCAATCAATATAACTCCTCCTTAACATCATTACATTCCATCTTTGCTTCGTTAACTTCTAAGGTCATCTTGCATGTCCATGCACAATTTCTCTTCTTTTCATTTGTTACTCATCACTCCTAAACTCTTGAGCTTACTTATACATTGCTTTCCATTACCTTAACACCTTGACATGGTTCTTCATTTACCCTAACCATGTAACACCCTCCTTAGACATTTCCACCTCTTTTATGCATCTTATTCACCACCCTCATGATCATAGCTCTTTTACATTCCTAGTCATTTTCCTTGACATTTGACAACATTCTTCCACACCTTTCTCTCCCATCACCTAAGTCCACTCATTAACATCTAAACTAAACCTCATTAGTCCACTACTAGCATCATCACACTTACACAAGCTATCCAAACTTTTCATTGTTTTATTCTCTAGTTCATACCTAAATCACCTTAAAGCATTATACACCTTTCCATCCAAATCTTTGCTCAAGTCTTAGCATTCCTCATCACATGATCTCGGTGTGTTTAATACACCCACCTAGCCTCTAATTCCTCCTAGACGACTCTAGGCCATTCTAAGCCTCAAGAACTCCTTAATTAACTCATTTCCACTCTAGTTCCTTCTAATGACTCCTAGTGAATCCTAGGTCATATCAACTCACCACCGCCACCTAAACACTTAGTTTTCTACTCAAATTTTGCCATAGCTCCTCTAGTATATTCTCATGCCCAAATGCATTATTTTTCTCACACAATAATCTCACACACACCAAGTCCTTTTCCATCATATCTTCTCACCTAAACCAACTCAATCACATCAAACTCAATATATTGCAATAATCTTAAATTGCATAGCACTAAGGCTCTTAAATGACATGGCTCTTAGGCCCTTAAATGACTTAAACTTAAACAATGAATTTCCCAAATAAAAAGCTTTCAACCTGCAAATACACCCATCAATCTCATAGTAGTTATAATGCTCTTAAAACTCATCTTAAACTTATATTACTAACTCATTCCCATTGGCTCCTTAGTCACAAGTTCATAAGCTTGTTCAACTTCTTGTTCTTAGGTTACATAACCCATTACCTAATGTAAGCCCTAGGCTACATTGGTACTCATCTAAAACTCATTCCTTAAACCTTAAACCACCATTAGATAAGTAATTTACCTTGTTTTCTCAAGCTTATCTTAGCCTCCTCCTTAGACCTTCTTCTTGCATGAGTCTCGGCCACCACGTAAACTTCCTTTTCCAATGTTCTAACCAATATTCAATGACTCACATGAGTACTAAAAAATACACTAACCTCAAGGAATGAAACCCTAGGTTAGAAATGTGTTCTAAGGCATAAAAGTGGATGATTACCTTTGAAGTCTCAAGATAGACTTTGGCATTGAATGAAATAGGACCTCCACTAGTCCTTGGTGAATAAATCAAGCTAGAACAAGGCATAAAAACAAGGCCCCATGAGTAGTAATTTTCGGCCATGTAAGGAAGTGATGGAAACTTGGTTTTTCTTGCATTTTTCTTACCTTGAATGAATGGAGAACCAAATGGGCTCTTCAAACTTGATTTTCCTCCATCAATGGAGTTTTCTCTTGGCATCAAAATGGAGCTTTGAAGGATTTGAAAAGATAGAAAGATAGGTCTTGGCCTAACTAAGAGAAATATGTGTTTAGTTTTTGATTTGGAGCTAAAATGAGTAAGTTGTTGCCAAAGCAAGGTGGTGGTGCCATGGGTGCTGCTCCTACGTGAATGAAGGGAGGAAGAAGATGGTGAAACCGTGGGAAGAAGAGAAATGAGAGAGAGAAGAAGAAAAGGTAGCTTATAAGAGATATTTTGTCTTTATAAAGCAAATAGTAACTTTACTTATTTCCCTATTCTTTTCTTTAATTGAATGACTCATGTGGTGACTCACCACTCTCAAAAATCGGCCCCCTTGTTAAATAAGGGCATGTTTGGCCTTTATTGACCAATTAACTAAACTAAGTTGATTAAAGACTAAACTAGTCACTATTTGGCACTATTCACAAATTAGTGCACATATTTCTGAAATTTTTGATTTCCCATTGATTTAGACTTCCTAATGTGATACTAATTAGTACACATGTTGATTAAGATGTAATCACGGGCATTTAGCCACTCAAAACTCAATTCTAAGACAATTTCTCAAAAATGTGCTTTAAGACTTCTTAAAGCACATTTTTTGTTTTAACTTGTTTTCAAGCTTGGTTTTATTTGCTAATTGATTTAAAATGTCCATTAGCATATTACTAAAGTCTTTTAATGGTATTTGGGTGCTAATGAAAGTCACTCCAAGCTTAGAGCACGTTTTTGCTCAAATGGCCCTTAAGGCACCTTTTGTGTTTTCCTTGGTTTAAATTGTCTACCAATCTTTCTAAGGCATATTCTAGCATTACTACATCATAATTTGATGTTTACTTAGCATACTTAGGTTTGGGGTATTTCAGCCACTTGAAGGAAAATTCACCACATCATTTAGACATGTTTAATACACCAAAACAAGATATGGTTATACTCCAAGCTTGAGCTTAACCATAAGGAATAATTAATGTAAGATTTAAGGCAAAAATCACCTTAAAAATGCAAGGAAAGTTCCAGAGGGATTCGGCCTGTTTTAGACACACCACAAGGTGTTAGATTCATCATATAGACATAGGAAATAGCTAGACAACAACAAGCTGCCTTGTTATTAGGTTTTACCTTGGAAAAAATGCCTTAAAGAAGGGTATTTCCTTTGGATCTCGGCCACCCTTGCTCCAAATGGCTAACCAACTGATTGAACATGTAAATATGAAGATTATGAGTGTATAAGCTCATAAAAATCAGAGGAAGAAAATCGGATGAAGAGTAGAGAAGCTTAAGGTATGTTTTTACCTTAAAATGAGATTTTGAGAAACTTTGGTCTCTTAACTTGCTTCAGCCGGATTTGGTTGATGTTCTAACCTTAAAAAACTGAGAATAAGCCATAGGAGTTGATGAGCCACGAGATCTAACCATAGATGGTGAAGAGATGAAGAAAAAGAGCCAAAAACAAGCCTTAAACATTACCTTAGAAGCTTAGAAGTTAGATCTTCCTTACCAACTCAAGAACCACGGTTGAGAGAGCTTGGAGAGTGAATGAGCTCGGTTGGAATGGAGCTAGCTCGGCTGGGATGGAGCTAGGAGGCAATGAATGATTGGAATAAGCCTTAATAATTGAATAAGACAAGTTTAGATTAGTTTATTGATTGTATTGGCTAATGACTCAGCAAGGAGGATAAGAATGGACAAGGAAGTCGGCTAATGGAGGGGAAAGGTGAGGCTCCACGATTTTGAGGCTGCTTGAATCAAATAATGGAGCAAAATGTGTATAAACTAATCAAAAGGCAAAAGTAGTCTCCTTATTTTAGGGCCTTATGTTGGAGGCTTGTCTCTTGAATGTGCAAGTGGCTAATTGAAGCCTCTCTTGCTTGTGGCTGCCGATTTAATGTGGTCCAAGGGGTCAACTTTGACCTCTTGACCATTCTTAGTCAATGTTGACTCAAGTGGGCCCCCTTTTAGGGTTTTATTAATATTTTAATATTAAATTTGTAAAATTTGTAAAATTTGGAATTAAATTCCTAATATGATATAATGTGATATAATATCATATTTAAAGGTAATTATAACCTTTAAGCCCATTAAAAACCAATTTAGAAGGCAATTTCACAAAAATGTGCTTTAAGGTGTTTTAGTGCACATTTTGTGTTGCAAGGTGTTTCTGAGCTTAGTTTTCTTTGGGAACGGTTTTGTTGTGTTCCTTACTTCATTATAATACTTAGTAATCCACTTTGGATCCTATCTTAGGTCATACAATCTTTATGGTGTCTTAAAACACCTTTTTGGCTTTACCGATCTTAAGGCATGTTTTGCCTTGTTGAGATCTTTTAGATTGTTCCCCAGTAATATTTAGATGTTTATTAACCATCTTAGATCATTAATAGATCATTTAATTATATTTTAAAGGTTAGGGGTATTTCAATTACTACTTAGTAGTATTGGAAGAGTTTTCCTTAGACTGAAGAATGAGGATCTGTTTGAAGCTTATACCGGAGAAGATAGTTGTATAGCATATTGTATTATTCCAAGGGCAGCGGGACATAGAGGAGTCCTGTGTCTAGATGACTTGAGTGCCCGCGGGATTGTATTGTGTATTGCATTGCTTTGGGGATAGCTTTGCACTGTGTGTACGTATAAACCTTGTAATGTGGAACCAGATGGTTGGTAGTAATGCGGATCGGAGTGATTGTAGCATACTTGCATAGTATGGTATGTAGAGACCTTGAGTAACAGATTTGGGAATTGTAAGGAGGAAGAATGTATGACTTTGTGGTAATAGACATGTATGAATGAGTAAGTATAGTAATCCTATAACCTTGAACAACTTTGAGGACAAAGTTTCTTAAGAGGGGTAGATTGAAATACCCCAAACTTAAATATAGCGATTAAAATAATCCTAATACATATTTAAGGGCCTAATGACGCCTAAGTAATATTGGTAAAGAAAAATAAATCCAAAAGAAATGAAGAAATGCTTAAAAAGCGAAAAACGCTTAATAAACGTTAAATAACCATAGGAGGTATGAGACCTCGGTTAGCGTATTATATGGAATCCTAAGGCTTAATAAGGCCTAAATAATATATGGGAACAACTTCCGAAGAAAACAGATCCAAATAATGTATTAAAACGCTAATAGAGCTTTAGCGCACATTTTTCGAGAAAGCCCAAAAACGTGACTTTAAGTGGTCAAATGAACCCGTAAAAATTATAAATAATTAAATAACAATAATTAAGCATTAATGGAAGCTTAATAACCAATAAAACTAAAGAAACGAGAAAATTCTGGAAAATGGGCCCGGTTAGTGAATAGTACCAAAACCGGGTAAATTAACAAGCGTTTTTCGTAAAAGACGAAAAAATGCTGCAGCTAGTATACATGTGGGGGCCGGTTTTTAAGAGCTAAATAAGCTCTCTCACACACACACATACTAGCTAATTAAATAAGGGGGCAAAAAGCAAAAAGGTGGATAAAGTAAAAAGGTACCCACCTTTTCTCTCACCTCACTCTCTCATTTCTCTTTTCTCTTTCTTCTTCCTCCATTCCCAGATGATTCGCTCCTCTCTCTCTGGCTGGTTGGCGATTTTTGAAGCTCCCAGATAGCAACAATGGCTTCCCTTCTTCTCTTGCATGCTTCATCTCCATTTGAGCTCCAAATGCAAAAATAACCACATATTCTTACTCCCCTCATCATTCTCTACACTTCCCTCTTTTTAGAATTTCAAAATGAGGAAGCTCATCTCCATGGGTTTTCCCCATTCAAAGAGAAAATAGCATCAATGGGTAGCTTGGAGTCTCCTCTCTCCATTAAGGTAAAAATCTCCATGAAAAACTCAAGTTTCCTCCACCTTCTTTTGTAACCGATTTCTACCCCATTATAATGCTCCATTTTTTCTCTCTCTTTTGAGCATCAATTCAACCTTCCAATGGTGGTGGAATCACCTTCTTGAACCAAGGGCTAAAACCTCTCTTAACAGCATCAAAAGGTAAACCCTAGAAATTGTGTTTTAAGCCTTTCAATGAACTAGCATTAATCTAAGGGTTAGTATGTTAATTACACTTTTTTTGTGTGCTTTGGGTGATGGGAATGGATTTTGGCAACTCCATTCCCCATATGGCCGATATGTGCAAGAAAGAGAGAAGGAGGAGAATTGGAAAAGAATGAAGGAAATTAAGAGCTTAAGGTAAGAGCTCCTTCCTAATGCTAATTTTTTAATGCATTAGAGTAATGGGAATGGGTAAACTAATTAAAGAACCCAAAATATTGTAATAGTATTGTAGTTGTGGAAGTTTGAGTATTTGTGAGCTAAGTTTTTGGATTGTAGGCCCTAGAGCCAAATAATTGTGTATGTGTATTGATATTGTGGTTTGAGGAAGTAATGATGTATTGGTATTGATTTGATTGCTGGTAGGACCCTTGAATGGGTGTGGCTAGATTAGGAATGAATTTGGTGAGAAAGTATGTGTGTGGATAAGTGAGGAATGTAGGTAAACTATGGCAAAAGTTTAGTAGGAAATGTGCATTTATGGATGACTTGGTGAATGGTAAAACCAAGGTATGTTTTGGATTGAGTAGGGATGTTTAGTAACCATGGAGTAGTAGTTGTAGCATAAGAATGAAAGGATATAAAATCTATAGCAAATAGCATATGAAATGCATTGGAATAACAAGGTAAAGGGTTAGAGTTGGTAACCTTGAAAGTGGAGATTTGACTTGGGTATAGGTAGTGCATATGTCTAGGATGTAAAGTAATGCATTGAGAATGCTAGGAGTAGCATTGGTAGAGGGAGTATAGAATGGTAACGGCTAGAGTAAAAATCTGTAGCAAAGGAGGAGTAAAAACTGATGCAAGTGCTGGAATGAAAATGAGGAAAAATGTGTAAGTGAATCTAGAATTGAGTAGGGACTTTGGTGGATGAACCAAGGGGATTTAGAGGGTCAAATTAGTGCTAAAACATGTGGTGAAATACCCCGAACTTAAATATGGTGATTATATTATTCTAATATAGTATTTAAGGGCCTAATAGTGCCTAAGTAATTTTTGGTAAGGAAAATAAATCCAAAAGAAATGAGGAAACGCTTAGAAAGCGGAAAACGCTAAAAGGAGCGTTAAATAACCAAAGGAGGTACGAGACCTCGGTTGGAGTATTAGGAGGTTCCTAACGCTTATTCATGCCTAATTAGTATACGGGAACGATTCCCGAAGAAAACGGATCCAAGAAATGTATTAAAACGCTAAAAGAGCTTTAGCGCACGTTTTTCGAGGAAACCCGAAAACGTGACTTTAAGTGGTCAAACGGACCCATAAAAATTATAAATCATTAAATAATAATTATTAAGCATTTACGGAAGCTTAATAACCAATAAAAATAAAGAAACGAGAAAATTCCAGAAAACGGGCCCGGTTAGTGAATAGTATCAAAACCGGGTAAAATAACGAGCGTTTTCTGTAAAAGACGAAAAACGCTCCAGCTAGTATAACAGTGGGGGCCGGTTTTTACTGGTATAAACAGCTCACTCTCACATACACAAGTAACAAATAAGTAAATCAAAAAGTAGAAAAAGTACAAAAGTGAAGTAACCCTCTCTCACCTCTCATTCTCACTTTTCCCTCTTCTCTCTCTCTCCCATTTCTCCCTCTCTTACCGTCACCCTCCTCCCTCCTTTGAGCTGGGCGATTTTTGAGAAGCTCCACACCTCCCATGGCTTCTCTTCATTCTTCCTCATGCTCTAGCTCCATTTGAGCTCGAAATGTAAAATAAAACACATATTCGAACTCCCCTCATCCTCCTCTACATTTCTATCTTTTCAAAATCTGAAAATGAACAACTTCATCTCCATGGGTTTTCCCCATTTGAAGAGAAAAGCACACCATTGTGGAGCTTGGAGTCTCCTCTTTCCAACAAGGTAAAAATCTCCATGAAAGACCTCACTTTTCTCCATCTCTTGGTATGGCCGATTTTTGTCTCTCTCTCTTACCTTGTTTTTCCTCTAGTTTTGGAGCTTTGCTTCAACCCTCCAATGGTGGTGAGAACACCTTCTTGAACCAAGGGCTAAAACCCCTCCTAAAACACTCCAAAGGTAAACCCTAGAAATCTTGTTTTGAATATCTCAATGGATTAGTATGAATCTAAGGGTTGGTGTATTGATTATACTTGTCTTTGTGTAATTGGGTGATGGGAATGGAGTTTGGCAACTCCATTCCCCACAAAACCGATTTGGTCAAGAAAGAGAGAAGGAAGAGAAATGGAAAAGAAATGAAGGAATCAAAAGCTCAAGGTAAGAGCTCATTCTTAATGCTTAATTTAATGCATTAGTGTAATGGGAATGGGTAAACAAATAAAAGATCATAAACCATTGTATTAGAATTGTAATCGTGAAAGTTGGGTATTTGTGAACAAGTATGTGGATAGTAGGCCCTAGAGCCAAGGAATTGTGTATGTGTATTGATATGGTGTTTTGAGGAATTTATGATGTATTAAGATTTGCTTGTATTGCTGGTAGGACCCTTGTATGGGTGTGGCTAGAATAGGAATGATTTTGGTGGTAATAGGTATATGTGGATAAGTGAGGATTGTAGGTGAACTATGGCAAAATTTTGGTAGGAATATGTACATTTGTGGATGACTTGGTGAATGGGAGAACCAAGGTATGTATTGGGGATAATGGAGATGTTTAATGACCATGGAGTAGTGGTTGTAATATAAGAAGGAAAGGATATAAATCTGTAGCAAGAAGTGTAGTGAAACATTGTAGAAACTAGAGAAAAACTAGTGTGCAAGATTTGGTAAATTGATGTTGAACTTGGGCATTGATAGTGTAGATGCTTTGAAATGAATTGGCATGGTAAGGTAAGGTAATTAGGATGCTAGGAATGGCAATGATTGAGGAAGTATTGGATGGGAGAATTGAATTATAAAATCTGTAGCATAAGTGTAACAAAACTGTTACAAGTGTTGAAGGGAGTGAGGAGAAATTGTGTATATGGATTTAGAAATGAGTAAGGTATTTGGGGGATGAACCAACGCAATTTTGAGGGCCTAAGTAGTGTTAAAATATGTGGGATTAAGTGTAGGAACAATGGGGAAGTAATGGGTAAAGGAGAGTGTAACACCCCAACTCAATCCAATTGTGGTCTCGCAACTTAACGGCATATATATATACATGTCACAGCGGAATTCTGTACAATCCAGGACCTTGCCACGGTCTGTCTACAGAATATACCGAACATTTGTACAAATCTTAACCATTTACATATCCTTCTTACAACCCCCTCACATCCTATACATCTTACTAACTCAAATTGCCATACGAGTGTACATGCACAACTCGTAGGCCACACTTAACCCTTAACAACTGTATCCTCTTCTTACTCTCGCGTCGGCCGCTTCCTGATGTACCTGTGTAGTAAAAACATCCCCCAAAGGGGGTCAGCACGAATGCTGGTACGATCCCCTCATGGCCCCCAAGCTAACGTGGCTACGACGACTAATTGTCGATAGCATGGAGGTTGATTAGATGCACAACATAATAGAAAGTGCAGTAAACAACAACTCAGATATGAACAATCAAAGTTCACACACAATGAACGACTTAAATGCGTTCCCTTAATTAGAGAGTTAATTATTTAACTCCTTAAGTAATGTTCCCTCTTAATCTTAGTCCATCCTTATATCACCTCAATCTTAGTCTTATCTTAATCTTAGAAACAGCCATCCTTTAATAAGGAGTGGATGTAGCTTACCTTAATCTTAATAATACAAACCATCCTTTAAAAGGAATGGTTGCAACTTATCTTAACCTTACCTTAATCTTAATCTTAACTTAATCTCAATATACAAACCGTTCCTGGAAGGGAAAGGTTGTAGCTTAATTCGAACCTGGGATTTAGGTGATCCCACCGCACCATCTTAATGCCACCTACTCTGGACGGGAGTCCAGCGCAGCTGAGCCGGCAACCGGCCCTAGGCTGCAAGTCCGAAGACAAGCCCTTAATCGGAGGTCGAATCTGCTATAGATAACGACCCCCTTTTCTTAGCATGCATGACCGGAGATCGGTCCCGGGTTTCCTCACTCAAGTTCCAGTTAGTAGTAATCTCAAGATCCTGTTTGTTGGTTAACCTCTTTCGGTTCATATCGTCCCTTATTAGGGGCGTTCCTCAGTCTCACTCAATTCCTTACTAAACGTTGGTTAGTAAGTTCTCACGGTATGTTGTGTTAGTTTTCATACATCACACAACAATACAATATATATAATATATTCCGGTTGCATGCTTTATCTTGTTTAGTGAGCACACAAAAACAAATAGCACACAAGCCGAGGGACACCTCGTTAGCAAGCAGGTCACAAGAGAACTGTACCGTTCACCGTTGGTTGTTCGGTTGCTTACTCTCTTCCGGAGTCCAAATTCCCAAGTCCTAAAACATTCATTCAGTTTTAGGTTGTTAATCACTTAACTTAATTCAACTTACTTAAATTACTTACCTTACTTAACTTACTTACCTTACTTAACTCTTAATGATCCCAACCTAACACTTCTTAAGTCTTACAACCTAATCTTACAAACTTAATCTTATGTGAATCGCTTCTCCTCATCACTTATACTTATTCATCCACTTAATTATCATTGTTACCCACCAAACATGTCTTAAACAACCTTATAACATCAATACCAAATTATCCTCATCATTTCCCATCCTTAAACAAGGTTTTTGGCCAAAACAGTGGCATGTCCGAACTTGTGTCCGGACTTCCCAAGTTCAGACGCAAGTCGAGACTCAAAACTGAAAACAGACGCATGTCCGAACATGTGTCCGGACTTCGGAAGTTCGGACATGGGTCGAGGAAAATCCTAAGTAGAAGTAGGCACGTCCGAACTTGTGTCCGGACTTCCCAAGGTCGGACACAAGTCGAGACTCTGAAAATTTTCACGCAACAGGCCCTGTCCGAACGTCCATGTCCGGACGGATGTTCGGACAAGGCAAAACACTCATTTTCTAAGCCTTCAAACACTTAACCAATATTCACCAAACTTCTCCTAAACCCTCATAATGTCTCCTAACATCATTTAGGCACTTAAACTCACTTTATAACTTCCACCAAACTCTCCAAAACAACTTCCAAAGATCTTCTCAAACATATACTAAATTCTTACAAACATTCCTAACACTTGTCATATGCTTCCTTACATTTCCAACTTGTACATTTTATCTAAGACTTCGACTAACCAAAGTGTTTCTTTCCTACCCATATAGCCCCTCCTTAGCATCACTACATTACATCTTTGCTTTGCTCAATCCCTCCAAGGTCATCTTGCATGTCCATGCATAATTTCTCTTCTTTTCATTTGTTACTCAACACTCCTAAACTCTTGAGCTTACTTATACATTGTTTTCCATTACCTTAACACCTTAACATAGTTCTTCATTTACCCTGACCATGTAACACCCTCCTTAGACATTTCCACCTCTTTTATGCATCTTATTCACCATTCTCACGATCATACTCTCTTTTACATTCCCAGTCTTTTTCCTTGACATTTGATAACATTCTCCCACACCTTTCTTTCCATCACCTAAGTCCACTCATTAACATCTAAACTAAACCTCATTAGTCCACTACGAGCATCATCACCCTTACACAAGGTTCTCAAAACTCTCATTGTTCTTCTCTTAGTTCATACCTAAATCACCTTAAAGCATTATACACCTTTCCTCCAGATTTGCACAAGTCTTATCATTCCTCATACCGTGTCTTTGGTGTGTTCAATGCACCCATCTAAACTCCAATTTCCTCATAGACCATTCTAGGTCATTCTAAACCTCAAGAACTCCTTAGTTAACTCATTTCCACTCAAATTCCTTTGTATGACTCCTAGTAAATCCTAGGTCATATTAGTTCTCCACCATCACCTAAACACTTATTTTCTACTCGAATTTCGCCATAGCTCCTCTAGTATATTCTCATGCCCAAATGCTTTGTTTTTCTCACATAATAACCTCACACACACCAAGTCCTTTCTCATCTTATTTTCTCACCCAAATCAACTTATTCACATCATCCTCAATATATTGCAATAATCTTAAATTGCATAGCACTAAGGCTCTTAAATGACATGGCTCTTAGGCCCCTAAATGACTTAAACTTAAACACTGAATTTCCCACATATAAAAGCCTTTAACCTGCAAATACACCCATCAATCTCATAGTAGTTATAATGTTCTTAAATCCACCTTAAACTTATATTACTAACTCATTCTCATTAGCTCCTTAATCACAAGTTCATAAGCTTGTTTAAGTTCTTTTTCTTAGGTTATAAAACCCAATACACAATGTAAGCTATAAGCTACATTGGTACTTATCTAAAACTCATTCCTTAATCTTAAACCACCATTAGGTAAGCATTTTACCTTGTTTTCTCAAGCTTATCTTAATCTCCTCCTTAGACCTTCTTCTTGCATAGATCTCGGCCACCACTTAAATTCCCCTTGCCAATGTTCTAATCAATATTCAAAGACTCATATGAGTACTAAACAATGCACTAACCCCAAGGAATGAAAACCTAGGTTAGAAATGTGTTCTAAGGCATAAAGTGGATGATTACCTTTGAAGTCTCAAAGTAGACTTTGGCATTGAATGAAATAGGACCTCCACTAGTCCTTGGTAAAAAAATTGGCTAGAACAAGGCATAAAAACATAGCCCCATGAGAAGGAATTTTCGGCCAAGTACAAGGAATGATGGAAACATGGTTTTTCTTACATTTCCTTTACCTTAAGAGAATGGAGAAGCTAATGAGCTCTTCAAACTTGATTTTCCTCCATCAATGGAGTTTCCTCTTGGCACCAAAATGGAGCTTTGAAAGATTTGAAAAGATAGAAAGATAGGTCTTGGCCTAACTAAGAGAAATATGTGTTTAGTTTTTGATTTGGAGCAAAGATGAACACTTAGTGAGTGATTGAAGGTGGAGCACCCCTGAATGGAGCTCTCTCGGTTTGGAGCAAAAGAAGAGAAGAAGAATCGTGTGAAGAAGAGAAATGAATGGAGAAGAGGAGAGAAGGTAGGCTAAGGTAAGATATTTGCTTTAATAAAGCAAATAGTAACTTCTTTACTTATCTATCTCTTTTCTTCCTTATTTGATGAAGTCTTTGGTGATCATCCCTTAGAAAACCGCCCCCATCTTAATTAAGGCTAGTCATGGTCTTTGTTGACCAACTAATTAGCTTATATTGATTAAAACTTAAACTTGTCACTATTTGGCACTATTCACTAATCAGTGCACATATTTCTGAAATTTTTGATTTCCCATTGATTTAGACCTCCTAATGTGATACTAATTAGTACACATGTTGATTAAAGAGTAATGATGGACATTTAGCCACTCAAACTCAATTCTAAGACAATTTCTCAAAAATGTGCTTTAAGACTTCTTAAAGCACATTTTGTGTTTTAACATGTTTTCAAGCTTGGTTTTCTTTGGTAATTGGTTTAAAATGACCATTAGAATATTACTAAGGTCTTATCATGATATTTGGGTACTCACCCAAGTCTCTCCAAGCTTAGAGCACATTTTTGCCCTAATTGCCCTTAAGGCACTTTTTGTGTTTTCATTGGTTTAAATTGTCTACCAATCTTTATAAGGCATATTCTAGCCTTACTACATCATAATTTGATGTTTGCTTAGCATACTTAGGTTTGGGGTATTTCAATCTACCCCCCTTAAAAGAACTTTGTCCCCAAAGTTCCCATGCATCTTTTCTTATTAGAATACATGTCTTACCTCATTCCTTAGATCATATAGATCATTCTTATGTATACTTAATCTCATTGGATCGTTAGATCCGCCATATTCTTATACTCAAATATCACACAACATGCTTAAGCATGTATAGCACTCAAAATTCTTTTTGTTTCTTTCGATGATTAAAACATTCACATAACTTCCAACGTATTCTCCCATGTCACCGGTCCGTAGACAATGGCTCATTCGTCCTCGTCACCATGGGCCAGAATACAAAACACACTGCTCTCCCCATGTCACCGGTCCGAAGACAAGGCTCGTGCGTCCTCGACTTCATGGGCGAGACTCAGTAAAAAGGTAATCCTTTTTACGAGGTCATGTGAGGAATAATTCCTCTAATTAAAAATACAACCAACTCCAATTCCATTTTATCCTAAGGCATCTATCCATAGTGTGATTTAATCGTGACCACTGGTAGGGAGTTTCAGGAATCATCCAACCCTGATGTGATCAGCATCAGTGTCGAACTATCCTTCCACTCCAATTTGTTTCGGTTTCCCTTGATCCCTAGAAAATCAAGTTCCACCTCCCACGTCATTTTCAAACATCCAAATAATTCACTCATGTCCAATTTTCTCTTTTTTTGTTCTTCTAATCATAATCAATACATCTCCAAAGTGTGGACTCAGTCCATCCAAACATTCCCGATTCATCTCTTAGTAATTACCTTAAGACTTAAATTCCTACTAAATTCTATATCAGTCTCATACCAACTTCCACTGTCTCATACCACATAGCATTACTAATCCTAACTCATAATCATATCAAATTGCATCTCATAATGTTATCTTATTCTTATCTCCCACATAGTCTCATATTGACTCATACCTCATATATTCTTATTTCTTAAGTCTCCTTAATCCTCTTCCTTAATTCTCTTAACTTGTACTCACACCGGAGTTAACAAGATAGGTACTTAATATGTATGGTATTCACATCTTCTGTGTGCAATAACCATGATTTATCTCAAAATGTTTATGTAAAACATATTCTCAAATTATTTTGTGCTATGCACACCGTAGTTTATGTACTCAGTACACAAACATACGCTAAGCGGTTTTCGCTCTACCCCCCTTAAAATGGATTACGCCCACGTAATCGGCGTCACATCATCTTTGAACATAAGTTCAAGATGTCTAATTCTCACCAAGCAGTCTAGCTTCCACGTCATCTATCTTACTTATAATTCGATCAGAATGACTTAGTCTCTGTATCGAGGATTCTTAACGGTACGTATACCGTTTCCTTAACTTAGTTTGGTCTAATCTCAAAGGTAGTGATCTGCTAGCTTCCGCTGCACCACTCTGATGTTCTTAGGCTTAACTGTCTCAATGGACACGTGTTATCTTTATATATACATGGCCTTAATGAGTTGTAACTCCTCTATCCATTCTCCTTGAAGATCTTACGCTCATACTTTTAGTGTTTTCTCGAGTGTCTAAATTGTTCCCCTCAACTGACCTTTGGTCTGAGGATGGTTCTTAGCCTGAAACTACTGTTTAGTGTATAATGCGCTTTACAGTCTTAATCCCTTACATCTTAAGACATATTCAATGTCTGTACTTAATAATCCGTGCTTTTCGCACTTCATAGTCCTTAATTATCTGTTCTCTGGTTCCTCTGTGTTGCTGGTTCAACTGAATTCTTCTCTTCAACTGTTTGTGGTAGTAGCTGTTCTTGTCTGATCTTGCGTCGTTGTCCGTGGTACGGAGTCGACTACCTCCCGTGTTCCTTACACCACTCGTCTACGTGCATGGGGTACCTTACTGGTACATTACTACTTACCCAACTAACTCATAAATGAGCGTGTCAGGCCTGCAAGCCCCTATGGGGTGCAGTCGTCCCACGTCTCGTTTTAGTAAACTCATAGTGTCCGTCACACGTTTAGCTATTGCTAATTATGAAGTATTCTGTTGTCGATCTCCTCTTTCGTCGTTCCATAATAACATTTATTGTTCTTCTTGAAATTAATCAAGGGAAGGTCCATTTACTGTGTTCTTGGGTATGGTATGCTCCAGCTCATTTCTGCATCCCGTATTGATTCGGTCTCTTAAAATTGAGGTCTCTTTCCGTAGAGCCTCTTATCATGTTTCTCATATTTATGCTACTAGGAATGCACTTCTAGTTCCTTAAGGAATGGGTAGTGTGCTTCCTGTGAAATCTTACCTAACCAGGTCCAGACTACTGGCATCAATGCTCAGTTCGTCTACCATCTTATTTCCTTACTTATACTGGTCTTAACTCGTAAATCTAATTACCTCAGTGTCAATATTTGACGGCTCATACCTAATGGTCGCTTTTACCGCGCACCATGACTTAATCCACTTATCTAACTATTGTACTTACGACCACTACTATCATGGTAGTTGGCCCTTACCATGTTGCCCATTAATGGTGCAACCTCTTACTCACTTATTCCAATGTCTTACCTTATACTCAATCCCTTCTTGGTGTAAACACACTGAGAGTTCTCTCATTCCGGTATTGGCGGTTATCGTACTGTGTTGTAAGATAGTTGACTCTTGATATGAAGATGTTATGCTCCAATCTCAAATTCACAAGTAGGCTAATTTCTTTCGCTTTCTTTCATCCTTAGTGATGTTATCTACCATGTAGTTTAACTGGTTACTGAAGAAGTCATTCACTGAATCACAAGCTCTTCTGAGCATTGATTAATTGACGTGCCATAATGTGCAGTCACAATGTTTATCTCTGACCATTATTAATTCTTACATCCTGGGTGTTGGATATGGGGTCTATCTGTGCAACCTTCCTTATTACTCAAGTGTATCTGGTATGTTCTAAGGTAATCTCAAGGTTCATAGTTTCCATTTTCTAAATAAAGTGTGTTTTATCTCTAATATGTGAAAGCCCTTTTTAGGGGTTCATTCCCACTCATGGCCTCACATCAAGGAGAGGTATCCCCACCCTAAAAAGGCATGGTTCGTGCTCCGCTCCTGTCCTTAGCATTATCTCAATATTCTCACTGGTACCCTTTCTTGGTAATGTTCTTCCCAATCAGTTATATTGGTTTGGTAATCATTCATATCTACAAATTGTAGTCCCTTCATGGCTTAAACAAGCTCTCTTATAACTTACCGCGCCTCGGGCTCTAATGTGGTTAACATCCTTGGCTCGTAGGCTCCTAATGCTTAACGTCTCAGTTCATTATTTGTGCTCTTACTCATATGCAGGTCATTCTCTTAAGATTCTGGTTTCTTGAGCACTATCCACCGTTAGGTTATACACTAAATGTAGTATCGGGTTTCATGGTAAGTTGCTGCATCCTGCTTCCTGCTATGGAAGTTGTTCAGGCGTTCTGAGGTTACTTAATGTCTTTGACAATACTGTCTTTTATTAGACCTATGTCTTTTAGCAAATAAGGATAAGTTCGTATTAGGCGTTGCCTTAAGGTGTCCAAGTTGGATATCATCTAGTCATCTTATACTTCCATCTCAACGCTTTGTTCAACTTTCGTTGACTATGCCACCCGTTGATGATCAATCGTACTTGGGTGTTAATGAGTTAAACAAACAGTATTAACTGTCATTCATCAATTATTTGGCTCGACTATACCCGCTCTGTGTGGGTAGTCCTCTGAGCTTCCCTCTGTCGGGATTGTACATTTTTAATCCTTAGTAGGTTATAGCTTATGTTCATTTCTTTTACCTTTATTTTCTGGGTTTTCCAACATCTTCATTGAAGAATGTTGTTATTGGTACTCTTAGTGGTTACTCTGGGAGTCTTATCCCGTTTCCGTTGTAAGTCGTTGCTTCAACAGTCTCAATAGTATCTTATGATACATTCCTTGTATGTTGTTACTTATGTAGTGCTTTTGCTCGAATTATTGAGCGATCTCTTAGGTTCCTTCTTGAGATCCGGGTTTGGTGTTTTTACTACACTGTCGGTTGTTGTTGTAGTAGGTTGTACCGTTGCTCATATTCATATTATTTAGTGTTCTGTCCAAGTTCAGCTCCATGCTGACTGGTGTGTCACCTCATCTTATCATGGTCAGGCCGTCGGGCCTTTCCAAGGTCTTATTTTTTTTTTTCTGTTCTCATGGATTTACAATCCGGTATTAACATGTATTACAACTGTAGCGTTCTCCTATCTCGCCTTGATGGCTTTTCGTGTAGCTTAACCGTGGTAGCACTTGCTATGGCAAGTGCGCCATGCAGGATGGGTTATTGGTACAAGGTACATCGGTAGTGATGCTTCCTTCTAATTTCCACGTAATTGGTAGTCCTCGGGACTCCTTCGATAATCTCTTATTTTGGATAACTGACCATTCGACAGTTTCCTTGTTGTTTGACAGTACTGTCATCTAATAGGGCGTTCCTCTTTCTGAGGGAACCCCTTAATATTTTCTTATGTCTTAATCCTCGCTCCTGTCTCCACACATTTTGTTGTGGTTACTCAGTAATGATCCTCCTTTAGGCACTACTTCGTAGCCCTATTTCGGTATACAATTTATATGAGTTCCTATCGTTTGTAACCTTTTTCATTATATGGGGTTTGGAGTTCCCGTTTCTAACCGGACTTTCCAGTAATCTCAATCCTCATGCTTTGTATTATCCCACTGTTAAGCTCTCTCGGACCGCTGTCCGGTACTCATGTCTCTTATAATTTCCTTATACATTGCACGCGTAGTGCTTTCCTTACCATTGGTATCGCGGGTTATTTCGACTGCGTAGCATGTCGACCCATGTTGCCGGTAATCACTGTTCCCTTATTGATAGAATTCCATAGGTGTAGACACCAAAAATTCTCACCCCATAAAGCAAATTTCGAAATAATAAGAGGGTCGTCGCCTTTCTTTTTTTTCAAAACATATTAGCGTGCGTGCCGTAACGAAATCGTCATTTTATAACCTTTTTCAAAGCATTTCATAAAAACACGATTTTCCAAAAAATGAATTTTCAAACAATAATCCGGTTTCAAACCCATTCATCTTGTTTTATTTACTTATCTTATTATTTACATTCCTTTTATTTGATGACTCTCAAGAAGAAATTGCAGAATTCGTTCAGTTCAAATTCAAACTCTAGTATTATTTCTTGCGTTTATAAATTGAGTTTTATTGTAGCTTAACTGGTTAGAGCTAATGGGGGAGTAATCGATGGTCACAAGCTCAAACCCTAGGGGATGCAACATTTTGTTTATTTTGCAGTCGTGGGTTTGTCACCCAGTCAAGCATGACCTTGGATTTGTCACTGGCCATACGCGGTCCATCACATCCGGCCCACTCATTTCAGCACTCCAAATAAAACCCATGATCAGATTAATAAAACTCCACCAAAAAAAAGAAACACAAGACTATGGGCATGTTTGTTTTGAAAGAGCCGATAACGACATTACAGTATGGGTTTGGTGTTGGGAAGAGACGATAACATCCCCCAACAATGTTTTCTGCATGCGTCCTCGATATCGAGAGTTGAGGAGGTCGAGAATGGCGGACTCCCTTCAAAAACCCGATCCGCCTTCATCCTCCGGGAGAAGAAGGGAGCCCATCGCGAAATCACCTCCCTCTCCATCGTGAACCACAGCCACCCGCGTCGGAAAATTACCACCAGTTTCACACTTTCTCCACCACCACACTTCTCAGTCGAATCGCCATTAACACTTAGCCCTAGAAGAACTACCGCCACCAAACACTATCGCCATAACCATCACCACTGCAAACACGACCATCCTCTTCGTTCGCACCAGAAAACAGGCTCGGCCCTTCTTTCTCCTCCACACTCACGAACATCCACTGCCCCTCAAACTCCAAGAGTCCCAGTCGACATGTAGCGAGAACGACGATCTTTTCTTGGGAGAAAATTCAAAACCCTGAGATTAACCACGTTCTTCTTCTTCTTGAGATGAAAACCAGAACCTCCATTCCTGAGGGGCATCGACAATTAGCTCTAGTTCTGCTCACCCATCCTGGCGAAACTAGAACATGCACACCCCACCCTCTTCTAGTCGCTATCTCACAAAAACATCAAGTTCTGCTCCTTCTTCAGCCTCATCAACTGGCGAACCCAGAAGATCTCCGCCTCTCTACCTGTTCTGTCTTCTTCACCCTTGATTCATCTTCGTCCAAAAATCCGGCTCCCTCTCCTCCATCGCGGTATTCTTCGCTGTTCTCTTCTCTTCCTCCTCCAGAAAACGAAGAAACCAGAAAAACCCGAACTCAAATTCTTCTCCTTCCTTCCCTTTTCCTTTCAAAAATCGATTTCGGGAACTCGTTTTACATTTCCTTTCTCTCGTGCAATCACCCTTCGCCAAATGAGCCCGGAGGAGGGATGGCTTACACACTGCCGACTCCACCGGAGGATACTGGGACCCCGTCATCGCAATTTCACGAACAAGACGCAGCTCAACCCCGAGTCCTCTCTATAATTTCAGTTTATTATCGTTCATTACCATTTCGTTTAACTAATTCAGAGTTTTCCTGTTTTTGTTCTTGCTGAGGTGAACAACGAATTCTGCCACTCGTTAGTGTCGTGGGAGATTGTTATTCTCCTTTGTACGTCCTCGCGAACCAAACGGGATTCGAAGCCTCCTCGAAATGCCTCTGGGGTTTGCCCGTTTTCAGATTGGAGATTGATACTTCATATTTTGTTTCTTCATTTGCTCCTCTCGTCTAGTTTTTTCGATTATCTGTCCTATTTGAGCTCCTTATGCCAGACTTCCGCTCAATCTGAAGGAGATTGCTGATTTGAACTTGCAACCTTGTTATTTTTAGGATGTTGGCATCGTCTGTTTAGGTCTATGTTTCTGATTCTAACCAAGCCTGCGAAGGGTTGTGCCGTTGAGTGATAGACCTGACCCATGATGGAATCGGGACTTGTTCATTTCTGTTTTTTGGATTTCACCTGCATCCTGTCTACCTTTCATATTCTCTGTTGATTTGATTATATTTATGAACTAACTTGCTCTGTTGCTTGGTTTGTGTTCTTTGGCTCTTCGCAGGAGACACTTACCCTCCTCTGTATTCATTGTGGTGTGAAACCATCTCTGTTCTGCACATGAGACTTAGTGTGTAAACCGTTTCAGAGATACTTATTCCGACCCCAGCTCACTTTGGTTTAAGATTTAATGTTGTCTTTCCTGTCTGATTTACTTATCCCGTTTCGTTGATCTGCCCTTGTTATCAAATGGTGAATTCGTTTGTGTTTGAGGGTAAACTGAATAGGTTTGCGCCTGCCGAAGGTTGACTGTCAGTGGCTGTGACTTACAAGGGATGATCTTTAACGGGAGAGTTCCTTGTCTACATCATGGTATCTGATCTAAACCCTATTCTGTTTAAGGCATTCCAATGACCGTACTTGAGTGATTCGATTTATCTGTCGATTAAATGTGATTCACCATGCTACCTTCTTTAGTTGTCAGTTAATCAATCTGCTATCAACTTTTCTTATGTGAACTAGACGTCGTGCATATGAGGAAAGTTGTATTTGTTGGCGTATGACCTAGGGCTATCTGTAACAAACTCGAACTGGTGGTGTGTTGTTAATTGCCCTCGCTTCAGTACTTTGTTTAAGCTGCAAAACTGTCATAGAATCGGACTTAGGCAAACTTGGCTCGTAAAACTGGGGTTTAAGGTAAGCAGGAAGCAGTAAATGAAGCGATTTCTGATAGCTAGGTTGATATCTGATCAGTTGGTGATTCATGAGATTTAGTGAGCTTAGGTGGAGCCCCTACTTTGATATTTGAACTTATTAGCTCAATGTGGTTAAAAAAAAAAGAAAAGAATGAAGGATTTAGTTAGGAAAGGAGCAGTAATTCGTTGTTTTTTTTTTTGTGACTCAACATGTGGGATTAGAAATCTGCTGTCCAAATTTCGGTTGCTCTTCGACTGTTGCTGAGTCTTTGAAGAAGATAAAAAAGGGGGATTCCAAGGGTTTCATTATTGTTTTCTGTAAACTTTTGCTTATCTGTCCATCCGGTTCATTTCTTCATTTTGCATTGATTTCATTGTAGTTTATCATTGTTTCAGACTTATATACTCTCGATTAATATTAAGCCCTAGTTATTAGACTTTAGGACCAAGCCTTAGGATAGTGGGTGAACCCTAAGATTTAGGTGAGCCATGGTCCCACCTAATAAATTGGATAAACCCTAAACCCAAACCACACCTTATTATGTTAATAAAAAAAAAGAAAAGCAATCCATTTCAAAATTCAAGTCCAAGATCAATTCAAAATTGGGAAGCCCATTTCAGCCCAAATAGAAAGGCCAAGGCCCATTTCCGCCCAAATAAAAAGGCCAAGGCCCATTTCAGCCCAAAAATAATCTTCAGCCCAAATAACAAATTAGGCCCAATCCATGTGTGGCCCACCTTGAAAATAAGATCAAAAACCCATTTCAAAACACAACCGACCCATCAAGCTCGATTCAAGCCCAATACGACCAGTGGCCCACCTAGGCCCAAATCGGCCCAAAAGCCCAACCAAAGCCCAATTAGGCTCAAAACCACATCAAAGACCCACTGGGCCCGTTAAACCCACTTCAGCCCAAATAATAATAAAAAAAAGGCCACTTCAAACCCGATTTGATCCGCGAGCCCATATCTGGCCCAAACATATCTCCGCCCAACAATCCCGTCTCGGCCCACGACCCAAATCTGGCCCAATTCGGCCTAGACTTGACCCAATGCAATTCAGCCCATTAACCAAATTGGCCCATTTAAGCCCAAAGCTCAAATAAAGTCCAACTCGGCCCAAAAGCCCAACCAAGGCCCAACTTGACCCACAAGCCCAATCAAGGCCCACTCGACCCAAATGCCCAACACTAGGCCCAATCCGAGGTCCAAATCTGGTCCACTCTCAAACCCGGCCTAAATTCAAATCAGCCCAAATCTGGCCCGATTCCATTTCAAGATCAGTCTAAAAATCAACCCAGCTTATATTAATGCCAAATTCAATTAAGATCCAAATTTAATCAAATTCTAATCCAATTCCAATCAAATTCCAATCCAACATGATTCCAGATTCATTCAAACCCAAGCTCATTTCATCCAGTCCACACTTAGTTTGTAAATGTTATTCAAACTTCAAAAAACCAAAAAAAGAATTTCAAACAATCATTTTATTCAAACTCCATCAAGTTTTCAAAAGAAACCAATTTGTGGAATTTTTAAAGGAAAAACTCTTCTCACATCATAGAAAACTCTTCTCAAATGTAGAAAGTTCTTCTCACATATACAGAAAGTTTTCTCCTAAAAATATTTCTCAAAATCAGCGTTTCTTCATCAAGAATTCCGAACAGCTTCAAAAGTTTTTTCCAACTTAGTTCAGATAAACCGTTTCCAGGGAACAAGAGATGTTTAACATTTTCAGAACGTTTTCTTCTTTGTTAGACATCACTTGTCTCTCTTCTAAATAAAAATCCGAGGCGGGGCACTGGGGTCATAACCTCCCTTGTCGCAGTCTGGATCTCTTTAGGCGGGGCATTAGGGTGACAAACCTCCCCTAATTGCAGCCTAGATTTCTACAAGGCGGGGTGCTAGGGAAGTAACGGCCTTCCTAGTTGCAGCCGGGATTTTAGAATCGTCTAACTCCCTTCCACTCGATTTCAATGTTTTGATTTTTTAACGTTTTAAAACCCGGGAGTTAGAGACGTTATTAGGGTTCGACCGAGGACATCTCCTTCATGGTGTTTCTCTCTGAGCCCTACTTTTCGACATAAATCCATTGCCCCATCTTTCGAGCCTCGGCACTTACCATTCATTAAGTGTCGTGCTCGAGGGGGTACATAGGGTAATCCCTCAGGATTATCCGCCCTTTTACAATAAAATGATTTTCCCCAATCGCTTTCAAACCTCAAATTTTAAAAAACTCAGGATCTCTATCCAAATACCACTTGCCTCACACACTCAAATCATCTTCAAAACTCCAAATCACTTCATACCCAAATCATCATTCAAACTCCAACTCGCATTAAACTCAAATCCTCTTACAAATTCCAACTTCATTCAAACTTCCAAAGTCTCACAGGCCCGAGCGTCTCATAGACTTGAACATCTCACGAACTCGAATGTCTCACAGACCCGAGCGTCTCACAGACTCAATCATCCTGAGACTTCAATGTCTCACAGACCTGGGCGTCTCACAGACTCTAACCTCCCAAAACCCGAAACGTCTTGAAACTTCGAACCCTTCTAAATCTCAAACACTACAAATATCCTCAAGCTCCACAAACATCAAAATTTCCAAAACCCAAACACATCTGAACTACGTAAGGTCTGATCTCAACAGGGAATTGAGTACGTAGGCAACCCACACAGGGTGCGACCCCACATCGAACAAAAATGCCATTTTTCACTCAGCCATCTCACCTCCAAACAACACTGTATTGTCTCACAGACCCGAGCGTCTCACAGACTTTGTCATCCAATGATTCGAATATCTCACAGACCAGAGCATCTCACAGACCCGAGCGTCTCACAGATCCGAATGTCTCACAGACTTCGACATCTCAAGGTTTCAAACGTTTCATAGACCCGAGCATCTCACAGACTAAAACATCCCATACTTCAAACATCCCAGGAGGATTCAAGCATCTCCTAATAACTCTGAACTACGTAAGGTCTGATCTCAACAGGGAGTTGAGTACGTAGGTAGCCCATCGAGGGTGCGACCCCATTCCAAACAAAAAACCCCTTTCCCCCTCTAAGGTGTTCTCCATACCTCTCGAAACTCTCAACCCTTCAACCAAACTAACTCCAAGACCAGCTTATTCTTCAAATCTTCTAAGTCATCTAATCCTCAACCCACACTCAATCCTATCCTTTGGCTTTTAAATGAATCTCTCTAAAAGGTTTTGAAAGAAGGTAATCCTGACAATTGGAGACCGAGGTTTCCTCGGGCACCAATCCGAAGTCGTGGTCGTTGCCACTTCTGAGGGGTGTAACCCAGTGCGAACCCAATATAGAATCTCTGCAAAATGACCAGATAAGTCCTATCCATAAGCAACAATCTTAGAGTCAATTAACGGTTCTTAGAGCCCTTCTCCTCCCTTCCTAGTTCTTTAGGTCAAACTAGGTGGCGACTCTAGTCAACTCCGCCTTATAGAGGCATAAGTCCGCGTGGAGCCCATTGAGAGGGTGTAGTGCTCACTAGCATTCCCCTTATGCTTTCTGGGAAAGACGGACGATTTAGTAGGTATTTGAGGGATGCCAGAATAATGGGTTTTCACCCTCCACAGAATGGCATTTTAGGATCTAGGCTTTTTAGTCAGACCATATTTAGATAGACCCCCCCCCCCCCCATACCGAAAAATCACCCTCCACAGAATGGCGACTCTGCTGGGGAGAACTTGAGTAAGTTTTTCTCATAAAACTTGGTCAAGGAAGACTGAACTCCACTCAAAATTGTCGGGACTTCCCCACTTCTTTCAAAACCTTCAAGAAATTCTTTTCGAAGCCTCTAAGATTATTCTACTCCACACTTTGAGTGTGTATCTGATGAGGACAGATAGGATTTATTAGATCCTCAACAAACATGACAACAATTGGGTTAATAATTAGCTCACGATTAGAAAGAGACACTTAGGACTGAATGAAGCTAACTTCCCTTTAGGTTAATAACAACCAATTGGAATCACCGCCTTCAAGACAAAACAGTTAGTAAATAGGGTTATTGTTCTTCTCTGTTTTATTTACCGCATTCATTATTGTTGCTTGTTGCGGGGTGAGACGGTCATCGACCTACACCATTACCGCGTTTACATTTACAAATTGTGGGTGCATTGGGAGGGTAGCTTAGGACATGCATTCCTCTGTGTCACCCGATTTATCCACGAGTCACGGAATCCCGACCGGTCCACGGTTGATTTCCCATGAGCTGGGTCATTTATATAAATGGCTAAACCCACGGGGCGAGATGGTCATCGACCTACGCCCTGCAGGCTCATGATCCAAAAATACCCTCCATTATCCGAGTCAAAGCCAGCATATAGTGAACTCTGAGCCTTCAGTGTCCAGCTGCCTAATCCGGTGTCTAAGACGGGTTTTATGGGTAGTCACCCCCTTGTATGCCGTCTGTCTGACCACCCTTCTTCCTTACCCTGAAGATTGCATGGGCTCAGTTCTCCATTGTTCCTCTGCACCACGGGTGTCTTTAAAGTCCAATGTCACGCTACACGTCCATAGAGGATCCCGTATTTACCGGATACCCATACATGGCACAACGTAGTCAGTGAATAATTTGGACTTTAAACACACCTGACCGTGCAGATGACGAGAGACCCGTTCCCATGCAGTACTTCCCCGAGTTTCCCGAAAAGTGGGGCGTTGTCGGATCATCACTGGCCGTGGCGTATGTTTCCTTATCACTTCGGGTATCCTGACCTTTCGAACTTAAGCACTCCGGACTTTCTTGATAACGTGCCTCACAAGGGGCATAGCAGAGAAAAACCCCGAGAGATGACAGTGAAGGGACGACGGTTCCCCCGGTGAGACGGAGTCATAATTGACCTGGAAAGTGATTATCCCAACATTAACACTTACAGCTCCACATCAAATATAGCCACGGTTTACTTTATGTTATACATGTGTGCAAACCACTTTTAAAGACCCATCCGTTTTAAAATGTTCGGAATTCTCGTTTGCATGTCCCTAAAAGCTGTTTTACGAGCTCGTTTAATTTAAAGTTCCACAAAATATTTACTCAAACGGGGTTTTCAAAATTTGTCAATTCTCCTTTAAAAGGTTTATTTCACTAAAATGCTATTTCCGAAAGAATTTTCAAAAAATTGATTTCGAAAACCTACTTTCTACAAACGAATTTTTTTAAAAAAAACATTCTTCACCTACATGATTTTTTAAAAATACTTTTCAGAAACTGTTTTCAAAATTGAATTTCACAAACGTATTTCAAAATAAATGATTTAGTCCCCATGTTGTGACCCGTTATTTTTGAAGTTCAACCCACCTTCAAAGTCGCGGTCATTGCTGTGGAGTGTACTAATCATTTCGTGTTTTCACAAAAGTGGTGGATTTTCACAATGATTTCATGCTCGATCATTCACCTTTCCTTTCTCAAAAATATCCCTCATTCCCCACGACGGAGCAAACGAGGCAGCATGAAGATCGACTACATGGATCGAGCCTGAAATCAGAGGCGCACCAACCCCTGGAGCTAGCCGAGCGACAGGAAGGCCAACACCAACCGTTCAAATATAAAATCAGAGTTGCACCAACCCGAGTCAAGTGACATAAAGACTAGCGCCACCGGTTCGAGTTTAAATTGTTGAAAATCAGAAGAACACCAACCCGTTTTGTTTGATCACCGTTTTGCTTTGCTGCAAAAGCCCGAAGATAAGCGAGCAAGCAGTTAAGAACCGTACGAGCGTGAGCAGTCAGTCAGGAGCTCGAAGATGAAGCAGAAGAATTCGGGAGCTCAAACTTCCCCATTTAATGACTTTTAGAATTGATGTATAGGTTTTCCCTAGCATTCTTTTCTCTCTTGTCCATTTCTGAATAGATTACATGTATGTGTATACATTCCCTTCGAATTTATTTAGATCAATGTGTATAGGGTTCCCCACTCCCTATTTTATTTGCGAATGACCGAGCGTCAAAATTTATATTGAGAAAATCCACTACTTTGAAAACACGCGTTTTCAAAATTTTTTCTAAAACTTGGTTTCATTTGGCATGCACGTATAATAAAAAGAACGGATAAGGGACGACCCCTCACATCTATGTATCATTCATCAACTTTGCTTTATGGGGTGAAAATTCACGGTCTACATGAGGCATCCCCTAAATAAACAACACCAACAGATGCAATCAGACACAAAAAAAAAACCTGCATTGCATTCATGACAAAAGGATCACATGCACTTACAGTCAGTTCAAATCATCAGCCTTACATGCATCTCGTCCACACTCACGAGCATCACGCACCCGCATGTTTCATCATCACTTACCACACACCAGCCTTCATCCCAATATCTCAACCTCCAAACTAACCTTCAATGGGATAGTGAAGAACACCGGAGAGTTTGAGCCTTTTCCAAATCCAGAATCACCATTGGCACTAGCGACCAAACTGAAAAAAAAAAGGAAGAAAAAGAGCAGTTGTTTCCAAGTCGTGGGGCTACCATGCGGGAGTTGTCACTCCCTAAAATCCAAAAATCCAGGAACCAATCACTAACCCGACCTCACTCAAGAATTTCTTTCCCGACAACGACCCCTACAGCTAGATCACCGTCAAGGTCAACAATGACGGGATGCACTTTATGGACCATCAACGGAAACCGACTCAAGCGAGACTAGGTGTAACCTTACCACTCGTGCATCGCATGCAAAAAAAAAAAAAACAACAACATTCAGTCAAAATCCAAAGCCAACCATCGGCATTCATCATTTTCAGCATTTCATGCGTCATATACATAGTAATTCCATATTACCACAACATATTGCATTATAGATAGTCGCATTTGCGTACCCTCGTATCGAAACGACATCTTTGGGAAAAATCTTGAGAGATTGATTGAACAGGGTGCGTGAACCACTAAACTCTCGACCCGTCGATGAACATAAGGGTCTAATCAAAATCAGCACCACAATCAAGTGAGTAGTGTGCGAAGAGCGGTATTTTCCCTTGAATTCTGAATGAGGATATTGGATAATCCACCGAGCGATGAGGCCAGATAGAGCGAGTCCATAGAGGTAAAACCAAGAGCGACTTGTGTATTCCTTCAGCACATGGAGAGGCACAATTCATAGTGAGATCAATGTCGATAAACAGGATATGAACTGTGATTCATGCAAAGATCTGAGAATAGTAAGAAAACAATCATTGACTAATGAGAATGACGAGGCACTTAGGATCAAAATCTCCACAAGGCCCAAAAGCTTTAATTTTCCCGAACGTAACTCCTTAGTGAGCCCCGTTGAGCCTTTCAAGAAAAACTTTTTTTTTCTCAAAAAAAAAAAAAAAACCCCACAATATGCCACCCCATTTATACTTACTTGCCCTTGCAGTAGAGGATCTGGAAAGAGCCGGAGCCATGGTCTCTTCCCCACCATCTTCTAAAAAAAAAAACACCAAAAATGTTCAAAGAAATCAGTGAGTCAATGAAACTCCAAAGTCGAACACCAAAAAAGAACACCGAAAATGTTCAGGAAGATCAGTGAGTCAATGCAACTCCAAATCTGAAAGCCAAGATACAAAGCTGATAACGCTTGAGAAAGTTGATGAGCCAAATTCAATTTCAAAAAATAAAATGAGAAGAAAGTTCAAATCGAACGCCAGAAAAGGCAAGGAGCAAAACCGAATCCAAAGGACCAACGATGTCCAACATAAACCAAAAGGTTATCGAAACCTATCTAATCATTCCACCCATGGCAAAGGCGAAACATATCCTCTATTGCACAAAAGCTCCACAAATTCCAAATTGATCCTCCCGTCCCGTGCGACATACATCATACCCATCAGCCCCATTATAACCCAATAAAAGACCTCTGACTCATAAGTCGATGAGCGTTAACTGAAAGTACCGGATCTGAAACATGAATCATAAGCTTCGTGCTTGTTATTAGCATGTCTTGTCATACTAAAAGGACAATGAGCGAGTGAGTGTGACCTTACCCCACAGGGTCCTTTGAGTGCGAGCGACTCCTTGATCTGAGCACCAAAATATAATAGCCTACCCCCATTGCAAGTGAGGAATTTGTGAGGATCGGAAAATCCAGAACCTCGAAAGGAAATTCTCGGGAAAATACTGCTCTGAGCATCGAGAGTATCATCACACCGCTTTGCACACACAGCCAAACTCACGAGAGATTAACCCGCATCCCTCCATGAGAGGAAAGTGATTCACGCCTTCCAATTCAACAATCATTCAAGATCGAATCGAAGATGCCTTATATTCGTAAACCTCATAGTAATAGAGATAGGACCGTACCTTCTCTACAAAAGACTGCATATGCATTTTGCATCGTATCTAGCATTTAATATTTGCATGCATCATAAGCACTCCATCATCAACATCTGATTGATAAGAACTCTGCCTAGTCTCGCTGAGAGTCGACTTCAGTTGCTGCAGTTGAAGTAAAACCTTTGAGCTACGTCGAATCATTATGAAGCCACCCGGGGCCATCCCCGAACTACATCGAAGCATTCAGAGCCATCTTAGGCTACCTTTGAGTTACATCGAACCAAAATAAGGCCATCCTAAGCCGTACGAAGACAATCTCGGAGCCATCCACTGTCATACTTGAGCCAAATTGGAGTCATACGGGAGCCGTCCTCAAACATTGTGACCATCTTTAGAGCTACACAGGAGCCATCTAAACAGTTCGAGAACAATATAGGAGCCACCTAACATCCTTGTTAGAGCCATTTCATCACCAGGGTCTTGCCTACACAGTTTCGAACTACGTCAGGTCTGATCTCAATACGGAATTGAGTACGTAGGCAGCCCGCTTAGGGTGCGACCACCTCAAAGGAAAAATCCCCCTTTTGCTCACCACTATCATCATATGGAGCCATCTCGTAGCCTCCCCGAAGCCATCCTGAACTATCCCGGAGCCATCTCGAGGAATCTGAAGCCGAAACCGACCGTACTAAAACCATTCATCCACAAAGAAAAAAACTGTCAACCATAGTAAATCACATCGACCCACCATTCGACTCAAAATCTGAACCAAATCGAAACCCACCAACCATCCTAGAGTCGTTGCTCATAATGGGGTCATGAATCATGTTGGAGCCATCCGACCACACTGGAGCCACCCGACCGCAATGGGGCCATTCGATCATACCAAGGCCATTTGATCATATCAAAGCTATTCGGCCATATCAAAACCACCGAGTTCCCAAAATCGCTCATTCACAAAAAAACCATCCATTCAGAAACCAATCACAAAATCCCAAAAACCCAAAAATCAAAAACTCGAGAGCCATACCGGAGCCATCTCGAACTCTGGAGCCAAGAGTCATACCAAATCCTGAAACCATAGTGCACATCGGGTCAGGACCACCAAAACAAAAAAAAAACTTAGGAGCCATACCGGAGCCATCTTCAAGTTCTAGAGTCAGGAGTCCTACCAAATCCCGAAACAATAGCGCACATCGGGCGAGACTGTCAAAACAAAACCAAAGCACAAGTCCCACACTGACAAAGTCAAGGGCCACATCAACAAAAAACATTCGACTATCACATCCCTCATAAAAAAACCGAAATGCATCCAATCCCGGATCAATCCACAATCAAAGTCATCCTCAAATCAACCACTCAAAGCAGCGAGTTTCGTACAACTCCATAAAGTATCATAGGCTCGTCATAAGTCCTATGACTAGATGTCAAGAGGTCTAGTTGAGGCTCGTCATAAGTCCTCGTACTTTCAATTGCATTATAGGCTCGTCATAAGTCCTATAGCTAGATGTCAAGAGGTCTAGTTGAGGCTTGTCATAAGTCCTCGTGCACCCCAATCAATCTAATTGTTAGTATCATAGGCTCGTCATAAGTCCTATGGCTAGATGTCAAGAGGTCTAGTTGAGGCTCGTCATAAGTCCTCGTACTTTCAATTGCATTATAGGCTCGTCATAAGTCCTATAGCTAGATGTCAAGAGGTCTAGTTGAGGCTCGTCATAAGTCCTCGTGCACCCTAAACCAATCTAATTGTTAGTATCATAGGCTCGTCATAAGTCCTATGACTAGATATCAAGAGGTCTAGTTGAGGCTCGTCATAAGTCCTCGTACTTTCAATTGCATTATAGGCTCGTCATAAGTCCTATAGCTAGATGTCAAGAGGTCTAGTTGAGGCTCGTCATAAGTCCTCGTGCACCCAATCAACCTAATTGTTAGTATCATAGGCTCGTCATAAGTCCTATGACTAGATGTCAAGAGGTCTAGTTGAGGCTCGTCATAAGTCCTCGTACTTTCAATTGCATTATAGGCTCGTCATAAGTCCTATAGCTAGATGTCAAGAGGTCTAGTTGAGGCTCGTCATAAGTCCTCGTGCACCCCAATCAATCTAATTGTTAGTATCATAGGCTCGTCATAAGTCCTATGACTAGATGTCAAGAGGTCTAGTTGAGGCTCGTCATAAGTCCTCGTGCTTTCAATTGCATTATAGGCTCGTCATAAGTCCTATAGCTAGATGTCAAGAGGTCTAGTTGAGGCTCGTCATAAGTCCTCGTGCACCCAATCAACCTAATTGTTAGTATCATAGGCTCGTCATAAGTCCTATGACTAGATGTCAAGAGGTCTAGTTGAGGCTCGTCATAAGTCCTCGTACTTTCAATTGCATTATAGGCTCGTCATAAGTCCTATAGCTAGATGTCAAGAGGTCTAGTTGAGGCTCGTCATAAGTCCTCGTGCACCCCAATCAACCTAATTGTTAGTATCATAGGCTCGTCATAAGTCCTATGGCTAGATGTCAAGAGGTCTAGTTGAGGCTCGTCATAAGTCCTCGTACTTTCAATTGCATTATAGGCTCGTCATAAGTCCTATAGCTAGATGTCAAGAGGTCTAGTTGAGGCTCGTCATAAGTCCTCGTGCACCCTAAACCAATCTAATTGTTAGTATCATAAGCTCGTCATAAGTCCTATGACTAGATATCAAGAGGTCTAGTTGAGGCTCGTCATAAGTCCTCGTACTTTCAATTGCATTATAGGCTCGTCATAAGTCCTATAGCTAGATGTCAAGAGGTCTAGTTGAGGCTCGTCATAAGTCCTCGTGCACCCAATCAACCTAATTGTTAGTATCATAGGCTCGTCATAAGTCCTATGACTAGATGTCAAGAGGTCTAGTTGAGGCTCGTCATAAGTCCTCGTACTTTCAATTGCATTATAGGCTCGTCATAAGTCCTATAGCTAGATGTCAAGAGGTCTAGTTGAGGCTCGTCATAAGTCCTCGTGCACCCCAATCAATCTAATTGTTAGTATCATAGGCTCGTCATAAGTCCTATGACTAGATGTCAAGAGGTCTAGTTGAGGCTCGTCATAAGTCCTCGTGCTTTCAATTGCATTATAGGCTCGTCATAAGTCCTATAGCTAGATGTCAAGAGGTCTAGTTGAGGCTCGTCATAAGTCCTCGTGCAGCCCAATCAATCAAATTGTTAGTATCATAGGCTCGTCATAAGTCCTGTGACTAGATATCAAGAGGTCTAGCTGAGGCTCGTCATAAGTCCTCGTACTTTCAATTGCATTATAGGCTCGTCATAAGTCCTATAGCTAGATGTCAAGAGGTCTAGTTGAGGCTCGTCATAAGTCCTCGTGCACCCCAAGCCAACCCTATTGTCAGTATCCTAGGCTCGTCATAAGTCCTAGAGTTAGATGTCAAGAGGTCTAACTGAGGCTCGTCATAAGTCCTCGTACTTTCAATCACATTCATACACTCACGGTCGCATCCCTATGCACCACTAAACCATTGTAAGAATTTTTGGCGTCCCGTAGCATGTCGACCCATGTTGCCGGGTAATCACTGTTCCCTTATTGATAGAATTCCATAGGTGTAGACCCAAAATTCTCACCCCTCATAAAGCAAATTTCGAAATAATAAGAGGGGTCGTCGCCTTTCTTTTTTTTTTTTCAAAACATATTAGCGTGCGTGCCGTAACGAAATCGTCATTTTATAACCTTTTTCAAAGCATTTCATAAAAACACGATTTTCCAAAAAATGAATTTTCAAACAATAATCCGGTTTCAAACCCCCATTCATCTTGTTTTATTTACTTATCTTATTATTTACATTCCTTTTATTTGATGACTCTCAAGAAGAAATTGCAGAATTCGTTCAGTTCAAATTCAAACTCTATTATTATTTCTTGCGTTTATAAATTGAGTTTTATTGTAGCTTAACTGGTTAGAGCTAATGGGGGAGTAATCGATGGTCACAAGCTCAAACCCTAGGGGATGCAACATTTTGTTTATTTTGCAGTCGTGGGTTTGTCACCCAGTCAAGCATGACCTTGGATTTGTCACTGGCCATACGCGGTCCATCACATCCGGCCCCCACTCATTTCAGCACTCCAAATAAAACCCATGATCAGATTAATAAAACTCCACCAAAAAAAAAAGAAACACAAGACTATGGGCATGTTTGTTTTGAAAGAGCCGATAACGACATTACAGTATGGGTTTGGTGTTGGGAAGAGACGATAACATCCCCCAACAATGTTTTCTGCATGCGTCCTCGATATCGAGAGTTGAGGAGGTCGAGAATGGCGGACTCCCTTCAAAAACCCGATCCGCCTTCATCCTCCGGGAGAAGAAGGGAGCCCATCGCGAAATCACCTCCCTCCCTCTCCATCGTGAACCACAGCCACCCGCGTCGGAAAATTACCACCATTTCACACTTTCTCCACCACCACACTTCTCAGTCGAATCGCCATTAACACTTAGCCCTAGAAGAACTACCGCCACCAACACTATCGCCATAACCATCACCACTGCAAACACGACCATCCTCTTCGTTCGCACCAGAAAACAGGCTCGGCCCTTCTTTCTCTCCTCCACACTCACGAACATCCACTGCCCCTCAAACTCCAAGAGTCCCAGTCGACATGTAGCGAGAACGACGATCTTTTCTTGGGAGAAAATTCAAAACCCTGAGATTAACCACGTTCTTCTTCTTCTTGAGATGAAAACCAGAACCTCCATTCCTGAGGGGCATCGACAATTAGCTCTAGTTCTGCTCACCCATCCTGGCGAAACTAGAACATGCACACCCCACCCTCTTCTAGTCGCTATCTCACAAAAACATCAAGTTCTGCTCCTTCTTCAGCCTCATCAACTGGCGAACCCAGAAGATCTCCGCCTCTCTACCTGTTCTGTCTTCTTCACCCTTGATTCATCTTCGTCCAAAAATCCGGCTCCCTCTCCTCCATCGCGGTATTCTTCGCTGTTCTCTTCTCTTCCTCCTCTCCAAAAACGAAGAAACCAGAAAAACCCGAACTCAAATTCTTCTCCTTCCTTCCCTTTTCCTTTCAAAAATCGATTTCGGGAACTCGTTTTACATTTCCTTTCTCTCGTGCAATCACCCTTCGCCAAATGAGCCCGGAGGAGGGATGGCTTACACACTGCCGACCCACCGGATACTGGGACCCCGTCATCGCAATTTCACGAACAAGACGCAGCTCAACCCCGAGTCCTCTCTATAATTTCAGTTTATTATCGTTCATTACCATTTCGTTTAACTAATTCAGAGTTTTCCTGTTTTTGTTCTTGCTGAGGTGAACAACGAATTCTGCCACTCGTTAGTGTCGTGGGAGATTGTTATTCTCCTTTGTACGTCCTCGCGAACCAAACGGGATTCGAAGCCTCCTCGAAATGCCTCTGGGGTTTGCCCGTTTTCAGATTGGAGATTGATACTTCATATTTTGTTTCTTCATTTGCTCCTCTCGTCTAGTTTTTTCGATTATCTGTCCTATTTGAGCTCCTTATGCCAGACTTCCGCTCAATCTGAAGGAGATTGCTGATTTGAACTTGCAACCTTGTTATTTTTAGGATGTTGGCATCGTCTGTTTAGGTCTATGTTTCTGATTCTAACCAAGCCTGCGAAGGGTTGTGCCGTTGAGTGATAGACCTGACCCATGATGGAATCGGGACTTGTTCATTTCTGTTTTTTGGATTTCACCTGCATCCTGTCTACCTTTCATATTCTCTGTTGATTTGATTATATTTATGAACTAACTTGCTCTGTTGCTTGGTTTGTGTTCTTTGGCTCTTCGCAGGAGACACTTACCCTCCTCTGTATTCATTGTGGTGTGAAACCATCTCTGTTCTGCACATGAGACTTAGTGTGTAAACCGTTTCAGAGATACTTATTCCGACCCCAGCTCACTTTGGTTTAAGATTTAATGTTGTCTTTCCTGTCTGATTTACTTATCCCGTTTCGTTGATCTGCCCTTATTATCAAATGGTGAATTCGTTTGTGTTTGAGGGTAAACTGAATAGGTTTGCGCCTGCCGAAGGTTGACTGTCAGTGGCTGTGACTTACAAGGGATGATCTTTAACGGGAGAGTTCCTTGTCTACATCATGGTATCTGATCTAAACCCTATTCTGTTTAAGGCATTCCAATGACCGTACTTGAGTGATTCGATTTATCTGTCGATTAAATGTGATTCACCATGCTACCTTCTTTAGTTGTCAGTTAATCAATCTGCTATCAACTTTTCTTATGTGAACTAGACGTCGTGCATATGAGGAAAGTTGTATTTGTTAGCGTATGACCTAGGGCTATCTGTAACAAACTCGAACTGGTGGTGCTTGTTGTTAATTGCCCTCGCTTCAGTACTTTGTTTAACCTGCAAAACTGTCATAGAATCGGACTTAGGCAAACTTGGCTCGTAAAACTGGGGTTTAAGGTAAGCAGGAAGCAGTAAATGAAGCGATTTCTGATAGCTAGGTTGATATCTGATCAGTTGGTGATTCATGAGATTTAGTGAGCTTAGGTGGAGCCCCTACTTTGATATTTGAACTTATTAGCTCAATGTGGTTAAAAAAAAAAGAAAAGAATGAAGGATTTAGTTAGGAAAGGAGCAGTAATTCGTTGTTTTTTTTTTTGTGACTCAACATGTGGGATTAGAATCTGCTGTCCAAATTTCAGTTGCTCTTCGCTGTTGCTGAGTCTTTGAAGAAGATAAAAAAGGGGGATTCCAAGGGTTTCATTATTGTTTTCTGTAAACTTTTGCTTATCTGTCCATCCGGTTCATTTCTTCATTTTGCATTGATTTCATTGTAGTTTATCATTGTTTCAGACTTATATACTCTCGATTAATATTAAGCCCTAGTTATTAGACTTTAGGACCAAGCCTTAGGATAGTGGGTGAACCCTAAGATTTAGGTGAGCCATGGTCCCACCTAATAAATTGGATAAACCCTAAACCCAAACCCACCTTATTATGTTATAAAAAAAAAAAGCAATCCATTTCAAAATTCAAGTCCAAGATCAATTCAAATTGGGAAGCCCATTTCAGCCCAAATAGAAAGGCCAAGGCCCATTTCCGCCCAAATAAAAAGGCCAAGGCCCATTTCAGCCCAAAAATAATCTTCAGCCCAAATAACAAATTAGGCCCAATCCATGTGTGGCCCACCTTGAAAATAAGATCAAAAACCCATTTCAAAACACAACCGACCCATCAAGCTCGATTCAAGCCCAATACGACCAGTGGCCCACCTAGGCCCAAATCGGCCCAAAAGCCCAACCAAAGCCCAATTAGGCTCAAAACCACATCAAAGACCCACTGGGCCCGTTACCCACTTCAGCCCAAATAATAATAATAAAAAAGGCCACTTCAAACCCGATTTGATCCGCGAGCCCATATCTGGCCCAAACATATCTCCGCCCAACAATCCCGTCTCGGCCCACGACCCAAATCTGGCCCAATTCGGCCTAGACTTGACCCAATGCAATTCAGCCCATTAACCAAATTGCCCCATTTAAGCCCAAAGCTCAATAAAGTCCAACTCGGCCCAAAAGCCCAACCAAGGCCCAACTTGACCCACAAGCCCAATCAAGGCCCACTCGACCCAAATGCCCAACACTAGGCCCAATCCGAGGTCCAAATCTGGTCCACTCTCAAACCCGGCCTAAATTCAAATCAGCCCAAATCTGGCCCGATTCCATTTCAAGATCAGTCTAAAAATCAACCCAGCTTATATTAATGCCAAATTCAATTAAGATCCAAATTTAATCAAATTCTAATCCAATTCCAATCAAATTCCAATCCAACATGATTCCAGATTCATTCAAACCCAAGCTCATTTCATCCAGTCCACACTTAGTTTGTAAATGTTATTCAAACTTCAAAAAACGCAAAAAAAGAATTTCAAACAATCATTTTATTCAAACTCCATCAAGTTTTCAAAAGAAACCAATTTGTGGAATTTTTAAAGGAAAACTCTTCTCACATCATAGAAAACTCTTCTCAAATGTAGAAAGTTCTTCTCACATATACAGAAAGTTTTCTCCTAAAAATATTTCTCAAAATCAGCGTTTCTTCATCAAGAATTCCGAACAGCTTCAAAAGTTTTTTCCAACTTAGTTCAGATAAACCGTTTCCAGGGAACAAGAGATGTTTAACATTTTCAGAACGTTTTCTTCTTTGTTAGACATCACTTGTCTCTCTTCTAAATAAAAATCCGAGGCGGGGCACTGGGGTCATAACCTCCCTTGTCGCAGTCTGGATCTCTTTAGGCGGGGCATTAGGGTGACAAACCTCCCCTAATTGCAGCCTAGATTTCTACAAGGGGGGTGCTAGGGAAGTAACGGCCTTCCTAGTTGCAGCCGGGATTTTAGAATCGTCTAACTCCCTTCCACTCGATTTCAATGTTTTGATTTTTTAACGTTTTAAAACCCGGGAGTTAGAGACGTTATTAGGGTTCGACCGAGGACATCTCCTTCATGGTGTTTCTCTCTGAGCCCTACTTTTCGACATAAATCCATTGCCCCATCTTTCGAGCCTCGGCACTTACCATTCATTAAGTGTCGTGCTCGAGGGGGTACATAGGGTAATCCCTCAGGATTATCCGCCCTTTTACAATAAAATGATTTTCCCCAATCGCTTTCAAACCTCAAATTTAAAAAAACTCAGGATCTCTATCCAAATACCACTTGCCTCACACACTCAAATCATCTTCAAAACTCCAAATCACTTCATACCCAAATCATCATTCAAACTCCAACTCGCATTAAACTCAAATCCTCTTACAAATTCCAACTTCATTCAAACTTCCAAAGTCTCACAGGCCCGAGCGTCTCATAGACTTGAACATCTCACGAACTCGAATGTCTCACAGACCCGAGCGTCTCACAGACTCAATCATCCTGAGACTTCAATGTCTCACAGACCTGGGCGTCTCACAGACTCTAACCTCCCAAAACCCGAAACGTCTTGAAACTTCGAACCCTTCTAAATCTCAAACACTACAAATATCCTCAAGCTCCACAAACATCAAAATTTCCAAAACCCAAACACATCTGAACTACGTAAGGTCTGATCTCAACAGGGAATTGAGTACGTAGGCAACCCACACAGGGTGCGACCCCACATCGAACAAAAATGCCATTTTTCACTCAGCCATCTCACCTCCAAACACACCGTATTGTCTCACAGACCCGAGCGTCTCACAGACTTTGTCATCCAATGATTCGAATATCTCACAGACCAGAGCATCTCACAGACCCGAGCGTCTCACAGATCCGAATGTCTCACAGACTTCGACATCTCAAGGTTTCAAACGTTTCATAGACCCGAGCATCTCACAGACTAAAACATCCCATACTTCAAACATCCCAGGAGGATTCAAGCATCTCCTAATAACTCTGAACTACGTAAGGTCTGATCTCAACAGGGAGTTGAGTACGTAGGTAGCCCATCGAGGGTGCGACCCCATTCCAAACAAAAAACCCCTTTCCCCCTCTAAGGTGTTCTCCATACCTCTCGAAACTCTCAACCCTTCAACCAAACTAACTCCAAGACCAGCTTATTCTTCAAATCTTCTAAGTCATCTAATCCTCAACCCACACTCAATCCTATCCTTTGGCTTTTAAATGAATCTCTCTAAAAGGTTTTGAAAGAAGGTAATCCTGACAATTGGAGACCGAGGTTTCCTCGGGCACCAATCCGAAGTCGTGGTCGTTGCCACTTCTGAGGGGTAACCCAGTGCGAACCCAATATAGAATCTCTGCAAAATGACCAGATAAGTCCTATCCATAAGCAACAATCTTAGAGTCAATTAACGGTTCTTAGAGCCCTTCTCCTCCCTTCCTAGTTCTTTAGGTCAAACTAGGTGGCGACTCTAGTCAACTCCGCCTTATAGAGGCATAAGTCCGCGTGGAGCCCATTGAGAGCGGGTGTAGTGCTCACTAGCATTCCCCTTATGCTTTCTGGGAAAGACGGACGATTTAGTAGGTATTTGAGGGATGCCAGAATAACGGGTTTTCACACCCTCCACAGAATGGCATTTTAGGATCTAGGCTTTTTAGTCAGACCATATTTAGATAGACCCCCCCCCCCATACCGAAAAATCACCCTCCACAGAATGGCGACTCTGCTGGGGAGAACTTGAGTAAGTTTTTCTCATAAAACTTGGTCAAGGAAGACTGAACTCCACTCAAAATTGTCGGGACTTCCCCACTTCTTTCAAAACCTTCAAGAAATTCTTTTCGAAGCCTCTAAGATTATTCTACTCCACACTTTGAGTGTGTATCTGATGAGGACAGATAGGATTTATTAGATCCTCAACAAACATGACAACAATTGGGTTAATAATTAGCTCACGATTAGAAAGAGACACTTAGGACTGAATGAAGCTAACTTCCCTTTAGGTTAATAACAACCAATTGGAATCACCGCCTTCAAGACAAAACAGTTAGTAAATAGGGTTATTGTTCTTCTCTGTTTTATTTACCGCATTCATATTATTGTTGCTTGTTGCGGGGTGAGACGGTCATCGACCTACACCATTACCGCGTTTACATTTACAAATTGTGGGTGCATTGGGAGGGTAGCTTAGGACATGCATTCCTCTGTGTCACCCGATTTATCCACGAGTCACGGAATCCCGACCGGTCCACGGTTGATTTCCCATGAGCTGGGTCATTTATATAAATGGCTAAACCCACGGGGCGAGATGGTCATCGACCTACGCCCTGCAGGCTCATGATCCAAAAATACCCTCCATTATCCGAGTCAAAGCCAGCATATAGTGAACTCTGAGCCTTCAGTGTCCAGCTGCCTAATCCGGTGTCTAAGACGGGTTTTATGGGTAGTCACCCCCTTGTATGCCGTCTGTCTGACCACCCTTCTTCCTTACCCTGAAGATTGCATGGGCTCAGTTCTCCATTGTTCCTCTGCACCACGGGTGTCTTTAAAGTCCAATGTCACGCTACACGTCCATAGAGGATCCCGTATTTACCGGATACCCATACATGGCACAACGTAGTCAGTGAATAATTTGGACTTTAAACACACCTGACCGTGCAGATGACGAGAGACCCGTTCCCATGCAGTACTTCCCCGAGTTTCCCGAAAAGTGGGGCGTTGTCGGATCATCACTCACTGGCCGTGGCGTATGTTTCCTTATCACTTCGGGTATCCTGACCTTTCGAACTTAAGCACTCCGGACTTTCTTGATAACGTGCCTCACAAGGGGCATAGCAGAGAAAAACCCCGAGAGATGACAGTGAAGGGACGACGGTTCCCCCGGTGAGACGGAGTCATAATTGACCTGGAAAGTGATTATCCCAACATTAACACTTACAGCTCCACATCAAATATAGCCACGGTTTACTTTATGTTATACATGTGTGCAAACCACTTTTAAAGACCCATCCGTTTTAAAATGTTCGGAATTCTCGTTTGCATGTCCCTAAAAGCTGTTTTACGAGCTCGTTTAATTTAAAGTTCCACAAAATATTTACTCATAAACGGGGTTTTCAAAATTTGTCAATTCTCCTTTAAAAGGTTTATTTCACTAAAATGCTATTTCCGAAAGAATTTTCAAAAAATTGATTTCGAAAACCAACTTTCTACAAACGAATTTTTTTAAAAAAAACATTCTTCACCTACATGATTTTTTAAAAATACTTTTCAGAAACTGTTTTCAAAATTGAATTTCACAAACGTATTTCAAAATAAATGATTTAGTCCCCATGTTGTGACCCGTTATTTTTGAAGTTCAACCCACCTTCAAAGTCGCGGTCATTGCTGTGGAGTGTACTAATCATTTCGTGTTTTCACAAAGTGGTGGATTTTCACAATGATTTCATGCTCGATCATTCACCTTTCCTTTCTCAAAAATATCCCTCATTCCCCACGACGGAGCAAACGAGGCAGCATGAAGATCGACTACATGGATCGAGCCTGAAATCAGAGGCGCACCAACCCCTGGAGCTAGCCGAGCGACAGGAAGGCCAACACCAACCGTTCAAATATAAAATCAGAGTTGCACCAACCCGAGTCAAGTGACATAAAGACTAGCGCCACCGGTTCGAGTTTAAATTGTTGAAAATCAGAAGAACACCAACCCGTTTTGTTTGATCACCGTTTTGCTTTGCTGCAAAAGCCCGAAGATAAGCGAGCAAGCAGTTAAGAACCGTACGAGCGTGAGCAGTCAGTCAGGAGCTCGAAGATGAAGCAGAAGAATTCGGGAGCTCAAACTTCCCCATTTAATGACTTTTAGAATTGATGTATAGGTTTTCCCTAGCATTCTTTTCTCTCTTGTCCATTTCTGAATAGATTACATGTATAGGTGTATACATTCCCTTCGAATTTATTTAGATCAATGTGTATAGGGTTCCCCACTCCCTATTTTATTTGCGAATGACCGAGCGTCAAAATTTATATTGAGAAAATCCACTACTTTGAAAACACGCGTTTTCAAAATTGTTTTCTAAAACTTGGTTTCATTTGGCATGCACGTATAATAAAAAGAACGGATAAGGGACGACCCCTCACATCTATGTATCATTCATCAACTTTGCTTTATGGGGTGAAAATTCACGGTCTACATGAGGCATCCCCTAAATAAACAACACCAACAGATGCAATCAGACACAAAAAAAAAAACCTGCATTGCATTCATGACAAAAGGGTCACATGCACTTACAGTCAGTTCAAATCATCAGCCTTACATGCATCTCGTCCACACTCACGAGCATCACGCACCCGCATGTTTCATCATCACTTACCACACACCAGCCTTCATCCCAATATCTCAACCTCCAAACTAACCTTCAATGGGATAGTGAAGAACACCGGAGAGTTTGAGCCTTTTCCAAATCCAGAATCACCATTGGCACTAGCGACCAAACTGAAAAAAAAAAGGAAGAAAAAGAGCAGTTGTTTCCAAGTCGTGGGGCTACCATGCGGGAGTTGTCACTCCCTAAAATCCAAAATCCAGGAACCAATCACTAACCCGACCTCACTCAAGAATTTCTTTCCCGACAACGACCCCTACAGCTAGATCACCGTCAAGGTCAACAATGACGGGATGCACTTTATGGACCATCAACGGAAACCGACTCAAGCGAGACTAGGTGTAACCTTACCACTCGTGCATCGCATGCAAAAAAAAAAAAAACAACAACATTCAGTCAAAATCCAAAGCCAACCATCGGCATTCATCATTTTCAGCATTTCATGCGTCATATACATAGTAATTCCATATTACCACAACATATTGCATTATAGATAGTCGCATTTGCGTACCCTCGTATCGAAACGACATCTTTGGGAAAAATCTTGAGAGATTGATTGAACAGGGTGCGTGAACCACTAAACTCTCGACCCGTCGATGAACATAAGGGTCTAATCAAAATCAGCACCACAATCAAGTGAGTAGTGTGCGAAGAGCGGTATTTTCCCTTGAATTCTGAATGAGGATATTGGATAATCCACCGAGCGATGAGGCCAGATAGAGCGAGTCCATAGAGGTAAAACCAAGAGCGACTTGTGTATTCCTTCAGCACATGGAGAGGCACAATTCATAGTGAGATCAATGTCGATAAACAGGATATGAACTGTGATTCATGCAAAGATCTGAGAATAGTAAGAAAACAATCATTGACTAATGAGAATGACGAGGCACTTAGGATCAAAATCTCCACAAGGCCAAAAAGCTTTAATTTTCCCGAACGTAACTCCTTAGTGAGCCCCGTTGAGCCTTTCAAGAAAAACTTTTTTTTTCTCAAAAAAAAAAAAACCCCACAATATGCCACCCCATTTATACTTACTTGCCCTTGCAGTAGAGGATCTTGAAAGAGCCGGAGCCATGGTCTCTTCCCCACCATCTTCTAAAAAAAAAAAAAAACACCAAAAATGTTCAAAGAAATCAGTGAGTCAATGAAACTCCAAAGTCGAACACCAAAAAAGAACACCGAAAATGTTCAGGAAGATCAGTGAGTCAATGCAACTCCAAATCTGAAAGCCAAGATACAAAGCTGATAACGCTTGAGAAAGTTGATGAGCCAAATTCAATTTCAAAAAATAAAATGAGAAGAAAGTTCAAATCGAACGCCAGAAAAGGCAAGGAGCAAAACCGAATCCAAAGGACCAACGATGTCCAAATAAACCAAAAGGTTATCGAAACCTATCTAATCATTCCACCCATGGCAAAGGCGAAACATATCCTCTATTGCACAAAAGCTCCACAAATTCCAAATTGATCCTCCCGTCCCGTGCGACATACATCATACCCATCAGCCCCATTATAACCCAATAAAACCTCTGACTCATAAGTCGATGAGCGTTAACTGAAAGTACCGGATCTGAAACATGAATCATAAGCTTCGTGCTTGTTATTAGCATGTCTTGTCATACTAAAAGGACAATGAGCGAGTGAGTGTGACCTTACCCCACAGGGTCCTTTGAGTGCGAGCGACTCCTTGATCTGAGCACCAAAATATAATAGCCTACCCCCATTGCAAGTGAGGAATTTGTGAGGATCGGAAAATCCAGAACCTCGAAAGGAAATTCTCGGGAAAATACTGCTCTGAGCATCGAGAGTATCATCACACCGCTTTGCACACACAGCCAAACTCACGAGAGATTAACCCGCATCCCTCCATGAGAGGAAAGTGATTCACGCCTTCCAATTCAACAATCATTCAAGATCGAATCGAAGATGCCTTATATTCGTAAACCTCATAGTAATAGAGATAGGACCGTACCTTCTCTACAAAAGACTGCATATGCATTTTGCATCGTATCTAGCATTTAATATTTGCATGCATCATAAGCACTCCATCATCAACATCTGATTGATAAGAACTCTGCCTAGTCTCGCTGAGAGTCGACTTCAGTTGCTGCAGTTGAAGTAAAACCTTTGAGCTACGTCGAATCATTATGAAGCCACCCGGGGCCATCCCCGAACTACATCGAAGCATTCAGAGCCATCTTAGGATACCTTTGAGTTACATCGAACCAAAATAAGGCATCCTAAGCCGTACGAAGACAATCTCGGAGCCATCCACTGTCATACTTGAGCCAAATTGGAGCCATACGGGAGCCGTCCTCAAACATTGTGACCATCTTTAGAGCTACACAGGAGCCATCTAAACAGTTCGAGAACAATATAGGAGCCACCTAACATCCTTGTTAGAGCCATTTCATCACCAGGGTCTTGCCTACACAGTTTCGAACTACGTCAGGTCTGATCTCAATACGGAATTGAGTACGTAGGCAGCCCGCTTAGGGTGCGACCACCTCAAAGGAAAAATCCCCCTTTTGCTCACCACTATCATCATATGGAGCCATCTCGTAGCCTCCCGAAGCCATCCTGAACTATCCCGGAGCCATCTCGAGGAATCTGAAGCCGAAACCGACCGTACTAAAACCATTCATCCACAAAGAAAAAAAACTGTCAACCATAGTAAATCACATCGACCCACCATTCGACTCAAAATCTGAACCAAATCGAAACCCACCAACCATCCTAGAGTCGTTGCTCATAATGGGGTCATGAATCATGTTGGAGCCATCCGACCACACTGGAGCCACCCGACCGCAATGGGGCCATTCGATCATACCAAGGCCATTTGATCATATCAAAGCTATTCGGCCATATCAAAACCACCGAGTTCCCAAAATCGCTCATTCACAAAAAAACCATCCATTCAGAAACCAATCACAAAATCCCAAAAAACCCAAAAATCAAAAACTCGAGAGCCATACCGGAGCCACCTCGAACTCTGGAGCCAAGAGTCATACCAAATCCCGAAACCATAGTGCACATCGGGTCAGGACCACCAAAACAAAAAAAAACTTAGGAGCCATACCGGAGCCATCTTCAAGTTCTGGAGTCAGGAGTCCTACCAAATCCCGAAACAATAGCGCACATCGGGCGAGACTGTCAAAACAAAACCAAAGCACAAGTCCCACACTGACAAAGTCAAGGGCCACATCAACAAAAAACATTCGACTATCACATCCCTCATAAAAAAACCGAAATGCATCCAATCCCGGATCAATCCACAATCAAAGTCATCCTCAAATCAACCACTCAAAGCAGCGAGTTTCGTACAACTCCATAAAGTATCATAGGCTCGTCATAAGTCCTATGACTAGATATCAAGAGGTCTAGTTGAGGCTCGTCATAAGTCCTCGTACTTTCAATTGCATTATAGGCTCGTCATAAGTCCTATAGCTAGATGTCAAGAGGTCTAGTTGAGGCTTGTCATAAGTCCTCGTGCACCCCAATCAATCTAATTGTTAGTATCATAGGCTCGTCATAAGTCCTATGGCTAGATGTCAAGAGGTCTAGTTGAGGCTCGTCATAAGTCCTCGTACTTTCAATTGCATTATAGGCTCGTCATAAGTCCTATAGCTAGATGTCAAGAGGTCTAGTTGAGGCTCGTCATAAGTCCTCGTGCACCCTAAACCAATCTAATTGTTAGTATCATAGGCTCGTCATAAGTCCTATGACTAGATATCAAGAGGTCTAGTTGAGGCTCGTCATAAGTCCTCGTACTTTCAATTGCATTATAGGCTCGTCATAAGTCCTATAGCTAGATGTCAAGAGGTCTAGTTGAGGCTCTTCATAAGTCCTCGTGCACCCAATCAACCTAATTGTTAGTATCATAGGCTCGTCATAAGTCCTATGACTAGATGTCAAGAGGTCTAGTTGAGGCTCGTCATAAGTCCTCGTACTTTCAATTGCATTATAGGCTCGTCATAAGTCCTATAGCTAGATGTCAAGAGGTCTAGTTGAGGCTCGTCATAAGTCCTCGTGCACCCCAATCAATCTAATTGTTAGTATCATAGGCTCGTCATAAGTCCTATGACTAGATGTCAAGAGGTCTAGTTGAGGCTCGTCATAAGTCCTCGTGCTTTCAATTGCATTATAGGCTCGTCATAAGTCCTATAGCTAGATGTCAAGAGGTCTAGTTGAGGCTCGTCATAAGTCCTCGTGCACCCAATCAACCTAATTGTTAGTATCATAGGCTCGTCATAAGTCCTATGACTAGATGTCAAGAGGTCTAGTTGAGGCTCGTCATAAGTCCTCGTACTTTCAATTGCATTATAGGCTCGTCATAAGTCCTATAGCTAGATGTCAAGAGGTCTAGTTGAGGCTCGTCATAAGTCCTCGTGCACCCCAATCAATCTAATTGTTAGTATCATAGGCTCGTCATAAGTCCTATGGCTAGATGTCAAGAGGTCTAGTTGAGGCTCGTCATAAGTCCTCGTACTTTCAATTGCATTATAGGCTCGTCATAAGTCCTATAGCTAGATGTCAAGAGGTCTAGTTGAGGCTCGTCATAAGTCCTCGTGCACCCTAAACCAATCTAATTGTTAGTATCATAAGCTCGTCATAAGTCCTATGACTAGATATCAAGAGGTCTAGTTGAGGCTCGTCATAAGTCCTCGTACTTTCAATTGCATTATAGGCTCGTCATAAGTCCTATAGCTAGATGTCAAGAGGTCTAGTTGAGGCTCGTCATAAGTCCTCGTGCACCCAATCAACCTAATTGTTAGTATCATAGGCTCGTCATAAGTCCTATGACTAGATGTCAAGAGGTCTAGTTGAGGCTCGTCATAAGTCCTCGTACTTTCAATTGCATTATAGGCTCGTCATAAGTCCTATAGCTAGATGTCAAGAGGTCTAGTTGAGGCTCGTCATAAGTCCTCGTGCACCCCAATCAATCTAATTGTTAGTATCATAGGCTCGTCATAAGTCCTATGACTAGATGTCAAGAGGTCTAGTTGAGGCTCGTCATAAGTCCTCGTGCTTTCAATTGCATTATAGGCTCGTCATAAGTCCTATAGCTAGATGTCAAGAGGTCTAGTTGAGGCTCGTCATAAGTCCTCGTGCAGCCCAATCAATCAAATTGTTAGTATCATAGGCTCGTCATAAGTCCTGTGACTAGATATCAAGAGGTCTAGTTGAGGCTCGTCATAAGTCCTCGTACTTTCAATTGCATTATAGGCTCGTCATAAGTCCTATAGCTAGATGTCAAGAGGTCTAGTTGAGGCTCGTCATAAGTCCTCGTGCACCCCAAGCCAACCCTATTGTCAGTATCCTAGGCTCGTCATAAGTCCTAGAGTTAGATGTCAAGAGGTCTAACTGAGGCTCGTCATAAGTCCTCGTACTTTCAATCACATTCATACACTCACGGTCGCATCCCTATGCACCACTAAACCATTGTGAGAATTTTTGGCGTCTCGTCAACCTTAATCCAATCCTGCAATGATATGCAGAATTGAATCAAGGGGAGCCATCTGTAGACACCAAAAATTCTCACCCCATAAAGCAAATTTCGAAATAATAAGAGGGGTCGTCGCCTTTCTTTTTTTTCAAAACATATTAGCGTGCGTGCCGTAACGAAATCGTCATTTTATAACCTTTTTCAAAGCATTTAATAAAAACACGATTTTCCAAAAAATGAATTTTCAAACAATAATCCGGTTTCAAACCCATTCATCTTGTTTTATTTACTTATCTTATTATTTACATTCCTTTTATTTGATGACTCTCAAGAAGAAACTGCAGAATTCGTTCAGTTCAAATTCAAACTCTAGTATTATTTCTTGCGTTTATAAATTGAGTTTTATTGTAGCTTAACTGGTTAGAGCTAATGGGGGAGTAATCGATGGTCACAAGCTCAAACCCTAGGGGATGCAACATTTTGTTTATTTTGCAGTCGTGGGTTTGTCACCCAGTCAAGCATGACCTTGGATTTGTCACTGGCCATACGCGGTCCATCACATCCGGCCCACTCATTTTAGCACTCCAAATAAAACCCATGATCAGATTAATAAAACTCCTCCAAAAAAAAGAAACACAAGACTATGGGCATGTTTGTTTTGAAAGAGCCGATAACGACATTACAGTATGGGTTTGGTGTTGGGAAGAGACGATAACATCCCCCAACAATGTTTTCTGCATGCGTCCTCGATATCGAGAGTTGAGGAGGTCGAGAATGGCGGACTCCCTTCAAAAACCCGATCCGCCTTCATCCTCCGGGAGAAGAAGGGAGCCCATCGCGAAATCACCTCCCTCTCCATCGTGAACCACAGCCACCCGCGTCGGAAAATTACCACCAGTTTCACACTTTCTCCACCGCCACACTTCTCAGTCGAATCGCCATTAACACTTAGCCCTAGAAGAACTACCGCCACCAAACACTATCGCCATAACCATCACCACTGCAAACATGACCATCCTCTTCGTTCGCACCAGAAAACAGGCTCGGCCCTTCTTTCTCCTCCACACTCACGAACATCCACTGCCCCTCAAACTCCAAGAGTCCTAGTCGACATGTAGCGAGAACGACGATCTTTTCTTGGGAGAAAATTCAAAACCCTGAGATTAACCACGTTCTTCTTCTTCTTGAGATGAAAACCAGAACCTCCATTCCTGAGGGGCATCGACAATTAGCTCTAGTTCTGCTCACCCATCCTGGCGAAACTAGAACATGCACACCCCACCCTCTTCTAGTCGCTATCTCACAAAAACATCAAGTTCTGCTCCTTCTTCAGCCTCATCAACTGGCGAACCCAGAAGATCTCCGCCTCTCTACCTGTTCTATCTTCTTCACCCTTGATTCATCTTCGTCCAAAAATCCGGCTCCCTCTCCTCCATCGCGGTATTCTTCGCTGTTCTCTTCTCTTCCTCCTCCAGAAAACGAAGAAACCAGAAAAACCCGAACTCAAATTCTTCTCCTTCCTTCCCTTTTCCTTTCAAAAATCGATTTCGGGAACTCGTTTTACATTTCCTTTCTCTCGTGCAATCACCCTTCGCCAAATGAGCCCGGAGGAGGGATGGCTTACACACTGCCGACTCCACCGGAGGATACTGGGACCCCGTCATCGCAATTTCACGAACAAGACTCAGCTCAACCCCGAGTCCTCTCTATAATTTCAGTTTATTATCGTTCATTACCATTTCGTTTAACTAATTCAGAGTTTTCCTGTTTTTGTTCTTGCTGAGGTGAACAACGAATTCTGCCACTCGTTAGTGTCGTGGGAGATTGTTATTCTCCTTTGTACGTCCTCGCGAACCAAACGGGATTCGAAGCCTCCTCGAAATGCCTCGGGGTTTGCCCGTTTTCAGATTGGAGATTGATACTTCATATTTTGTTTCTTCATTTGCTCCTCTCGTCTAGTTTTTTCGATTATCTGTCCTATTTGAGCTCCTTATGCCAGACTTCCGCTCAATCTGAAGGAGATTGCTGATTTGAACTTGCAACCTTGTTATTTTTAGGATGTTGGCATCGTCTGTTTAGGTCTATGTTTCTGATTCTAACCAAGCCTGCGAAGGGTTGTGCCGTTGAGTGATAGACCTGACCCATGATGGAATCGGGACTTGTTCATTTCTGTTTTTTTGGATTTCACCTGCATCCTGTCTACCTTTCATATTCTCTGTTGATTTGATTATATTTATGAACTAACTTGCTCTGTTGCTTGGTTTGTGTTCTTTGGCTCTTCGCAGAGACACTTACCCTCCTCTGTATTCATTGTGGTGTGAAACCATCTCTGTTCTGCACATGAGACTTAGTGTGTAAACCGTTTCAGAGATACTTATTCCGACCCCAGCTCACTTTGGTTTAAGATTTAATGTTGTCTTTCCTGTCTGATTTACTTATCCCGTTTCGTTGATCTGCCCTTGTTATCAAATGGTGAATTCGTTTGTGTTTGAGGGTAAACTGAATAGGTTTGCGCCTGCCGAAGGTTGACTGTCAGTGGCTGTGACTTACAAGGGATGATCTTTAACGGGAGAGTTCCTTGTCTACATCATGGTATCTGATCTAAACCCTATTCTGTTTAAGGCATTCCAATGACCCTACTTGAGTGATTCGATTTATCTGTCGATTAAATTTGATTCACCATGCTACCTTCTTTAGTTGTCAGTTAATCAATCTATCAACTTTTCTTATGTGAACTAGACGTCGTGCATATGAGGAAAGTTGTATTTGTTGGCGTATGACCTAGGGCTATCTGTAACAAACTCGAACTGGTGGTGCTTGTTGTTAATTGCCCTCGCTTCAGTACTTTGTTTAAGCTGCAAAACTGTCATAGAATTGGACTTAGGCAAACTTGGCTCGTAAAACTGGGGTTTAAGGTAAGCAGGAAGCAGTAAATGAAGCGATTTCTGATAGCTAGGTTGATATCTGATCAGTTGGTGATTCATGAGATTTAGTGAGCTTAGGTGGAGCCCCTACTTTGATATTTGAACTTATTAGCTCAATGTGGTTAAAAAAAAAAGAAAAGAATGAAGGATTTAGTTAGGAAAGGAGCAGTAATCACTAGTGGAAAAAATGTTTTATAACACGGCTAAAAAAGGGCTTTATAACACGGCTAAAGGCCGTGTTATATGCGGCCGACGTATATAATTTGTACTTTATAACACGGCTAAAAGCCGTGTTATAAAGCGAGCTATATACCACGGCTGTGATCACAGCCGTGTTATAAAGTCCCTAAATCCCGCCAAAATAAAGGGGTTTTATAACACGGCTGTGAGCATAGCCGTGTTATAAAGTTGCTTGAACCCGCCAAAAACATGGGGTTTTATACCACGGCTACTCTCTCAGCCGTGTTATAAAAGCTTATTTTATAACACGGCTACAAAAACAGCCATGTTATAAAGCCCCTTGATAACACTTTATACCACGGCTAATCTCAGCCGTGTTATAAAAGCTTATTTTATAACACGGCTACAAAAACAGCCGTGTTATAAAGCCCCTTGACAACACTTTATACCACTGCTAATCTCAGCCGTGTTATAAAAGCTTTTTATAACACGGCTACAAAAACAGCCGTGTTATAAAGCCCATTGACAACACTTTATAACACGCCTAATGCATAGCCGTGTTATAAAGCTGTAGTTTTTTTTTTATATAAATTTTCTTGTTTTTGCTATTTTCCCTATTATATACGCATTTGACAGATCAACGCCTCTATATTATTCACTTATGACATCCAAATGTCATATCACAACAACTAAATGAGCCACAAAGTCAAATGTCTTATAATTTTCAAACAACAATACACATATACTTGTATTTACAAAAGTTTATTCAAAAACCCATTTCAACTATCTACACTCATACACATATCATAAGAAACTACAAGTCTCAAGAAACTGCATTACAAAAATAAAATTCCTACAAGTGCTAGAGTAAAAGTAATGTCAAGTCTTCTCTTACAAACCCATGAAGAGTCCCCAAGCCCAAAGCCTATCAACTTGCCAACTCCCCCGGTCATTCTCAAGCCAAGAACATCCGATCCAGGTCTCATAGGTTTTGTGTGTACCTCAGCAAACGTATAAGCAAAGTAGTGAGCAGATTGAGTCAACAGCCGACAAAATGAGAACATACACCAAAGAAAGGATATGTTAACTTGTTTGTAGTCATTGCCAAGATAAGTAAGTGAAGAAGAAGGAGGCGTTCGGGTGGTGTTAAGCTCAAGAGAAAGGATTTTTATCCACTTCTAATCTTCTTCCTCCTGCAATGGAAAAGGAAACATTAGAACAATAACATGTGCTTTTGTCATTGTAGATTGCTCACAAAAAAGAAACATATTTTATGTCAAGGACAAACAAGGTTCAAAGTAAAAGAAGATGAAAAGATAAACAAGAAATCAGTACAAAATTGACTGAACTTGTACATTGGTTATCATTATGTGCTGCAATGCTTCACACTTCTACATTGGTTATCATTATCTGCTGAAAATTGAAATCAATGAACATGCTTTTGCCTCTGTTCAAAACTGAAATATGGCCTCTGTATACCTAATCCTACTCTACTTCGTAAAACTATGCATGCACTGTTACAAACCAAAAAAACAATCCAGGCTACCTTTTTTCTGCAGTGGTCAGATTTCTTTAAATCAATTTCTGGACTGTTTTTGTTCGTGTAACCCAATCTGATTCGAGCTGTTGCAACAAGCCATTTGGACAATTTAGGACAGCAGTGATACCAAATGATGTGACATGCTACAAAACAAAATAAAAACTTGAGATAAAGCAAAGGAATGCTGAAACAAGACCACGGCTGAGGATCGAACAGCAGCATATCCCACAATCTCTTGACGCCAAGAAACCAAAATATTAAAAATCTCAAACCCATTACAGAAACAAGTTATTTGTCAGTCTATCATAGCATCTCAGATTCATGCCACATAATCAGAAAAATGTTCACATCAACGATCATAAGTGCTTCAGAAGGTTCTACAAGATAACCAAGGGTACCCAACCATCATAACTGATGCTGGGCTGATAAAAAAGCAATTACTGACCATACACAAAACTTATGTGCATCTGCCCACAAGGTAAACGCTGCTGGTTGCATATCTGTTTTCCTAACTCTTATGTTTCTGTCTGTACACGATTTAACTTACAACTTTCCCTCAACCTGATTTGCTACCTAGCTAAGTGTATTACCAAGATTTTAAATTTAGACAGACCCTAAATAACATCCTTACAGCTGTTAAAACATCCCCGTACTAACTACTAACTGAAGCACAAAACAGAAAACAGAAGCAAGACATCCCAAAATCTGAAATACAACAGTGTATTACTCCTTCCTTATAGTTCATTGATCAGTCCCCAATTCCACCCAAATTTTCTTTTTACAGTTTACTTAGGTGCATTGGCTAGGTCTTGGGTTTATAAGCAGGTATTACACACTTCTACTTCACTTGTATTCCGGCTACACAGAAGCTAGAATTTCAGAAAAGAAACTGAAAGGGAAATGCAAAACTTCTAGTTTTTTTTTGTTCCCAGGTGTATTTAAGTTAACTAAGTGGATTACATATGTAGTAGATTCACTATCCTAGTCATAAACCCCCAATAATCCCTCTCCGATTTTATTTATGCAGAAGACCAAGCTCCTGATCTGCAACACAAACAGAAAGCATACAGATGCATTTGTTTCTTGTTCTATTATGTTGGTATCTGTTTTTTTTTTGTTCACTTAGTCTCACGTTTTGGTAACCTCTTAGATCTGTCATTAAGCTACAACTGTTCCTAGGTTACTTTCAGAAGCTAGTACACAGCAGCATGTAAAATTTCAGGAACTGAAAACTAATAGAAAAAAAAACTGCATAACCTGAAACTTGAACTTATATATATTTTTCTCTTCTTTCTGTTTGTCCATCAGTTTGGTATTTGGATTAACTACAAGCAAATACAATTCTTATGTCTCCTCTGAAGATTTATACACAGAATATACATGTTATAGATGTTGAGATGCTCATCAACTGAACTGCCAGATTGTTTTGTTTTCTGTTCTTGTTCTTTCACCTGACTACTAACTTCTTCCCACTGTTTTAGCTATATATTGAGTGTTTTAATACGGTTAACTCTAACCCAATACAAAGAAACAAAAAAAACAATGTCTCCCAAGCTCTTTATACAGGAACTGCATTCTGGAAAAACGAAACAGAAAACTGAAACATAACACTGGGGCTTTACTTCCCTCTATCCTTTTTGAGTTGCTAACTGTTTCTTCCTCTAGTATCCCTAGTTTATTTACAGTTAGACTAACGTTTTGGAAAACCTTTTTAGCTCATTAATTACACAGGAAACGGTTTTTTTCAGAAAACAGGAACACTAACCTGCAATGTTGATTCCTGTTACCACTTCTTTAATTACCTCCTGTTACAGATTAGAGTTTTCTTTCTCTTTGTTTTCCCTCTCACCCGATAATCTATCTACTCAGTTGAATGTCTTAGTATGGTTTTAAAACTTAAAATTGATCCACACAATATTGACAACACCTCTGGATTTTGTTATCCAGAAAGAAAAACAACCCGTTTGAAGATATGGACAGAACTTGAGTAGTTTAATACCTTGGGTTTCTTTCTACGTTTTGGAGTTGGTTCCTCCTGGTAATCACTTGGCACAATGTAAGCTCTCAGGCCTCTTGATCTCTCAACCTTACTGGCGTGATAACCCCAAGTGTTAGACTTGGCAAACAGAAGGACAACAGGTAGTGAGTTGGCAGAACACATCATAGTATATATAAGTCAATATAGTATATATAAGTCAATCAAGGACAGCATTTTACAAAACAAAAGGGTTGTAGCATTAAAAAATACCTTGATGAGTTCCCTGAGTGTACTGAGTAATTAATATCTCTTCATGGTTCTACAATTCTCAACAGCAAACAAAACCTGCCATTTAAATAAAGAGTGTTGTCACAACAATATTAGCCCCAAACAAAAAAAACAATGGTATTGCGTAATTAATTACACTAGCTTTCACTCCCTAAGAAAGTCACTCATGATACAATTCACTATTTGTAGAACTTCTATATAGTACGAGTCTGCAGTTACAAGTGAAGTATATGGCATCATATGCTTGGATACTTGGAATAAGGTGACCATTTTCAAGCAATTCCAGCGGTAAGGAACTCTCTGTCCGCATTAAGCATCAAATGTAGGTTGAATTTCTGAAAGAAGTGTCAAACCAACATAGATCAAGTTTGTTCAATACTTGAGACACAAACAATTCTGAAGTTAAAAAAGGAAAGGTTGCTACTTGCTCCAGAAGAACTAGACGGTGGTGGCATAAAGTGCGAATATTTCCAGCAGCTGCAACCCGGATGATGTGATGAAAATCGGTGAAAAATGTTGTAGCATCAGCAACAGGGAAAAGCTTAGCCCCTCTGTCTCGTGCTAGAATGAAGAAATTGGGCGAAGGAAACAGAGTTAGTGTTTTCACCTGTAAACAATATTTTTTCTTCACATGCTGGGAAAAAAGGGCCAGAATGAACTATTCAGCAACTTACCATCTCTATTTGCATATACTTGAACTACTCCGTCTTCCATTTGAAAAAAATGCTGCATTTATAAATGCAATGTGCCAGTATATTATGATCTACGACAAATTTTAATATTCAGAACATTTACACCAAGCAATAACAAACTCACGTCACTTTTACCCTCAGAAGAGTAATGAAATGGATTTGGATTAGGCTTCGGTGTGCCAGGCTCAGATATCACTTCCTTTTCCCATGGAGCAACTTTTTCCCTAAATATGTACTGATCTCTAAGTTCGAGACATTCTTGAATGACCTTATAGGAATCTGCTTCATCGGATGATGGTGTCTCTAAAACAATTTTCAATAAATCAAAATGTCACCATTGAGCATAACAAAATGTACAATGAAGAACAACAAAGGCAGGTAATATCATCAACTTGTGGAAGCACCACTTCTAAACTTCAATAACCGATGCTAAAGAAAACTCAACAACAAGTTCTCCTCTTATATCAAGAGCACCTACCAAGGTCCACTATCATGCACATCATATACATCCACTCTTAGGAAGCATTAAATTGAGATTGACACAAACACTAGGCACCGCTTCATTTTCATACCAACAGAATGAAGAAATGAAAAGAGCAACAAGAAAAGCTCCAGCCAGAAGAAGAATACAGGAACACACAAGTTTATAGAGGTGAGCACAAAAAGCACCAAGATAACAAAAAAGCATATAAAGGAACACAGACAGGTACCAGATGGAGTGATTTTTAGTCTCACAAAAGTTTCCTGTTCAGGTTCCTTCCTCAGAATATCAGCAGCTACAGGGTCAGGTGGAACACCATGCAAGTCACCGGAGATACTATGCGATCGAATCATGCTTGGAGCAGGTAGAGACAGCTGTTCAGCATTATCATTATTCTCTGAAACACCCTGGTCATAGGATGTTCTAGGTCAAATTCCGCGTCCAATAAATGTCTTGGTAACTTCCAAGGGTAGATAATATTGTATGGCGTATGTATCCTAGTTCATAAATTAAATGAGCAAAAAAGCAATTAAACTTACATTAGTTTCATTTTTTCAGATATGCAGGGTCGAGAGTATCATTTTCTGTCAACACATCTTCATCATCTGATCCCTCTACACTGTCAAAGGCACTGGCACTGGGAGATCTTGGGGAAATAGGTCTAACAACGTGAACAGATCTATTGGCTGAATTAGGGTGGCTACCAGATTTTCCTGTAAAAAAGGAAACACATTTGTAGAGCAAACTTCTTATTAGAATGAATATTACAAAACCAGAAAAGAGACTGGCAAGCATATAGCAAACTGTAGATTAAGATCTCACGTCCAAAAGATGGATGGTAATTTTAAATCAGATGCTAGCCCAACCGGTCTTAAAATATATGTTTCCTCACAGCAAGACACTTCAACCTAGACAGGAGCAATGATTTTAATTTCAACATGTGATATCTATAGAACCAAGTATCAATCAAGAACCAACTGTCTATGAAACAATGACCTATCTAAATTCTAAATAACTTATACAAAATTTGTAAAAAAAAACAAAATGATGCATACAGTGTATTACTCTAACTATTAGAAAACACAAATTTCTAACGCAACAACAGAAAAGTAGTACAAAACCAACTCTAACAGAAAATTGGATAGCACTACAGAAAGCAACACAGAATGATTACAAATGACGAAAATCATTCTATTAAAAGTTAGCTCTGTTTAGTTCACGTTCTGCATATTAAGCACTCCCAGTACCCTTCTTTCAACATTTGGATGCCTTTCCATCAAACCATCCTCAAAGACCTAAACCTTAAATTACCAAAACTAGATACATCATGGAACTTCATGTAATATTGCTTAATCCAAAGAAAACTAGCCTCAGATATATAAGATAAAGCAACATGATACCAAGTTGGAAGAGAAGCCTAACTTGGAGTTGACAGACTCAATCTCTGCAAAGGCGCAGACTCAAGAGGTGAATGAAGACAGGCGCAAGCATGTATGTTGTTCGCCAGTTAGACTAGAAAAATTACCGTGAATGAAGAGAAATAAAACAGACAGAATACATATATTACCAGTTCCGAATTTGAGGTGCTTGCAGTAGTAGCCCCTTTCCTCAATCTGGTGTGCGAGAGATGAAACATACATGCTTGAGCCTCTCTTCATTCTCTAATTTGCAACCCTAACTGTCGAACAACAACATACATGCTCGCTCTCTTCATTTCTCTAATTCGCAACCCTAACTGTCGAGCAACAACATACATGCTTGCTCCTCTCTTCATTTCTCTAATTTGCAACCCTAACTGTCGAACAACATCATACATGCTCGCTCCTCTCTTCATTCTCTAATTTGCAACCCTAACTGTCGAACATGATGATTTTCATTCCGCAATTTTGCAACCCTAAACGGCGAATAGGAGCATACATGGTCGCGCCATCTTCATTCTGCAATTTCGCAACCCAACTGGCGAACAAGAACAGAGGCGGGTTGCTGATGGGAAATGGTGGTGAGCGGAAGAGTCGACTGATAGCAGAAAAATAACCAAATATTTTAGAAAGACTTTATAACACGGCTTGATGTAGCGTGTTATAAAACTCTTCATCATAAAAAACGACGACGTTCTCGTGACTTTATACCATGGCTACTCTGAACCGTGTTATAAAACTGTCGACTTTATACCACGGCTACTCTGAACCGTGTTATAAAACTGTCGACTTTATACCACGGCTACAGGCAGCCGTGTTATAAGATCAAATTAAATTTGGTTATTTTTCTTTTGGCGGGATTTTTAGCGCCGAAAAATTGATCTTATGACACGGCTATAAATGAGCCGTGTTATAAAGTCTCATTCCTGCAGCTCTTATAACACGGCTACAGGCAGCCGTGTTATAAGATCAAATTAAATTTGGTTATTTTTCTTTTGGCGGAATTTTTAGCGCCGAAAAATTGATCTTATAACACGGCTATAAATGAGCCGTGTTATAAAGTCTCGTTCCTGCAGCTCTTATAACACGGCTACAGGCAGCCGTGTTATAAGATCAAATTAAATTTGGTTATTTTTCTTTTGGCGGGATTTTTAGCGCCGAAAAATTGATCTTATAACACGGCTATAAATGAGCCGTGTTATAAAGTCTCGTTCCTCCAGCTCTTATAACACGGCTACAGGCAGCCGTGTTATAAGATCAAATTAAATTTGGTTATTTTTCTTTTGGCGGGATTTTTAGCGCCGAAAAATTGATCTTATAACACGGCTATAAATGAGCCGTGTTATAAAGTCTCGTTCCTGCAGCTCTTATAACACGGCTCAACGGAGCCGTGGTATAAAATCCTCGATTTTCCGCCAAAACAAACGAAACTACGTCGTTTCAAGTTCTCTTATAACACGGCTAAAATGAGCGTGGCATAAATTCAAGAGAGCCGGGTTATATAACATTATATAACACGGTTAGCCAAAAGCCGTGTTATAAAGCCCTGTGTTATAAGACTTTTTTTCCACTAGTGAATTCGTTGTTTTTTTTTTTGTGACTCAACATGTGGGATTAGAAATCTGCTGTCCAAATTTCGGTTGCTCTTCGACTGTTGCTGAGTCTTTGAAGAAGATAAAAAAGGGGGATTCCAAGGGTTTCATTATTGTTTTCTGTAAACTTTTGCTTATCTGTCCATCCGGTTCATTTCTTCATTTTGCATTGATTTCATTGTAGTTTATCATTGTTTCAGACTTATATACTCTCGATTAATATTAAGCCCTAGTTATTAGACTTTAGGACCAAGCCTTAGGATAGTGGGTGAACCCTAAGATTTAGGTGAGCCATGGTCCCACCTAATAAATTGGATAAACCCTAAACCCAAACCACACCTTATTATGTTAATAAAAAAAAAGAAAAGCAATCCATTTCAAAATTCAAGTCCAAGATCAATTCAAAATTGGGAAGCCCATTTCAGCCCAAATAGAAAGGCCAAGGCCCATTTCCGCCCAAATAAAAAGGCCAAGGCCCATTTCAGCCCAAAAATAATCTTCAGCCCAAATAACAAATTAGGGTGTGGCCCACCTTGAAAATAAGATCAAAAACCCATTTCAAAACACAACCGACCCATCAAGCTCGATTCAAGCCCAATACGACCAGTGGCCCACCTAGGCCCAAATCGGCCCAAAAGCCCAACCAAAGCCCAATTAGGCTCAAAACCACATCAAAGACCCACTGGGCCCGTTAAACCCACTTCAGCCCAAATAATAATAAATAAAAAAGGCCACTTCAAACCCGATTTGATCCGCGAGCCCATATCTGGCCCAAACATATCTCCGCCCAACAATCCCGTCTCGGCCCACGACCCAAATCTGGCCCAATTCGGCCTAGACTTGACCCAATGCAATTCAGCCCACTAACCAAATTGGCCCATTTAAGCCCAAAGCTCAAATAAAGTCCAACTCGGCCCAAAAGCCCAACCAAGGCCCAACTTGACCCACAAGCCCAATCAAGGCCCACTCGACCCAAATGCCCAACACTAGGCCCAATCCGAGGTCCAAATCTGGTCCACTCTCAAACCCGGCCTAAATTCAAATCAGCCCAAATCTGGCCCGATTCCATTTCAAGATCAGTCTAAAAATCAACCCAGCTTATATTAATGCCAAATTCAATTAAGATCCAAATTTAATCAAATTCTAATCCAATTCCAATCAAATTCCAATCCAACATGATTCCAGATTCATTCAAACCCAAGCTCATTTCATCCAGTCCACACTTAGTTTGTAAATGTTATTCAAACTTCAAAAAACCCAAAAAAAGAATTTCAAACAATCATTTTATTCAAACTCCATCAAGTTTTCAAAAGAAACCAATTTGTGGAATTTTTAAAGGAAAAACTCTTCTCACATCATAGAAAACTCTTCTCAAATGTAGAAAGTTCTTCTCACATATACAGAAAGTTTTCTCCTAAAAATATTTCTCAAAATCAGCGTTTCTTCATCAAGAATTCCGAACAGCTTCAAAAGTTTTTTCCAACTTAGTTCAGATAAACCGTTTCCAGGGAACAAGAGATGTTTAACATTTTCAGAACGTTTTCTTCTTTGTTAGACATCACTTGTCTCTCTTCTAAATAAAAATCCGAGGCGGGGCACTGGGGTCATAACCTCCCTTGTCGCAGTCTGGATCTCTTTAGGCGGGGCATTAGGGTGACAAACCTCCCCTAATTACAGCCTAGATTTCTACAAGGCGGGGCGCTAGGGAAGTAACGGCCTTCCTAGTTGCAGCCGGGATTTTAGAATCGTCTAACTCCCTTCCACTCGATTTCAATGTTTTGATTTTTTAACGTTTTAAAACCCGGGAGTTAGAGACGTTATTAGGGTTCGACCGAGGACATCTCCTTCATGGTGTTTCTCTCTGAGCCCTACTTTTCGACATAAATCCATTGCCCCATCTTTCGAGCCTCGGCACTTACCATTCATTAAGTGTCGTGCTCGAGGGGGTACATAGGGTAATCCCTCAGGATTATCCGCCCTTTTACAATAAAATGATTTTCCCCAATCGCTTTCAAACCTCAAATTTAAAAAAACTCAGGATCTCTATCCAAATACCACTTGCCTCACACACTCAAATCATCTTCAAAACTCCAAATCACTTCATACCCAAATCATCATTCAAACTCCAACTCGCATTAAACTCAAATCCTCTTACAAATTCCAACTTCATTCAAACTTCCAAAGTCTCACAGGCCCGAGCATCTCATAGACTTGAACATCTCATGAACTCGAATGTCTCACAGACCCGAGCGTCTCACAGACTCAATCATCCTGAGACTTCAATGTCTCACAGACCTGGGCGTCTCACAGACCTGGGCGTCTCACAGACTCTAACCTCCCAAAACCCGAAACGTCTTGAAACTTCGAACCCTTCTAAATCTCAAACACTACAAATATCCTCAAGCTCCACAAACATCAAAATTTCCAAAACCCAAACACATCTGAACTACGTAAGGTCTGATCTCAACAGGGAATTGAGTACGTAGGCAACCCACACAGGGTGCGACCCCACATCGAACAAAAATGCCATTTTTCACTCTGCCATCTCACCTCCAAACAACACCGTATTGTCTCACAGACCCGAGCGTCTCACAGACTTTGTCATCCAATGATTCGAATATCTCACAGACCAGAGCATCTCACAGACCCGAGCGTCTCACAGATCCGAGCGTCTCACAGATCCGAATGTCTCACAGACTTCGACATCTCAAGGTTTCAAACGTTTCATAGACCCGAGCGTCTCAGACTAAAACATCCCATACTTCAAACATCCCAGGAGGATTCAAGCATCTCCTAATAACTCTGAACTACGTAAGGTCTGATCTCAACAGGGAGTTGAGTACGTAGGTAGCCCATCGAGGGTGCGACCCCATTCCAAACAAAAAACCCCTTTCCCCCTCTAAGGTGTTCTCCATACCTCTCGAAACTCTCAACCCTTCAACCAAACTAACTCCAAGACCAGCTTATTCTTCAAATCTTCTAAGTCATCTAATCCTCAACCCACACTCAATCCTATCCTTTGGCTTTTAAATGAATCTCTCTAAAAGGTTTTGAAAGAAGGTAATCCTGACAATTGGAGACCGAGGTTTCCTCGGGCACCAATCCGAAGTCGTGGTCGTTGCCACTTCTGAGGGGTGTAACCCAGTGCGAACCCAATATAGAATCTCTGCAAAATGACCAGATAAGTCCTATCCATAAGCAACAATCTTAGAGTCAATTAACGGTTCTTAGAGCCCTTCTCCTCCCTTCCTAGTTCTTTAGGTCAAACTAGGTGGCGACTCTAGTCAACTCCGCCTTATAGAGGCATAAGTCCGCGTGGAGCCCATTGAGAGCGGGTGTAGTGCTCACTAGCATTCCCCTTATGCTTTCTGGGAAAGACGGACGATTTAGTAGGTATTTGAGGGATGCCAGAATAACGGGTTTTCACCCTCCACAGAATGGCATTTTAGGATCTAGGCTTTTTAGTCAGACCATATTTAGATAGACCCCCCCCCCCATACCGAAAAATCACCCTCCACAATAGGTAGCGCCTGTTTCTCTGTTGCGCTCCATTAAAAATCTCCCAGTTCTCCTTAACTGTTATGCAACAAGATGTTTCTCGTATTGCTTACTGTTAGCTAACTGCCAGATCGGGTTCCCCCGAGTAAGAGAAGGCTTTCTTCTCTCTGGCGTTTGTTCCACATATTCAGGGTTAGGGATGTGGAGGGCGGGCCTAGGTACTATGGATATCCGGTAAACACCGGGAAGTCCTGACTAACGCACCTCTCACTCTACCTCTTAACCCTTAACCCATAACTCAATCTCAACATCAATATTCTCCTAAGTTCGGTATTTCTTGTCTTCAGAGCGTAACTACGCTCTGATACCACTTTTTAACACCCCAACTCAATCCAATTGTGGTCTCGCAACTTAACGGCATATATATATACATGTCACAGCGGAATTCTGTACAATCCAGGACCTTGCCACGGTCTGTCTACAGAATATACCGAACATTAGTACAAATCTTAACCATTTACATATCCTTCTTACAACCCCCTCACATCCTATACATCTTACTAACTCAAATTGCCATACGAGTGTACATGCACAACTCGTAGGCCACACTTAACCCTTAACAACTGTATCCTCTTCTTACTCTCGCGTCGGCCGCTTCCTGATGTACCTGTGTAGTAAAAACAGCCCCCAAAGGGGGTCAGCACGAATGCTGGTACGATCCCCTCATGGCCCCCAAGCTAACGTGGCTACGACGACTAATTGTCGATAGCATGGAGGTTGATTAATGCACAACATAATAGAAGTGCAGTAAACACAACTCAGATATGAACAATCAAAGTTCACACACAATGAACGACTTAAATGCGTTCCCTTAATTAGAGAGTTAATTATTTAACTCCTTAAGTAATGTTCCCTCTTAATCTTAGTCCATCCTTATATCACCTCAATCTTAGTCTTATCTTAATCTTAGAAACAGCCATCCTTTAATAAGGAGTGGATGTAGCTTACCTTAATCTTAATAATACAAACCATCCTTTAAAAGGAATGGTTGCAACTTATCTTAACCTTACCTTAATCTTAATCTTAACTTAATCTCAATATACAAGCCGTTCCTGGAAGGGAAAGGTTGTAGCTTAATTCGAACCTGGGATTTAGGTGATCCCACCGCACCATCTTAATGCCACCTACTCTGGACGGGAGTCCAGCGCAGCTGAGCCGGCAACCGGCCCTAGCTGCAAGTCCGAAGACAAGCCCTTAATCGGAGGTCGAATCTGCTATAGATAACGACCCCCTTTTCTTAGCATGCATGACCGGAGATCGGTCCCGGGTTTCCTCACTCAAGTTCCAGTTAGTAGTAATCTCAAGACCCTGTTTGTTGGTTAACCTCTTTCGGTTCATATCGTCCCTTATTAGGGGCGTTCCTCAGTCTCACTCAATTCCTTACTAAACGTTGGTTAGTAAGTTCTCACGGTATGTTGTGTTAGTTTTCATACATCACACAACAATACAATATATATAATATATTCCGGTTGCATGCTTTATCTTGTTTAGTGAGCACACAAAAAAAATAGCACACAAGCCGAGGGACACCTCGTTAGCAAGCAGGTCACAAGAGAACTGTACCGTTCACCGTTGGTTGTTCGGTTGCTTACTCTCTTCCGGAGTCCAAATTCCCAAGTCCTAAAACATTCGTTCAGTTTTAGGTTGTTAATCACTTAACTTAATTCAACTTTCTTAAATTACTTACCTTACTTAACTTACTTACCTTACTTAACTCTTAATGATCCCAACCTAACACTTCTTAAGTCTTACAACCTAATCTTACAAACTTAATCTTATGTGAATCGCTTCTCCTCATCACTTATACTTATTCATCCACTTAATTATCATTGTTACCCACCAAACATGTCTTAAACAACCTTATAACATCAATACCAAATTATCCTCATCATTTCCCATCCTTAAACAAGGTTTTTGGCCAAAACAGTGGCATGTCCGAACTTGTGTCCGGACTTCCCAAGTTCGGACGCAAGTCGAGACTCAAAACTGAAAACAGACGCATGTCCGAACATGTGTCCGGACTTCGGAAGTTCGGACATGGGTCGAGGAAAATCCTAAGTAGAAGTAGGCACGTCCGAACTTGTGTCCGGACTTCCCAAGGTCGGACACAAGTCGAGACTCTGAAAATTTTCACGCAACAGGGCCTGTCCGAACGTCCATGTCCGGACGGATGTTCGGACAAGGCAAAACACTCATTTTCTAAGCCTTCAAACACTTAACCAATATTCACCAAACTTCTCCTAAACCCTCATAATGTCTCCTAACATCATTTAGGCACTTAAACTCACTTTATAACTTCCACCAAACTCTCCAAAACAACTTCCAAAGATCTTCTCAAACATATACTAAATTCTTACAAACATTCCTAACACTTGTCATATGCTTCCTTACATTTCCAACTTGTACATTTTATCTAAGACTTCGACTAACCAAAGTGTTTCTTTCCTACCCATATAGCTCCTCCTTAGCATCACTACATTACATCTTTGCTTTGCTCAATCCCTCCAAGGTCATCTTGCATGTCCATGCATAATTTCTCTTCTTTTCATTTGTTACTCAACACTCCTAAACTCTTGAGCTTACTTATACATTGTTTTCCATTACCTTAACACCTTAACATGGTTCTTCATTTACCCTGACCATGTAACACCCTCCTTAGACATTTCCACCTCTTTTATGCATCTTATTCACCATTCTCACGATCATACTCTCTTTTACATTCCCAGTCTTTTTCCTTGACATTTGATAACATTCTCCCACACCTTTCTCTTCCATCACCTAAGTCCACTCATTAACATCTAAACTAAACCTCATTAGTCCACTACTAGCATCATCACCCTTACACAAGGTTCTCAAAACTCTCATTGTTCTTCTCTTAGTTCATACCTAAATCACCTTAAAGCATTATACACCTTTCCTCCAGATTTGCACAAGTCTTATCATTCCTCATACCGTGTCTTTGGTGTGTTCAATGCACCCATCTAAACTCCAATTTCCTCATAGACCATTCTAGGTCATTCTAAACCTCAAGAACTCCTTAGTTAACTCATTTCCACTCAAATTCCTTTGTATGACTCCTAGTAAATCCTAGGTCATATTAGTTCTCCACCATCACCTAAACACTTATTTTCTACTCAAATTTCGCCATAGCTCCTCTAGTATATTCTCATGCCCAAATGCTTTGTTTTTCTCACATAATAACCTCACACACACCAAGTCCTTTCTCATCTTATTTTCTCACCCAAATCAACTTATTCACATCATACTCAATATATTGCAATAATCTTAAATTGCATAGCACTAAGGCTCTTAAATGACATGGCTCTTAGGCCCCTAAATGACTTAAACTTAAACACTGAATTTCCCACATATAAAAGCCTTTAACCTGCAAATACACCCATCAATCTCATAGTAGTTATAATGTTCTTAAAATCCACCTTAAACTTATATTACTAACTCATTCTCATTAGCTCCTTAATCACAAGTTCATAAGCTTGTTTAAGTTCTTTTTCTTAGGTTATAAAACCCAATACACAATGTAAGCTCTAAGCTACATTGGTACTTATCTAAAACTCATTCCTTAATCTTAAACCACCATTAGGTAAGCATTTTACCTTGTTTTCTCAAGCTTATCTTAATCTCCTCCTTAGACCTTCTTCTTGCATAGATCTCGGCCACCACTTAAATTCCCCTTGCCAATGTTCTAATCAATATTCAAAGACTCATATGAGTACTAAACAATGCACTAACCCCAAGGAATGAAAACCTAGGTTAGAAATGTGTTCTAAGGCATAAAGTGGATGATTACCTTTGAAGTCTCAAAGTAGACTTTGGCATTGAATGAAATAGGACCTCCACTAGTCCTTGGTGAATAAATCAAGCTAGAACAAGGCATAAAAACATAGCCCCATGAGAAGGAATTTTCGGCCAAGTACAAGGAATGATGGAAACATGGTTTTTCTTACATTTCCTTTACCTTAAGAGAATGGAGAAGCTAATGAGCTCTTCAAACTTGATTTTCCTCCATCAATGGAGTTTCCTCTTGGCACCAAAATGGAGCTTTGAAAGATTTTAAAAGATAGAAAGATAGGTCTTGGCCTAACTAAGAGAAATATGTGTTTAGTTTTTGATTTGGAGCAAAGATGAACACTTAGTGAGTGATTGAAGGTGGAGCACCCATGAATGGAGCTCTCTCGGTTTGGAGCAAAAGAAGAGAAGAAGAAATCGTGTGAAGAAGAGAAATGAATGGAGAAGAGGAGAGAAGGTAGGCTAAGGTAAGATATTTGCTTTAATAAAGCAAATAGTAACTTCTTTACTTATCTCTTCTTTTCTTCCTTATTTGATGAAGTCTTTGGTGACTCATCCCTTAGAAAACCGGCCCCCATCTTAATTAAGGCTAGTCATGGTCTTTGTTGACCAACTAATTAGCTTATATTGATTAAAACTTAAACTTGTCACTATTTGGCACTATTCACTAATCAGTGCACATATTTCTGAAATTTTTGATTTCCCATTGATTTAGACCTCCTAATGTGATACTAATTAGTACACATGTTGATTAAAGAGTAATGATGGACATTTAGCCACTCAAAACTCAATTCTAAGACAATTTCTCAAAAATGTGCTTTAAGACTTCTTAAAGCACATTTTGTGTTTTAACTTGTTTTCAAGCTTGGTTTTCTTTGGTAATTGGTTTAAAATGACCATTAGAATATTACTAAGGTCTTATCATGATATTTGGGTACTCACCCAAGTCTCTCCAAGCTTAGAGCACATTTTTGCCCTAATTGCCCTTGAGGCACTTTTTGTGTTTTCATTGGTTTAAATTGTCTACCAATCTTTCTAAGGCATATTCTAGCCTTACTACATCATAATTTGATGTTTGCTTAGCATACTTAGGTTTGGGGTATTTCAGAGAGGACTGAAAACAGAAATGAAAACTGAAGTACTGGGCCGGACCGACCTCGGGACCGAACTTGCAAGGTCGGTCGAGCCCAGATTTACAAAGGGCGGAAACCTTCTGGAATGGACCGACCTTGGGACCGGACATGCAAGGTCGGTCGGCCAGAAGATTTTCCCGTAATGCAACCTACTGGAATGGACCGACCTTGTGACCGGACTTGCAAGGTCGGTCGACTCAAAAATTTTCCGTCTTGTAAGTTACTGGAATGGACCGACCTTGCGACCGGACTTGCAAGGTCGGTCGGGCTAAAATTTTCCGTTAAGTAACTCACTGGAATGGACCGACCTTGGGACCAGACTTGCAAGGTCGGTCGGCCCTGTAATTTTCCAGCGTAATTCCTTACTGACTTCGACCGACCTTGGGACCGACCCTGGGTAAGGTCGGTCGAGTCAAAACAAAATATATATATATATATATATATATTATATGATTAGGGTTATCATATGTATATAAGTATATGCCTATACACATAGGTATATGTAAATGTAGTAACACAACATTAATGGAAAGAAAGGATGAGGAAATGCACATGTGAGTAAGGAAACAAGTTAAGGAAGTTGTAAGTATAAGAACATTAAGTGTACCGGGATAACGGGGTAAGTAAGGGAGTAGTAATTACTTGTATATCGTATGAGCATAGTATTAATAACAATGTTGGAAACATTATCAGTGGAACAAGTGTGAACCAAGGAACAAGGGAACACATGGTAAAGCTAACTCCGGTGAAAGGTATGATTTTCTCATGCCCCGTATGCTAACCGAGTTACGTTGATTTGTATGTTGTATGCCGGCTACTCAAGATTAAAGCATGAAAACGGTTTATTGTCTTTCATTGTATGTCTTGATGTATGTTGTGCGGGCTAACCTTCTGCTTGATTGTGTGGCTTCACCTAGTGCGTAGATCGACTCATAGATGAGCCTTGATCGTGTAGAGACTCGTGGTAAGAGTCGTATCGTGTAGTAATGGCACCGTAACAATGCACTAACCGACGAATCAATAAATGATAACGTAAACCAAGGAACTCACTAGAATGTGAGAGAGTGTACGGGAGTAATAACCTCCCGATAACGGTAGGAGAACCGAAATGAATAACCCACAAACAATAAGTAGTGGAAAAATATAAGTAACCTCTATTAGAGGAATTAATCTTGGTGCAAGACATGAACCATGAGAGTAGTAAAGAATGATCAGGGATCTCCAAACCCCTTAGCAATTATTCGACCCATTATGAGAGGACCCGACTGATGTAAGTATGCCCCGAACGAGAGAGTATTCGATATGTTGGGGAAACCCTTAAATCTGAGGATACTAGACGGTGGTAATTCCCTAAGCTAGCAGAGGTTATCGAGAGAGATACTTCTAGGCTAATCCATGAGATTGTATTATACTCTGAGAGAAGAGTGCTGGGAATTTGAGTAGTCCGGTAAAACGGACATTTGAGTATTTGAGGAGCTAAGCGTATAGCCCTCGTATTGTAGGTCCGGTGGTGAGTCTTGAGTATGACTCCGCCCAGAGGCCAAAGTAATGAGTAATGAGTATTGCGTATGTAAGAGTAAAGTGATGAGTACTGAGTAAGAAGTGAGTATGTGCATGAAATGAGTACCGAGTATTGAGTAAGTGTGAGTAAGTACTGAGTATTGAGTATGTATGAGTAAGTATGGGGTATTGAGTAGCAAGTATACACAAGTATAGTAACGAGTATAGAGTAAGGAGCGTGTACGAGTAAGGTACTGAACATGGAGTGATGAGTATACAAGAGTAAGGAGTGAGTATGAGTAGAGTAACGAGTAACGCAACGGAAGGGTATTGAACAAATAACCAGTAGGAACGGTTGACTATCGAATTGTCTTCCTTAGTAAGTATTGAACTTTGTATGTGTATGTAGGTATTGTGAATGTATTGGTGTAGCATGAGTATGTATGTATGCATGTAAAATGAACTCCATGTATATCCGACCCAAAGTAGTCGGCGTACCGCGGTTAGCACGCGGTATATGTGAATTTCATGCGCAGCGTAAGCTGACCCCCTCGGGGGACCGTTTTTAGTGTGCAGGTACCCGAAGCTGATCACCGTTCGAGAGAGTAGGACGGGGACTGCTACGTAAGCATGGGTAGTTGTATAGTAGGGATTGGCACTTGTATTGTAATGCGAATTTGGAAGCTTAAACTGTATCGGTAATTTAAGGGTTGTAGTATACTCGGTATAGTAATGTATTGGAGTTGTAATTGGATTATGGATGAGTATGCAATGGGAAGTGTTGTATCATGTAGAGTACTCGGTATGTTCATGTTCATCAGACCGATAGTATGTAGTACTGTAACTCGCCTTGTTAGTCACGTGGGTGACTAACGGCATTGTACACCCGCCGTTGTGTAAGGAGTATCCGCTGCGAAGGTAAGCATTTGTGAAGTAATGACGGTATTAGCGGTAGGGGTGTTACAAAAAGTGGTATCAGAGCGAAGTATCGCTCTGATGGATGAAATACCGAGTTAGGAATTAGAGACTTAGGGTTAAGGGTTGAGTGTTAGCGTGTGAGGTACGCTAGTTAGGAACTTCCGTGTGAACCGGAAACCTACAACAACCATACCCCGCCCTCCGTAACCCACGGTATTAAGTTGGGAGAATAACGCCAGAGAGATGGAAAGACCTCTCACACTCGGGTAACACCCGATCTGGCAGTTGCAAGTAAACCTTATTAGAAAAAGAACCTGTCATACGGTAGAGTCCAAGAACTGGAAGTCCCGAAGACGGTTCCTGTAACACCCCTCTCCATAATCACGATATAATCTCTCACGTAGCAATAAATAAAACGTCTCACAGCGGAAAATAACCAACAATTACAAAACTCACTCGGGTGTCACCGGCCATTACTCGCCCATGCGAGCAACGTAGCCAAACTACATCCAACTTCCAAAATAAACAAACTGCTAACCGCAGTGATAACGAGAAATTCCTATACATCATACTAAATCCATAAATCATAAACATCGACAAGTGAGCGTCTACCCAAACCTGAAAATACACAACCTTACCATAAGACCATACACCATCTTCATTGCTATACAACATCTCCAATTACCCTGTTCCTGCTCTTCAGCTCCGACAATGATCAACAACCTGTAATGGTGTAGTATCAGCGATAGACGCTGAGTATGCCGGGCCTGGACCCTAATAGTCACTTGTCATTTTAACCATCTTATTATTAGATTGGTTTCATGCTTTTCCCTTTTACAGTTATAATCAAAACTGAAGCATAAATGTATAATATACATAATTAACCATCCAAATATCCATAAACATTTAACCATCCATCCAATCCAAACATTCATTTATTATTCCATACAACATTTATATATCGAACGTATCGAGTAATAACAATATAATGTACAATGTACATTCGCCGTAGCGTACAGTGCTCATATTTAATTTACCTTAGCCTCGTAGGCTCCATCCAACCATCAACACACAATAAAATAACCACAAGTACAACCAACGAACAACAAGGCGAAACAACGAGAATAATAAACAAGTATTAGGTCTCATCCATGGTATTGTTCGCCACTATATAAGTCTCAATTGTTTTAGTTGTTCAGTTATACCTAGTGACAATGTCTCGTTAAAACGACATGTCTCTAGTTACCCATATATTATGGCGGGTCACCCACGGCAGTAGCCACTCCAACGGTAGAGTCTCCGACCAACGAGCCATTCTAGCTCACGGGAAATTTTCTTGATACTTACGGACCCGTACGCGGACATCCTGGTATCGTTTTTGTGATCACAGCGCGCACCAAGAGCCACATCCTCTTGGCTTTACTTCCATTCCTTTAATTAATTAATTATACCATCGCATCGCATTACCAAATTTTCTAACATAGCAGACTAAGGTCATTAGTCCAATCCGGAGTCTGTAAACTCGGGATCCAGTGTTAGATACGAGAGCGGCGTATAGAAAAGGCCAATGCTCCATACAAAAGTCTCAGATAACATGTATATGTTATTATCATAGTGCTACAACGTTTTACTTACGTTCCTTATATCTCATATAAGATAGCACCATAGCTGCTAGTTCGTTATATATATATAGGTTCATATGTACGAACCAATACTGTTAACTCAACAACAGTAAATGATAAGCAGCTATCAGTATACAGTTCATGCATATTAATTATCACGTCCAGACAAACAATCTTATCACAGATCACACAGATGTCTGAACTGAGGAAATCCCTCAGAGACAATCAGAGGCACATAACAACATACAAGTTATATCAACCAAATCCGAGCCCAAGGAGCAACCTTAGGACAACTCGGATCAAACCCCTTTACATACCATTCACCCTGACTGTATTACGGTGGAGTATGAATCAGCAAGATCCTACGCTCCGTGTAGTCCGTTAGCTCGTCAAGCGTCCTTGTCAGAAGTATACTCTAAACGGTAATAAAACTATAAGTCAGTCTCCATGACTAACTACATCCGGTATTTCCGAATTATAAGTAACCCCGACAGTTCACCCCCGTTTTCTACAATTGTTTGTTGCAGGTTTTCTCTAAAACAGTCGGCTTTGTTACTTAAAACGCGTACGTCAAAACATTCAACTGTTAAGTTTAATTCCATATATTTCTTTTAGTCTTATCCACATCTAGTTTAGGTACGTAACCCATAGTTGCATGTATGCATGCATTCTTGTATTATATTGCATTCTAAAATTCATAACTTATAGATCGTAACCATATATCTTTTTTTTTTTAAATAACCACCACCATTAAATCATATGGTTTTCAACCAAAATATATTTATCCACCTTATATACATTATTCTTGTGTATGTATATATTTTTACCACGTAGGTAATTCTCTTGAGTTTAATAAACTCTTATATTTCAGTCATCAGAGCGATACTTCGCTCTGATACCACTTTTTGTAACACCCCAACCACCACCGTACACTTAACATCAATCTGCAGCGGAAATCTCAACTCATCACATTACTTAATTCAATGGTGTTACACGCCGTTAACCACCCACGTGGCTAACAAGGCTAATACATATACATTTGTATCGGTCTGATGGACTAGATTCCCGAGCAACTACACAATACAATCCTCATTCCATTTTCAACATTTATTATATACATACATTCCCACTATACCGAGTATTTACAAACTAATGCCGATAACAATGTTCGGTCTTACTACGCTTACAATGCTTACGCCATTTAAAATGGCTACCCATGTATAAACATCTAACCCCGTCCTACTCTCGAACGGCTTCCAGCTCCTTGTACTTGAAATAGAAAGGAGAGAAAGGGTGGCCCCCAAGGGGCTCAGCACCTTTGCTGGTATGGTAATCCCGCAGCCCATGCTACCGGGCCACGCACAACTAATTGTCGTCTTAGCAGCAGTTGATTATATTTAAATCATGCATACGAGCCATAAACATACAACACATAACATTTCGCCTCAATGGGCTCAACCTATAACCAACACATCCGCACTTAACCAACCATCTAATGATTCCTTAAACCCTAGAGTGCTCTCCTCTAAAACGGAGCTACTTCCTTAACGAACGACATGTACCCATTAATCGGGTTATCCTTAACGCCTCTTGTCACAAACTGGGATTCATTTCCATGATCCACACAACTCCATATCTACAACATATCTCATTCCTCACATAACAAAACATAACAAACCTTTCTGTTTCGACTACACATGATAACATCACAATCATTTTAACATCCAATATATATATATATATATAATATATATACCATAGCATAGCAAGGGAATTTGCATAGCACCATAACATACTAACACCATAAAATCGGTTCTCACAAGGAACCTTCCACCATAGTTAGTACCAGTGAGCCTAGAGATTATTATTAATCCCATTTTAAGCTCGTTACCAACCTCGTTACCGTCCGGTTATATAGAACGGTTAACTTATACCCAAGGTGTGTCGGATATAGTAATCCCAAGCCACCGAATAACATACGTATGCCCCTGTGGCCCGACGTGAGTCAGTAACTAGCTTTGGATAAGCTAAGGGAAGGTAAAAACCAAATTGGAAACCACCTATACATACACCAAGAGAGCCGAACACGGATATGATATCGACTCCCGTCCATCACACGCGTGGCCGGAACAACCGGACTCCTCACCCCCCCATTAGTACATATACACTTATAAATAAGTAGTTAGAGATCCATTATGGAGCCTACCACATCCACACACCATACGGTATCATAACCGAGTTAAGCAACAAGGGAGGTGTCACACACTTGCATATAACAACAATGTCCAACTAACTTACACATAGCCGTGGTTAGCACGTTCCCAAGGTTTGGGCCGTCAACTCCGAATACCGATCACTCAGTGTATCTAGATTTGGCTAGCTAAGGTTTAACACATATTTGAGGTTAAACGGTATCGGAGACCAGATGCCCACATAAATGAATTACTATAAACTCATTACATGTTTTAATCTTACAAGGTGGCAACACTCATAAAAACACATTGGCATACAAGCCGGTGTAATCCGGTAGGACACAGGTGCAAGAAAACCATACCTGTCACCGGAGTCCACTTTACCACGTCCACTTATGTTCCTCGAGCAATTCTCGAACAACTGATAACATCACAATTACTTTTATTAATATTGGGGTAACATGTTTGCTTAACGTTTAAAGCGCCCATAGTTTACCTCGTCATTCCCGTTACACTAACTTACTCTTGTGATATTAACTTTACAACTCTCACATCAAACCCAACACTCGTTTACACATTTTAAGGCCTTTATATGCCACCAAACAAGGCCTAAACATCACCTAAACCATTCCATTCAATTCCCCATGATAGAAGCCTTTAAAACATATTTTGCAACACTTTTGACCTGGTCCGGGACTTGGTCCGGACCCAAGGTCCGGACCACTTGTAGAATGTACTCTCGGCCTTATTTTACCCTTGGTCCGGGTCTTGGTCCTGGACTAAGGACCCGGACCACTTCTAAACTTCACTCTCGGCTCTTTTTAAGGGGTGGTCCAGGTACCTATACAAGGGCTAGGTCCCGGACCATGTATTAACTTGTCAAAACATCATTTTTCAATCCCCTAAACCAACCTTAAACCTTACCTAATCATTCATATAACTTTCCACATGTTCCTACATGTTTAAACACCTTAAAACAAGCACTAAACTTTCCTAAATCATCACTAACTGGTTACTCAATTCCTTACAACAATTCCTAGCACTTATAACATTTTTCTTAGATTTCTAAGTGGTATATTGCTACTACCTCAACTAACCAAGTGTTGTCTCACACATTACCACCACTCCAAAAGCATTTTCTCATACACACCTCCTTTGCACAATTGCTTATATTTCCACAAGTTTTTCACTTAGACCTTCACTAGGCATTTCTTTTACTTTGTTTACCAAATCTTGAACAAGACTTAACACTTCACATAACAATTCCTTGGTGTGTTCAAAACACCCATTTGAGTTCTAAATCCTCCAAGACAATGCCCATGGCACTTTAACACCTAAGAACACCATGATTCACCTTCTTCCACCATCTTAACACTTAACAAGTTCCTAGTACCTTCTAGGTCTTAAAATCTCATTTCATCACATAAACTCCTTTGTTTGTCAACTAAATTTTCCATAGCTTCTCTTGTAAACTCTCACACCCAAACACTTAGGTTTTCACCTTTAGACAACCAAGAACACTTAATCACTTAATACACATTCCTTACACACAAACTATTGTTTTTCATCCTTTAACCATTCAAGACATTCATCTTTACAAGAAATGCCCTCTACACACAACTAAGCCTTTAACTACACTACATCACAATATAGTGCATAAACTTAAATTGCTTGGCTCTTAGGCCCTTAAATGCATGGCTCTTAGGCCCTTAAATTGCATAAATCTTAAACACTGAATTCCCACATAAGTAATGCCTTTGACCTGCAATTACACACACCAAGACATATGTTCCTTTTCTAGTCTCCTTGAGAACACCTTACTAAGTCATTCACCATTTGCTCTTTAGGTAGTTTTTAACAAGCATTAAAGCTCATTTCTCCTAAGGCATTAAACCACATTGAGATAGCATATTTACCTTTTCCTCCCAAATTTCTTTCTTGTTTCCTTACAAAACCGTAAGGCATTTGGTTCCTTGCCAACTACTAAACATTATACAACAACATAATGAGTATTCAAGCTTTAAGCTCCATCTCATTGTAAACCCTAGGTTTACATTATTTCAAAACATTAATGTAGTTGTTTTACCTTAATCTGAAGGGTGTTTGAATATCTATGAAGAGAGGACTCCACCTAGTCCTTGAAAGATTCAAATGGAGCTAGAACAAAGCAACACAAGGAGCTCCATCAATGAATATTTTCGGTCACACACAAAACATGGAGGAAACTTGATTTTTCTTTGAGATTCCTTACCTAGAAGCAAAGGAGAGTAATAATGTGTAGAACACAAGCTCAAGCTCCACAATGGTGATTCTCCATGGCACCAAAATTGAGCTCTTGAAGATTTGAAAAGGTGAAGTGTAGAGCTTGACCTAACTAAGACAAATATGGTCTTAGAATTTGATTTGGAGCATGGAGTTAGATTTGGCAAGGAAATGAAGATGGATAAGAGAGGAGCTGTAGCAAGTCGTAAATGGAGGAAGGGAGGAGATGAAGAAACCTTGTGAAATGAGAGAAGAGAAGGAAATGAGAAAGTAAGTTTGCTTTTGTTAGTTTAGATATTTAAGTAAAGTAAATAGTGTTTTTCTTTATCAATTTCTATCTTATCAATTTAACAAAGGGATGACTCATTCCCTTATGAGGAAACCGGCCCCAAACAGTAGCAAGGGGTGTTTTAGACTTTATTTGCCAATTTTGAAATACCCCAAACCTTGATATGTGGTTTAAGTATTAAACTATGGTATGTAAAGGCTAAAAGGTGCCTTAGGAACATCAGTGTACAATTTAAACCACAGTAAATGCAATAAAGCGCTAAGATACAGTTTGAGCAAAAACATGCTCTAAGCTATGAGCGAACTGCTTAGGACCCGAAGAGCCTACCAAGACTTAATAACATTTAATTATGATTTATAAGGCTAATTAAGTCCTTAGGAAACCTTGGTAGACAATGAAACCAAACAAACAACAAATAAATACCTTAAAGTCAATAAGAGCAAAAATGTGCTCTAAGCTTGGGATAAATTTGTATAAGACCTAATGGTCATACCTACACCTTATAAATGTTAATGAACATATTAAATGAATTACCAAAGAAAACCAAGCTTGAAAACAAGTTAAAACACAAAATGTGCTTTAAGGAGTCTTAAAGCACGTTTTTGAAAAATTGTCTTCTAAATGAGTTTTGAATGGCTAAATGTCCATCATTACTCTTTAATTAACATGTGTACTATATAGTATCACATTTGGGTGGCTATATCAATGGGAAATCAAAAGTGGTATCAGAGCGAAGTATCGCTCTGATGACTAAATTACCGAGTTAGGATTTAAGTACTTTGGGTTAAGGATTAAGTGATAGCGTGAGAGATACGCTAGTTAGGAACTACCAGTGACTACTGGAAACCTACAATATCCATCCCACCCTCCACAATCCCTGTTTGATAACTTGGGAAAGAACGCCAGAGAGATGGAAGTCCTCTCTTAGTCGGGAATACCCGATCTGGCTGTTATTAAGTACCTCTAAAGGTACGGAGAACCTGTCACACGGTAGATCCCGAAAACTGGGAATCCCGGAGACGGTCTCCATCTGAACAATGTTAACCGCATTTAATAGCGAAGAATGAAGAATCTTGTGTATAGAGAATAGAATTCCAGCAACCTGGGTCGACATGCTAAGCAGTCGAGAACAACCAGCTTGCAACGCACCAACCGCGCAACAGGCAAGAAATGGATTAATAAAAACCCGAGACGAGTGTCTACGGAACCACAGTTGATAATAATCACCCAACGGTATACCAACCGACAAAGGAACTACAACGTAGTGCCCAAACAAGAGACAGTCTCAGTAACCACGACAATGCGTGGAACGGCCTACAAAGAGAATACAATACTAAGAAAAATGGGCCTCCCAGAATGGGAAACACCCTAGTTGATGATCGTCATGTGAAGGTCAGTGAGGGCCAACAACGCCACTGATGACAGTATGGGTAAAAACAATACCACAACCAGTGTGTGTTGAACCGATAGCCAGTTAGCATGGCGCACTTGCCATAGCAAGTGCTGCTATAAACAGGGCTGTTCGGGAAATTTATAACCACTACAAGTACTTGGTAAAGTACCATGAAGTTAAGTGTGATCGTCATAACAGTGGAAGGGCTTGGTAGCCTAACCTCTGTAATTGTAAATACGCCAGTCAGCAAGAAGCTAGACTTGGCTAAGGTAAGAAGATGTTGTGAAACCATGAAAATTTTCTTTCAAACTCAGATTTATTCAAACCCTTTTCTTTTCAAAACCAGATCTTCTCTCAAACCAACACTTCTTTCCAACCTTCTTTTAAACCAAACCAGTAAAACCAAGAGCAGTTGATAAGATACGACAGTGGATGAACTTTCCCTCGATTAAGTTCGAGAAGCAAGGAATGAATATTGTCACGGGACAATATAAGGGAGTTGACAACAGAATATTTCACCTAGGTGTGACGGACACTACGAGTGTACCAACTGTGTAGTGGGACGACCGCACTCCGATAGGAGCATGTGGCCTGACAGACCTACTTATAGGTTAGTTGGGTAAGTAGTAATGTATCAGTATGATACCTCATATATGTATACGAGTAGAGTCCGAAACACGGGAAGTAGTCGACTCCGTCTACGGTCAGCAGTATAAATCAAACGAGAGCTAGAGATTACAAGGAATGGGGAAATTAAGGAACTCAGTTAAGTTAGCGAAACTAAAGGAATTAGTGAATTCCTTTCAAGGAAATGTTAGAGTCAGGAGGTGCGAAGTGCACTAACTGAATGTAAAAGACGTTATATGACTTAAGGTCGACCCAGGGATTAACATGATAGCTGGAAAGCAGGCAAGACAGATGCCTAATGTGGACACATTAATGTGCAAGAAGGGATGAAACTCCCAGAATCAGGTACCTACACATCTGGAATGTTGATCTTTACAGAAGAATAAAACCAGTGAAGACGCAAAGGCGTGGCTAACGGAATGTACCCATGAGTGCAAGCCAGAGTAAGGCATATTTTAATAACACTCAGGAACAATCCTTGAGGGGCATTTGGATAAACATTTGTTGGATGAAGCAATGTAATTGAAACACAAGGGTTGAGATTAGCACCCAGTTTAGACATAAGTTGTCAGGAGACGGGACTGGCAATCCTAAGGGACATCCCATGAAAGGGAACGGAATGCAACGACTTGTCATGGGCCCACTACAACCTCTAAACTGTAATATTGTACAGAGAAGTAATGTGTGTGGACAGCCTACATGAGCCCAGCTCAAGGCAATAAGGCTTATAGCCATAAACAAGATATGTTATATAAATTCGATTGATGGTAGAAGTTTATGTGGTATAAGGAATAGAGTGGTAAGCGAACCACTGCATTAAGAGTGGGGATACCTCTCGATATTGTGAGACGCAGGAGCGGTAGTTAAGTGAATCAAGTTCAAGAAATATGTTAAGGATGGACGATGTTATATTGAAAGAGAGCAGTTAGCTTAGTAGTATGCGTGTATAAAGTGAAAAACCGAGCTGAATAATGCGCTCGTGACTCGGATGATCAATGCTCAAGGAGCATACAGTAGTGAGTGATGAACCATAATAGATGATGAAGTATATGTGTGGAAGTTGAGGTGACAGTAGATACGATATAAGCTGATTATTAACAGGAGTAAGAGCACGGTGCGCAACAAGCGACCGTGTATAAAAGTTGTTTAAACGATAATGTAACAGATAAGACCAGTTATGAGTAAACTCAGTGGAGATGCAAGATAAGTGATGTTAAACAAACTGGGCAATAAGCCAGTGGTAGGTACTATGGATGAGGAACTCGTGTGAATTCCATGGCGAATCGCATATGAAATACCCCAAACCTTGATATGTGGTTTTAAATATCAAATTATGTATATAAAGGAAAAGTGACCTTAGAAACATCAGTGAACAATTTAACTAGTAAAGTGCAATAAAGACTAGACACGTTTGAGCAAAAACATGCTCTAAGCTATGAGTGGACCTTGGTTAGGACCCAAAGAGCTACCAAGACTTGATACATTTAATTATGATTAATAAGGCTAATAAGTCCTTAGGAAACTTTGGCAGACAATGAAACCAACAAAAAACAAGGTAATACCTTAAAGTCAATAAGAGCAAAAATGTGCTCTAAGCTTGGGATAAATTGTATAAGACCTAATGGTCATACTTATATCTTATAAATATGTAATGAACACATTAAATCAATTACCAAAGAAAACCAAGCTTGAAACAAGTTAAAACGCAAAATGTGCTTTAAGAAGTCTAAAGCACGTTTTTGAAAAATTGTCTTGTAAATGATTTTGAATGGCTAAATGTCCATCATTACTCTCTAACTAACATGTGTACTATATAGTATCACATTTGGGTGGCCATATAGTGGGAAATCAAAAAATTTCACTTCTATGTGCCTTGTTATTGGTGAATAGTGATTTTTTATAACTAGTTTGTAACATATAATGTTATAAGTGATTAAGTTGGTCAACAAAGACCAAACACCCTCCTAGGCATAATGGTGGCCGGTTTTTGTGGTGAGGAGTCACCAAGTATGTAACTTGTTAAGTAAATAAATGTGACTCATAGTTTACTATTGCTTTAAGGCTTTAATATCTTCAAAAAGTAAGTTCTATCTCATTCTATCATTTCCTTCCTTTCTTCATTCACACGGTTGCTCTCTCTCCCTCCTTCTTGCTCTCTCTCACGGGTTTGGCTAGCACACCAACACCACATTGAAACCAATCTTTGAGCTCTTGTTAAATCTAGCTCACTTAACCAAATCAAAAAAACACACACACCATTCTCTTAGTTAAGCCAAGCTCTACAATCTTGTCTCTTCAAATCTTCAAGAACTCAATTTTGGTGCCATGAAGATTCACCATTGAAGGAGCTTGAGCTCATCTTTTCACATGTTCTTGTTCTCCTTTGCTTCAAGCTTCATTTGAATCTTCCAAGGGCTAGGAGGAGTCCTCTCTTGATACTTGTTCAAGTTCTCTTCCAATTCCAAGGTAAAACAATTACCTTAATGTGTTAAAACAATATGTGTAACTAGGGTTTACAATGAGATGAAGCATAATGCTTGAATACTCATTATGTTGTTTGTATAATGTTTAGAAGTTGACAAACAACCAAACACCCCACCGGTTTACAAGGAACCAAGAAAGAATTTGTGAGGAAAAAGAGGTAAACAAACTATCTCAATGTAGTTTAAATGCCTTAGGAACATGAGCTTGATTTGCTTGATAAAATACCTAAGGAGCCAATGGTGAGTGACCTAGTAAGTGTTCTCAAGGAGACTAGTAAAAGAACATATGTATTGGTGTATGTATTTGCAGGTCAAAGGCATTATTTATGTGGGAAATTCAGTGTTTATGGTTTATGCAATTTAAGGGCCTAAGAGCCATGTTATTTAAGGGCCTAAGTGCCAAGCAATTTGAGTTATGCACTATATTGTGATGTAGTGCTTAATGTGTGAAGTTTGTGTATAAAAATGTGTTTGACGGATTTTAGGTGTTCTTGAATGAAATAAGGTAAAAACCTAAGTGTTTGGATGTGAGTGTATACAAGAGAAGCTATGGCCAAATTTGGGAAATGTGTAAGAAGTTCTAAGTGTTTTAAGGAAGTTTTGGTGAACTAGGAAGTGTTAAAGGTGAATGAATGTTTACTTGAGAAGAAAACGTGTGTAAAGGTGATTTAGAGTGATGCAAGGATTTAGGTGTTGTCTTGGAAGTTCTAGGAATTCAATGTGTGTTTAGTGGATGTGTTTAAGTCTTGGAGGAGTTTGTTTAAGGTTTAGGTAATGTTGATGTTCAAGGAATAAGTGATGTTTGGTATGATGTAAAAAGGAGATTTAGTTAGTAAGAAAATGATGCTTAAGAGATGATGTTAAGATGAGGAGAAAGTGTTTTGGGATAGTAGTTATAATAGGTGAGAAGCACCATTTAGGAACCTAGTACAAATGTTGAAAGTGTTAAGGAATTTTACAAGGAAATAAGTAAAGGCTTAAGGAGTTAGAAAATGAGTTTCATGGATGTTGTATGTGGATGTAAGGTTACCAAATGATGTTAGAACACATTAAGAGGCCTTAGGAGAAGTTTGGTGAAGATTGGCAAAGTTTTGGTAAGTTTAGAAGGCGACCGACCCAGGGGCCGACCCAGTTTGTGGGTCGGTCGAGCCTCTGTTATATGTTAGGAAATGTTCGGTAATGGTCCGACCCAAAAGGGTGGGTCGGACATGGGTCGGTCGGTCAGGTTTCAAAGGAAGGAAAATGTTCGCACATGGACCGACCCAGAATGGTGGGTCGGACGTGGGTCGGACGGGCATGTCTGTAAGGAAGTAAACGGGGTCCTGTAATGGACCGACCCAGCTGTGGGTCGGTCGGTGGGTCGGTCGGACCAAAAACATGGTTTAAGGTTATGAAATGATATGTGATGATGGGGATTGGTAGGTAATGATGTTATAAGGATGTTAAGGACATGTTAGGGGAGTTTTAATGACACCTAAGTGGGTTAAAAGTTGTATTGAAATGTGAGAGTAAAACAAGTTAAAAATGTTAAGTTATGTAACTAAGTTGACAGGGAGAAATTAAGCATTGACATTAAATGATCAAGCAAACCCCGATGTTAATGAAAACACGTGTGATGTCAACAGTTGTTCGAGAATTGCTCGAGGAACATATATGGACAGGATAAGTGGACTCCGGTGACAGGTATGGTTTTCTTGCAACCTGCGTCCTACCGGATTACACCGGCTTGTATGCCAATCTGTTTTTCTGTATGTTTGCCACGTTGTAAGATAAAACATGTAATGAGTTTACAGTAATTCATATATGTGGCGTGTTCAACTCCGATACCATTTAACCTCGGCAGTGTTAACCTTAGTTAACTGAGTCTAGGATCACTTGAGAGTTCGGTATTCGGAGTACGACCCGTACCATGGGACGTACTAACCACGGCTATGCGTGCGTTAATTGTGTGATATGTGTATGTGAATGTAGGGATCCCTTGTATGTTTAACCCAGTTGTAATACTGTATGAGTTGTTATGTGACAGGCTCCATATGGGGTCTAAGTATTGTCTAAAGTAAGTATGTACTAACAGTAGTGAGGAATCCGGTTTGGCCGGTCGCGCGTTGTTTGGGAGAGGGTATCCTTCCTAGCCTTACCCTTCTCTTTGTTATGGTTGTTTCCCTCACGGGTTATGATCTCCCATTAGCTTACTCCAAAGCTTACCTATTCTGACTTATGATCGGTTTAGTGGGAACCTGTGTTTGTGTGGTGTGTTAGGGCCTCCAAACCCGAACCGCCTTAACTTAAGTTACTCGTCCAACTATTAGGACGGTAATGAGTGTTGGTGTTATTGTATAACGAGCTTATCATGAGACTGGCAACATTCTCTAGGCTCACCAGTGTGTTTGTGATGTTTGGGTCGGTTCCTAAGCGAACCATTCCCGTTGTGTTATGTGTTTTGTTGTGATGCAGTATTCATTGCGGTATTATGTTGTGTACGTAGAAACGTACCAAGTGTTGTTAAGTGTTGTATGTAGTGTGTGATATAGGTTGTATAATGTGGAGTGTGTTGTATAATGTGGAGTGTGTGGATCATGGATATGATTCCCAGTTTGTGATAAGAGGCGTTTAAGGATAACCCGATTTAAGGGTATGTGTCGTCTATTAAGGAAGTAGCTCCGTTGGAGGAGAAACACTCTAGGGATGATGAAAACCATGGGTGACTTGTTAAGTAGGATGTATTATCCGATTGTTGAGCCTATTGAGGCGAAATGTTAAGTGTTGTGTGTTTATTGTCACATGCATGATTTAAATATAATCAACTGCATGCTAAGACGACAATTAGTTGTGCGTGGCCCGGTAGCATGTGGGCTGCGGGATTACCATACCAGCAAAGGTGCTGAGCCCCTTGGGGCCACCCCTTTCTCTTCTTTTCCTATTTCAGGTACGAAGTGCTGGAAGCCGTTCGAGAGTAGGACGGGTAGTCATTGTACATGGGTAAACAATTAAGTGTATGTATACAGTAGGTGTAGTAAGACCGAAATTGTTGTCGGCATCAGTTTATAAGTACTCGGTATAGTTGTTAAGGTGTATGTTGTTGTTATTGTTAATGGAAAGGGATACTGATGTATAGTTGCTCGGGAATTTAGCCCATCAGACCGGTACATTGTGTATGTATTAGCCTTGTTAGCCACGTGGGTGGCTAACGGCGTGTAACACCAACAAGTTAAGTAATGTGATGAGGATGTTCTTCCGCTGCAGTTTGTTGTAAGTATGTTAATGTTGGATGGGGTGTTACAAAAAGTGGTATCAGAGCGAAGTATCGCTCTGATGACTGAACTACCGAGCTTAGGAAGTACCGAGTTAGGATTTTAGTACTTTGGGTTAAGGGTTGAGTGATAGCGTGAGAGATACGCTAGTTAGGAACTACCAGTGGCTACTGGAAACCTACTATATCCTTCCCACCCTCCACATTCCCTGTATATAACTTGGGGAAACAACGCCAGGGAGATGGAAGTTCTCTCTTACTCGGGGATACCCGATCTGGCTGTTATTAAATACCCTTAAGGTACGGAGAACCTGTCATACGGTAGATCCCGAAAACTGGGAATCCCGGAGACGGTCTCCATCTGAATAATGTTAACCGCATTTCATAGCAATGAATGAAGGATCTTGTGTATTGGAGAATAGAATTTCCGGCAACCTGGGTCGACATGCAGAGCAGTCGAGAATAACCAGCTTGCAACGCACCTACCGTGCAACGGGCAAGAAGTAGATTAGTGAAACCCGAGACAAGTGTCTACGGAACCACAGTTGATAAATAAAACACCAACGGTATACCAACCGACAAAGGAACTACAACGTAGTACCCAAACAAGAGACAAGTCTCAGTAACCACGACAAGTGCGTGGAACGGGCTATAAAGAGAATACAATACTAAGATAAAGGGGTCTCCCAGAATGGGAAACACCCTAGTTGATGACCGTCATATGAAGACAGTAGGATCAGTGAGGGCCAACAAGGCCACTGATGACAATATGGGTAAAAAAAAAAAAAAAAAAAAAACAATACCACAACCGGTATGTGTTAAACCGATAGCCAATTAGCATGGCGCACTTGCCAATAGCAAGTGCTGCTATAACAGGGCTGTTCGGGAAATTTATAAACACTACAAAGTACTTAGTAAAGTACCATAAAGTTAAACGAGACCACTATGACCATGGAAGGGCTTAATAGCCTAACCTCTGTGATTGTAAGTACACCAGTCAGCAAGAAGCTAGACTTGGTTAAGGTAAGAAGATGTTGAGAAACCATGAAAATTTTTCTTTCAACCCAGATTTTCACAAACCCTTTTCTTTTCAAACCAGATCTTCTTTCAAACCAACACTTCTTTCCAACCTTCTTTAAACCAAACCAGTAAAACCAAGAGCAGTTGATAAGATACAACAATGGATAAACTTTCCCCCGATTAAGTTCGGGAAGCAGGGAATGAATATTGTCACGGGACAATATAAGGGAGTTGACAACTGAATACTTCACCTAGGCGTGTGACGGACACTACAAGTGTACCAACTGTGTTGTGGGACGACCGCACTCCGATAGGAGCATGTGGGCCTGACAGACCTACTTATGGGTTAGTTGGGTAAGTAGCAATGTATCAAAAAGATACCCCATATATGTATACGAGTAGAGTCCGAAACACGGGAAGTAGTCGACTCCGTCTACGGTCAGCAGTATAAATCAAACGAGAGCTAAGGATTACAAGGAATAGTTGAAGTTAAAGAATTCAGTTAAGTTAGCAAGACTAAAAGGATTAGTGAATTCCTTTCAAGGAAATGTTTAAGAGTCAGGAGGTGCGAAGTGCACTAACTGCAATATAAAGACATCATATATGTCTTAAGGATCCTTAGGGATAAACATGTTAGCTGGAATGGTGACCCAGCCTGTACATAGCTAAGCAGATGCCTAATGTGGACACATTAATGTGCAATGAACGGGATGAAATTCCCAGAATGAGTACCTACACTACCAGGAAATGTTAATCTTCACAAAAGAAGATAATAACCAGTAAAGAACGCGAAAGGCGTAGCTAACGGAATGTACCAATAAGTGTGAGCCAAATGTAAAGGCATAACTTAACAACACCCAGGAGCAATCCTTGAAGGGTGTTCACATCAACAATTGTTGAATGAAATGCATGACAGAAGCACAAGGGTTGAAACTAACACCCAGTTTAGACATAAGTGGTCAGGAGACGGACTGACAATCCTAAGGGGCATCCCATGAAAGGAAACGTGATGCAACGACCATGTAATGTAGTACAGAGAAGTACATATGTGTGGACAGCCTACAATGAGCCCAGCTCAAGGCAAACAAGGCTAATAAGCCATAAGTAAGATATGTTTTATAAATTCGATTGATGGTAGAAGTTCATGTTGTATAAGTGAATAGAGTGGTAAACGAACCACTGCATTAAGAGTGGGGATACCTCTCGACATTGTGACACCGCAGGAGCGGTAGTTATGTGAATGATGTAAGTATATGTGTGGAAGTTAATGTGACAGTAAATACGATGTGAGTTAGTGTTATACAATAAGTACGGTGCGCAGTAAGCGACCGTTGTATAAGTGTTGTTAAATAATGATGTGGCGGATAAGGCCAGTTATGAGTTAAACTCAGTGGAGATGCAAGATGAGTGATGTTAAACAGACTGGGCAATAAGCCAGTGGTAGGTACTGTGTGATGAGGGACTCAGTGTGAATTCCATGGCGAATCGCATAAGGGATTTACTGTCGAGAGTTTACGCCTCTGCACTCTGTATGACTGAGTGTTTTGGTATTGCACTTGTGCAGTAATGAACGAATGAGATAGCTAGGAATTGGAAACATGTTGATTGTGGACAGATAATGTTATAATGGCCGATGCATAGGAAATGCAAGGCCGCACCAATAAAGGAGTACTTGTACAAAACCGAATGTGAAGACATGATTAACAGTAAGTGACTACAGTAGCACTAACTACCAAATATCGGTATGGAATATACCCCAAATATTGGAAATAGCTGAGAGAGCACTACACACTAGGTAGTAGCTCAATCTCAACCGACAGTAAGTCGGAAGGGAACAAGTCAATCAGTGTGGAATACATAGTGGTATACACAGTAAATTGTTATGAAAATTGTGAAACTCACCGAATCCGCTCAGGGTAAAAGATACCGTGCGTCGGTCGAGAAACCATTGTTACCAAGATGAAGGTGACAATTGGGGATGTACAATACAGTAAGAATAAAAAAAAGGGGAGTAATTAAGCTCTACAGTTATTAAAGTTTCGCAGCAGAAACTAGTGAACCAGTGATTCAAATGTACAACGTAAATAATGAACATGAGTGAATGGCTAATTATTAACGCCTAAAAGCCTCACAGGCCAGGACCGAAGCCGGTTATGAGTTATAACTCCAATGCGAATTCTTGGTTTACGGACTAAACCGCCAATATGGTTGAGATCCTCTAATCAGAATCCGTTGTGTAATAGACCGCGTGGAAGTTAAAACACTTCACGACGGCAGAGCATTTAAGCAATGTTTAGTGATTGATTACGTGGGCGTAATCCCTTTTAAGGGGGGTAGAGCGCAAAACCACTTGGTGTATATTACCGTACAAGTGTACGTAGTGTATGTGACTCGTATTGTGCATAGCACAAAATTATTGTTTGTTTTGATGATTGGTGTGTGTGTACGTAAACATACACACTCATTCATGGTTTAATTGTGGTAATTGCGCACAGAAGATGCGAATACCATTGTGTGTGTGTTTGTTAACAGTTGTGTGTGATTGTACAAGTGTGGGGAGTAGATAAACTCCCGGGGGAACAAAAGCCCCGACAGTGTATAAATGTAAAACCAGGTGTTGTATTTTGATAAAATATATGTGTATATATATATATATGTATACTTAATAGTGATGCATGAAAGGGCATGATACCGACATAGAACCTAGTGAGAATAAGATTCCCTAGGCAACAGGATTAAAAGTGAATGGAGGTAACTGATAGACGGAGTTCTATCCTTTGGAGATGTTGTGATCATGACTAGAATGATTCAAAAGATAGAAAATTGGAAATGAGTGATTTACTTGATGCTTGAAAATGAAGTGGGAGGTGGAACTTGATTTGCATGCGATCAAGGGAAGCCGAACACAAATTGGAGTGGAAGGATAGTTCAACACTGATGCTGATCACATCAGGGTTGGATGACTCTTGAAACTCCCTATAAGTGGCCACAAATAACCACGCTAAGGAAAGAAGCAAAGAGCTTAAGTTGGACTTGGAGTTGTGTGTGTTTTCAAAAGGATTTTAAATTGGTATTTATAAAACGTTGATGGATACTTTACATAATTAAAGTTCTCTTACTTAACCTCACAAGGAAATTTTAAAACTTATGTGATTGTTTTAATCTCCTAAAGGCACGGGGACGGAAGGTGTCCATCGCGACCGTGTTCTACGGGATCACAGTGTATATCAAGGATATTTTTGATTGCTATACATGCTCTGACATGTTGTGTGGTATGTGTAATGAATGTTGTTTTGACTTGGATTTCCTAAAGTGTATACTATCAAGGCCTATGAGTCTAAATGTGTGGTGTCACATAGACCTATGTGTCTAAAGACTGTTATGTTACCAGGACCTATGTGTCCAAATGTGGTTATGTTACCCAAGACCAGTGAGTCAAAGGGGTTGTTATGTATGTGTAAATGTTGTTAAGATACCCGGACCATAGAGTCCGAGGTTATCATTTGGATATGTTATGTTATGTGTGGATGTGAATGTGTTGCCCGGACCATCAAGTCCGAGGTTGTGATGTAAAGTGTGTTTGGTTAAGGAAGTTTATTTCCAAGTGATTACTGTGTTCTAATCTAATGATGTGTGAAAAGTGTGAACTTCGAGGACGAAGTTCTTTTAAGGGGGGTAGATTGAAATACCCCAAACCTTGATATGTGGTTTAAATATCAAATTATGTTATATAAAGGCTAAAAAGTGCCTTAGAAACATCAGTGAACAATTTAAACATAGTAAAGTGCAATAAAGCACTAAGACACAGTTTGAGCAAAAACATGCTCTAAGCTATGAGTGAACTTGGTTAGGACCCAAAGAGCCTACCAAGACTTGATAACATTTAATTATGATTTAATAAGGCTAAATAAGTCCTTAGGAAACTTTGGCAGACAATGAAACCAAACAAAAACAAGGTAATACCTTAAAGTCAATAAGAGCAAAAATGTGCTCTAAGCTTGGGATAAATTTGTATAAGACCTAATGGTCATACTATATCTTATAAATATGTTAATGAACATATTAAATCAATTACCAAAGAAAACCAAGCTTGAAAACAAGTTAAAACGCAAAATGTGCTTTAAGAAGTCTTAAAGCACGTTTTTGAAAAATTGTCTTGTAAATGAGTTTTGAATGGCTAAATGTCCATCATTACTCTTAACTAACATGTGTACTATATAGTATCACATTTGGGTGGCCATATTAGTGGGAAATCAAAAATTTCACTTCTATGTGCCTTGTTATTGGTGAATAGTGATTTTTATAACTAGTTTGTAACATATAATGTTATAAGTGATTAAGTTGGTCAACAAAGACCAAAACACCCTCCTAGGCATAATGGTGGCCGGTTTTTGTGGTGAGGAGTCACCAAGTATGTTAACTTGTTAAGTAAATAAATGTGACTCATAGTTACTATTTGCTTTAAGGCTTTAATATCTTCAAAAAGTAAGTTCTATCTCATTCTCTCATTTCCCTTCCTTTCTTCATTCACACGGTTGCTCTCTCTCCCTCCCTTCTTGCTCTCTCTCACGGTTTGGCTAGCACACCAACACCACCATTGAAACCAATCTTTGAGCTCTTGTTAAATCTAGCTCACTTAACCAAATCAAAAACAAACACCACCATTCTCTTAGTTAAGCCAAGCTCTACAATCTTGTCTCTTCAAATCTTCAAGAACTCAATTTTGGTGCCATGAAGATTCACCATTGAAGGAGCTTGAGCTCATCTTTTCACATGTTCTTGTTCTCCTTTGCTTCAAGCTTCATTTGAATCTTCCAAGGGCTAGGAGGAGTCCTCTCTTGATACTTGTTCAAGTTCTCTTCCAATTCCAAGGTAAAACAATTACCTTAATGTGTTAAAACAATATGTGTAACTAGGGTTTACAATGAGATGAAGCATAATGCTTGAATACTCATTATGTTGTTTGTATAATGTTTAGAAGTTGACAAACAACCAAACACCCCACCGGTTTACAAGGAACCAGAAAGAATTTGTGAGGAAAAAGAGGTAAACAAACTATCTCAATGTAGTTTAAATGCCTTAGGAAATGAGCTTGATTTGCTTGATAAAATACCTAAGGAGCCAATGGTGAGTGGACCTAGTAAGTGTTCTCAAGGAGACTAGTAAAAGAACATATGTATTGGTGTATGTATTTGCAGGTCAAAGGCATTATTTATGTGGGAAATTCAGTGTTTATGGTTATGCAATTTAAGGGCCTAAGAGCCATGTATTTAAGGGCCTAAGTGCCAAGCAATTTGAGTTATGCACTATATTGTGATGTAGTGCTTAATGTGTGAAGTTTGTGTATAAAATGTGTTTGACGGATTTTAGGTGTTCTTGAATGAAATAAGGTAAAAACCTAGTGTTTGGATGTGAGTGTATACAAGAGAAGCTATGGCCAAATTTGGGAAATGTGTAAGAAGTTCTAAGTGTTTTAAGGAAGTTTTGGTGAACTAGGAAGTGTTAAAGGTGAATGAATGTTTACTTGAGAAGAAAACGTGTAAAGGTGATTTAGAGTGATGCAAGGATTTAGGTGTTGTCTTGGAAGTTCTAGGAATTCAATGTGTGTTTAGTGGATGTGTTTAAGTCTTGGAGGAGTTTGTTTAAGGTTTAGGTAATGTTGATGTTCAAGGAATAAGTGATGTTTGGTATGATGTAAAAAGGAGATTTAGTTAGTAAGAAAATGATGCTTAAGAGATGATGTTAAGATGAGGAGAAAGTGTTTTGGGATAGTAGTTATAATAGGTGAGAAGCACCATTTAGGAACCTAGTACAAATGTTGAAAGTGTTAAGGAATTTTACAAGGAAATAAGTAAAGGCTTAAGGAGTTAGAAAATGAGTTTCATGGATGTTGTATGTGGATGTAAGGTTACCAAATGATGTTAGAACACATTAAGAGGCCTTAGGAGAAGTTTGGTGAAGATTGGCAAAGTTTTGGTAAGTTTAGAAGGGCGACCCAGGGGCCGACCCAGTTTGTGGGTCGGTCGAGCCTCTGTTATATGTTAGGAAATGTTCGGTAATGGTCCGACCCAAAAGGGTGGGTCGGACATGGGTCGGTCGGTCGTTTCAAAGGAAGGAAAATGTTCGCACATGGACCGACCCAGAATGGTGGGTCGGACGTGGGTCGGACGGGCATGTCTGTAAGGAAGTAAACGGGTCCTGTAATGGACCGACCCAGCTGTGGGTCGGTCGGTGGGTCGGTCGGACCAAAACATGGTTTAAGGTTATGAAATGAATGTGATGGGGATTGGTAGGTAATGATGTTATAAGGATGTTAAGGACATGTTAGGGAGTTTTAATGACACCTAAGGGGTTAAAAGTTGTATTGAAATGTGAGAGTAAAACAAGTTAAAAATGTTAGTTATGTAACTAAGTGACAGGGAGGAAGAAATTAAGCATTGACATTAAATGATCAAGCAAACCCCGATGTTAATGAAAACACGTGTGATGTCAACAGTGTTCGAGAATTGCTCGAGGAAATATATGGACAGGATAAGTGGACTCCGGTGACAGGTATGGTTTTCTTGCAACCTGCTCCTACCGGATACACGGCTTGTATGCCAATTGTTTTTCTGTATGTTTGCCACGTTGTAAGATAAAAACATGTAATGAGTTTACAGTAATTCATATATGTGGCGTGTTCAACTCCGATACCATTTAACCTCGACAGTGTTAACCTTAGTTAACTGAGTCTAGGATCACTTGAGAGTTCGGTATTCGGAGTAAACGACCCGTACCATGGGACGTACTAACCACGGCTATGCGTGCGTTAATTGTGTGATATGTGTATGTGAATGTAGGGATCTCCCTTGTATGTTTAACCCAGTTGTAATACTGTATGAGTTGTTATGTGACAGGCTCCATAATGGGGTCATAAGTATTGTCTAAAGTAAGTATGTACTAACAGTAGTGAGGAATCCGGTTTGGCCGGTCGCGCGTTGTTTGGGAGAGGGTATCCTTCCTAGCCTTACCTTCTCTTTGTTATGGTTGTTTCCCTCACGGGTTATGATCTCCCATTAGCTTACTCCAAAGCTTACCTATTGACTTATGATCGGTTTAGTGGGAACCTGGTTTGTGTGGTGTGTTAGGGCCTCCAAACCCGAACCGCCTTAACTTAAGTTACTCGTCCAACTATTAGGACGGTAATGAGTGTTGGTGTTATTGTATAACGAGCTTATCATGAGACTGGCAACATTCTCTAGGCTCACCAGTGTGTTTGTGATGTTTGGGTCGGTTCCTAAGCGAACCATTCCCGTTGTGTTATGTGTTTTGTTGTGATGCAGTATTCATTGCGGTATTATGTTGTGTACGTAGAAACGTACCAAGTGTTGTTAAGTGTTGTATGTAGTGTGTGATATAGGTTGTATAATGTGGAGTGTGTTGTATAATGTGGAGTGTGTGGATCATGGATATGATTCCCAGTTTGTGATAAGAGGCGTTTAAGGATAACCCGATTTAAGGGTATGTGTCTATTAAGGAAGTAGCTCCGTTGGAGGAGAAACACTCTGGATGATGAAAACCATGGGTGACTTGTTAAGTAGGATGTATTATCCGATTGTTGAGCCTATTGAGGCGAAATGTTAAGTGTTGTGTGTTTATTGTCACATGCATGATTTAAATATAATCAACTGCATGCTAAGACGACAATTAGTTGTGCGTGGCCCGGTAGCATGTGGGCTGCGGGATTACCATACCAGCAAAGGTGCTGAGCCCCTTGGGGCCACCCCTTTCTCTTCTTTTCCTATTTCAGGTACGAAGTGCTGGAAGCCGTTCGAGAGTAGGACGGGTAGTCATTGTACATGGGTAAACAATTAAGTGTATGTATACAGTAGGTGTAGTAAGACCGAAATTGTTGTCGGCATCAGTTATAAGTACTCGGTATAGTTGTTAAGGTGTATGTTGTTGTTATTGTTAATGGAAAGGGATACTGATGTATAGTTGCTCGGGAATTTAGCCCATCAGACCGGTACATTGTGTATGTATTAGCCTTGTTAGCCACGTGGGTGGCTAACGGCGTGTAACACCAACAAGTTAAGTAATGCGATGAGGATGTTCTTCCGCTGCAGTTTGTTGTAAGTATGTTAATGTTGGATGGGGTGTTACAGCATAAGAGATTTACTGTCAAGAGTTTACACCTCTGCACTCTGTATGACTGAGTGTTTTGGTATTGCACTTGTGCAGTAATGATCGAATGAGATAGCTAGGAATTGGAAACATGTTAATTGTGGAGCAATAATGTTATAATGGCCGATGCATAGGAAATGCAAGGCCGCACCAATAAAAAAAGTACTTATACAGTAAGAGATATGATTAACAGTAAGTGACTACAGTAGCACTAACTGCATATATCGGTAGGGGATATACCCCAAATGTTGTAAATAGCTGAGAGAGCACTACATACTAGGTAGTAGCTCAATCTCAACCGACAGTAAGTCGGAAGGGAACAAGTCAATCATTGTGAAAATACATAGTGGTATACACAGTAAATGTTATGGAAGTGGATAGAAAGTTTATAACTCACCAAATTCGCTAACGGTAAAAGATACCACGCGTCGGTGAGAAACCATTGTTACCAAGATGAAGGTGACAATGGGGATGTACAATACAGTAAGAATAACAAAAAGGGGGCAATAAGCTCAACAGTTACTGGAGTTTCGCAGCAGAAACTAGTGAGCCAGTGATTCAAGTGTTGAATGTACATGGGAACATGAGTGAATGGCTAATTATTAACGCCTAGAAGCCTAACAGGCCAGAATCGAAACAAACTAAGAGTTTAAACAAACTCCAATGAGAATTCTTGGTTTAGGAAAAAACCGCCAATATGATTAAGATCCTCTAATCAGAATCCATTGTGTAATAGACCGCGTGGAAGTTAAAAAACTTCACGACGGCAGAACATTATAAGCCAATTTAGTGATTGATTACGTGGGCGTAATCCCTTTTAAGGGGGGTGTAGAGCGCAAAACCACTTAGGTATATTACCGTACAAGTGTACGTAGTGTAGTGACTTATATTGTGCATAGCACAAAATTATAATTGTTTGATGATTGGTGGTGTGTTACGTAAACATACACATTCATTCATGGTTTAATTGTGGGTAATTGCGCACAGAAGATGCGAATACCATTGTGATAAGTGTGTGATTTGTAACAGCTGTGGTGATAGTACAAGTGTGGGAGTAGAGAAACTCCCGGGAACAAAACCTCGACAGTGTATAAATGTGAAATGGTGTGTTGTATTTTGATAAAATATATATGTATATATATGCTATATAGTGATTCATGAAAAGAATACGAAAACTGACATAGAACCTAGTGAGAATGAGATTCCTAGGTAACTACATTTAAGTGAATGGAAATAACTGATAGACGAAGTTCTATCCTTGGAGATGTTATGATCATGACTAGAATGATTTAAAAGATAGAGAAATTGGAAATGAGTGATTTAATGATGCTTGAAATGAAGTGGGAGGTGGAACTTGATTTGCATGTGATCAAGGGAAGCCGAACACAAATTGGGGTGGAAGGATACTTCAACACTGATGCTGATCACATCAGGGTTGGATGACTCTTGAAACTCCCTATAAGTGGTCACAAATAACCACGCTAATAAAAGAAGCAAAGAGCTTAAGTTGGACTTGGAGTTGTGTGTGTTTTCAAAAAGGATTTTCAATTGGTATTTATAAAACGTTGATAGATACTTTACATAATTAAAGTTCTCTTACTTAACCTCAAAGGAAATTTTTAAATTTAAGTGATTGTTTTGATCTCCCAAAGGCACGGGGACGGAAGGTGTCCATCGCGACCGGGTGCTGCGGGATCACAGTATATATCAAAGATATTTTTGATTGTTATACATGCTATGACATGTTGTGTGGTATGTGTAATAAATGTTATTTTGACCTTGAGTTCCAAAAGTGTATGTTATCAAGACTACGAGTCGTCTAAATGTGTGTTGTGTTACATAGACCTATGTGTCTAAAGGCTGTTATGTTATCAAGACCTATGTGTCTGAATGTGTTGGTACCAGACCCAAGAGTCTAAGGGTTGTTGTATTGTAAGTGTTGTTAAGATACCCGGACCATTGAGTCCGAGGTTATCATGTGAATATGTTATGTTATGTGTGGATGTGAATGTGTTGCCCGGACCATTAAGTCCGAGGTTGTGATGTAAAGTGTATTTGATTATGGAAGTTTTATTCCTATAAGTAATCCCCGTATTCTAATCCAAGATGTGAGGGAAGTGTAAACTTCGAGGACGAAGTTCTTTTAAGGGGGGTAGATTGAAATACCCAAAACCTTGATATGTGGTTTAAGTATTAAACTATGGTATGTAAAGGCTAAAAGGTGCCTTAGGAACATCAGTGTACAATTTAAACCACAGTAAATGCAATAAAGCGCTAAGATACAGTTTGAGCAAAAACATGCTCTAAGCTATGAGCAAACTTGTTTAGGACCCGAAGAGCCTACCAAGACTTAATACATTTAATTATGATTTTATAAGGCTAATTAAGTCCTTAGGAAACCTTGGTAGACAATGAAACCAAACAAAACACAAATAAATACCTTAAAGTCAATAAGAGCAAAAATGTGCTCTAAGCTTGGGATAAATTTGTATAAGACCTAATGGTCATACCTACACCTTATAAATATGTTAATGAACATTAAATCAATTACCAAAGAAAACCAAGCTTGAAAACAAGTTAAAACACAAAATGTGCTTTAAGGAGTCTTAAAGCACGTTTTGAAAAATTGTCTTGTAAATGAGTTTTGAATGGATAAATGTCCATCATTACTCTTAATTAACATGTGTACTATATAGTATCACATTTGGGTGGCTATATCAATGGGAAATCAAAATTTCACATCTATGTGCCTTGTTTTAGTGAATAGTAACTAAAATAAGCTAGTTTGTAACATATGTTGTTTAAGTAATTAAATTGGTCAACAAAGGCCATATATATGTTATATATTAAAGGGGGCACGGTTTTTAGAGGGTGAGTCACCATACCAAGTCATCCAATTAAAAGAAAGAAAGAAAAGTAAGTAAAAGGTTACTTTTTGCTTTATAACATAAATATCTCCAAACTAAACCTTCTCCTCACTTCTTTCTTTTCTTCTTGGTTCCCACCGTCTCCAACCTCATCCTCCCTTCTCCATCTCGTTTTGCTACAGCCATGTACCATTCTCCATCTTTGAATGCTTGTAACTTCTAGCTCCATGCACCAAATCAAATTCCAAGACCATATTGTCTTAGTTAGGTCAAGCTCTACACTTCTCTCTTTCAAAATCTACAAGAACTCCATTTTGGTGCCATGAAGATTCTCCATTGAAGGAGCTTGAGCTCACCTTTTCATGCCTTGACATTCTCCTTTGCTTCAAGGTAAGGAAATCAAAGAAAACACATTTCCTCTTGTTTTAGTGTGTGGCCGAAAATTCACCTTACAATGGTGCATCCTTGCATCTTTTTAGCTTAATCCAAACTTCAAACGGCTAGGAGGAGTCCTATCTTGCCACTTGTTCAAGTTCTCTTTCAAATTCCAAAGGTAAACATCATTTAAGTGTTTTTGAAACAATGTAACCTAGGGTTTACAATGAGATGAAGCTCAAAGCTTGTATACTCATTTCAATGTTTGTATATTGTGTAGTAGTTGACAAGAATCAAATACTTTACCGGTTATGTAAGGAACAGAAAGAATTGTTTGGAAAGAGGTAAATATACTAACCTAATGTTGTGTTAAGGCCTTAGGAGAAATGAGCTTATAATGCTTAATAAATAACCTAAAGAGCCAATGGGAAAATGAGCTAGGAAACTATCCACAAGGTGGACTAAAGGACATGGGAGCATTGTTGTGTGTATTCGCAGGTTGAAGGCATTTAAATGTGGAAATTCAGTGTTTGGTTTTATGCTATTTAAGGGCCTAAGTGCCAAGCAATTTAAGTTTATGCACTATATTGTGATGTAGTTAATTTGGTGAAGTTTTGTGTGTGAGGAAGTTCTTGATGGATTTTAGGTGTTCTTGAATAAAGGTAAAAACCTAAATGTTTTGGATGTGAGTATATACAAGAGAAGCTATGGCAAAATTTGGAAATGTATAAGGATTCTAGGTGTTTTAAGTAAGTTTTGGTGAACTAGGAAGTGTTAAAGGTGAATAAATGTTTACTTTGAGAAGAAACCATGTATAAAGGTGATTTAGAATGATGCAAAGAATTAGGTATTATCTTGGAAGTTCTAGGAATTCAATGTGTTTTTGAGAATGTATTTAAGTCTTGGAAAGTTTGTTTAAGGTTTAGGTAATGTTGATATCCAAGGAATAAGTGATGTTTAGGTAAGATGTGAAAAAGTAGATTTAGTTAGTAAGAAAGAAGTTTGATGTTAAGGTGTAGAGGAAACACCTTGGTATAATGGTCAATTGGTGAAATATCACTTAGGAATCTTAAGGAGGAAACATTCCAAGTGCTAAGAATCTTGTAAGGAATTTGTGAATGATAAGATGGTTTTGGTGTGTGATTTAAAGAGTTTAGTACATGGCTAAAGGTGTGTTTGATGTGCCAAATGATGTTAGAACACATTAGGAGCTTGAGGAAAATTTGGAGAAAGTTTGACAATGTATGGGAAGTTTCTGCACCCGACCTACCCAGGGGACCGACCCTAGTCTGGGTCGGTCGGGCTGAAACTGTGAACTTAGGTGATCTCTGCAGCCGACCTACCCAGGGGGTGGGTCGGTCGGTGGGTCGGTCGGACCTTTAAAAAAAAAAAAAAATTATTTTAAGAATGTTAAGTGGTATTAGTGGTATGCCATTAAGAGAGTATTGATGGTTAGAAAGATAAATATATGTGGACTTGAGAGATTAAGTTAAGTAAGATGATTTAAATGTTAAGGTTATAAAATGATATGTAATGAGGGGATTGTTAAGTAATGATGTTTTAAGATTGTTAAGGACATGTTAAGTAAGTTATAATGATAATTTGGTGAGGGAAAAATTGTAGCAAAATGTAAAAGTAAAACAAGTTAAAATGTAAGTTATGTAACTAAGTTAACGGGGAAAAGTTATAAGCATTAGACATTAAATAATCATGCTACCCCGATGTTAATAAAAGTACATGTAATGTTATCAGTTGTTCGAGAATTGCTCGAGGAACATAAGTGGGCGTGATAAAGTGGACTCCGGTGACAGGTATGGTTTTCTTGCAACCTGTGTCCTACCGGATTACACCGGCTTGTATGCCAATGTGTTTTTCTGTATGTTTGCCACGTTGTAAGATTAAACTTGTAATGAGTTTACAGTAATTCATTTAAGTGGCGTGTACAACTCCGATACCATTTAACCTCGGAAGTGTTAACCTTAGTTAACTGAGTCTAGGATCACATGAGAGTTCGGTATTCGGAGTAAACGACCCGAACCATGGGACGTACTAACCACGGCTATGCGTGTGTTAATTGTGACATGTGTATGTGAATGTTGGGATCTCCCTTGTGTGTTTAACCCAGTTGTAATCTGTATGTGTAGGTGTGATAGACTCCATAGTGGGGTTCTAACTATTATCTAAAGTAAGTATGTACTAACAGTAGTGAGGAATCCGGTTTGGCCGTCGCGCGTTGTTTGGGAGAGGGTATCCTTTTTAGTCTTACCCTTCTCTTTGTTATGGTTGTTTCCCTCCGGGTTATGATCTCCCATTAGCTTATTCCAAAGCTTAGCTATTCTGACTTATGATCGGTTTAGGGGGAACATGTGTTTGTGTGGTGTGTTCGGGCCTCCAAACCCGAACCGCCTTAACTTAAGTTACTCGTCCAACTATTAGGACGGTAATGAGTGTTGTTGTTATTGTATAACGAGCTTACCATGAGGGTGACATCATTCTCTAGGCTCACCAGTGATTTAACTATGTTTGGGTCGGTTCCTAAGAGACCGTTCCCGTTATGTTATGTGATGTTATTGTAAGCAATTCCTATTGCGATGTTATCATGTGCACGTCGATACGTGAAAGTATTGTTAAGTTTTGTATGTGAGGAATGATATATTGTGAGATATGAAGTGTGGTGGATCATGGATATGAATCCCAGTTTGAGAAAAGAGGCGTTTAAGGATACCCGATTTAAGGGTAAGTGTCGCCTGTTAAGGAAGTAGCTCCATTAGAGGAGGAACACTCTAGGGATATTGATGCCTTGAGTGACTTATTAAGTAAGGATATATTATCCGTTTGTTGAGCCCATTGAGGCGAAATGATTATGTGTTGTGTGTTTACAGTTGCATGCATGATTTAAAAATAATCAACTGCATGTTAAGACGACAATTAGTTGTGCGTGGCCTAGCATGTGGGCTGCGGGATTACCATACCAGCAAAGGTGCTGAGCCCCTTGGGGCCACCCTTTCTCTTCTTTTCCTATTTCAGGTACGAGGAGCTGGAAGCCGTTCGAGAGTAGGACGGGGTAGACATTGTACATGGGTATCATGTAAGTTAAATATATACAGTAGGCGTAGTAAGACCGAAGTTGTTATCGGCATCAGTTTGTAATTACTCGGTACTGTTGGGAAGTGTATGTATGTTTTGTTGTTTATGGAAAGGGATAATGATGTGTAGTCGCTCGGGAATCTAGTCCATCAGACCGGTACATTGTTTATGTAATAGCCTTGTTAGCCACGTGGGTGGTTAACGGCGTGTAACACCAGTGAGTTGAGTTATTTGATGAGTTTGTATTCCGCTGCAGATTGTTGTTATGTATTTGTTGTTGGATGGGGTGTTACAATTTAATTACTTATAACATTATATGTTACAAATTAGCTTATAAAAATCACTATTCACAAAAACAAGGCACATAGAAGTGAAATTTTTGATTTCCCTTTGATATAGCCACCCAAATGTGATACTATATAGTACACATGTTAATTAAAGAGTAATGATGGACATTTAGCCATTCAAAACTCATTTACAAGACAATTTTTCAAAAACGTGCTTTAAGACTCCTTAAAGCACATTTTGTGTTTTAACTTGTTTTCAAGCTTGGTTTTCTTTGGTAAATGATTTAATATGTTCATTAACATATTTATAAGGTATAGGTATGACCATTAGGTCTTTTACAAATTTATCCCAAGCTTAGAGCACATTTTTGCTCTTATTGACTTTAAGGTATTTATTTGTGTTTTGTTTGGTTCCATTGTCTACCAAAGTTTCCTAAGGACTTAATTAGCCTTATAAAGTCATAATTAAATATTATCAAGTCTTGGTAGGCTCTTTGAGTCCTAGCCAAGTTCACTCCAACCTTAGAGCATGTTTTTGCTCAAACCGTGTCTTAGTGTTTTATTGTGTTTTACCATGGTTTAAGTGGTTCATTTATGTTTCTAAGGCACTTTTTAGCCTTTAAATACCATAGTTTAACATTTACACAACATACCAAGGTTTGGGGTATTTCAATCTACCCCCCTTAAAAGAACTTCGTCCTCGAAGTTCACATTTCCTCGCATCATTGGATTAGAATACGGGAATTACTTATAGCCATAGAACTTCCATTACCAACCACCCTTTACATCCAACCTCGGACTTAATGGTCCGGGCAACATATCCACATTATACATAAAATATCATACTCACATGGTAACCTCGGACTTAATGGTCCGGGTACCTTCACCACACTTGCACCTATACAATATCCCTCAGACTCTTAGGTCTGGGTGACATAACCACATTTAGACACATAGGTCTATGTAACACAACACATTTAGACTCATAGGTCTTGATAGCATACACTTTCGGAGATCAAAGTCAAAATAACCTTTATCACACATACCAAACAACATGTCATAGCATGTATATCAAACAGAAATACCTTTTTCCATCTCTCCATGGGTTCGAATCCCACGTTGAGTACATATACACTGTGATCCCGCAGAACCCGGTCGCGATGGACACCTTCTGGTCCCCGTTCCTTTGGGAGATCAAAACATTCACTTAATTTTTAACATATGTACTTCTCATGTCACCGGTCCGAAGACAAAGGCTCATACGTCCTCAGCTCGTGAGCAAGTACTACAAAAATATTCTTTACTAGGTTAAGTATAAGAAGATCTTTTATTCAAAATATTAATCGATTGTTTGAAAATACCAATTGAAAATCCTTTTGAAAGCACCACACAACTCCAAGTCCAATTTATGCTCCTTGTATTTTTCTTAACATGGTTGTTTGTGACCACTTACAGGGAGCTTCAAGAGTCATCCAACCCTGATGTGATCAGCATCAGTGTTGAACTATCTTTCCACCCCAATTTGTGTTCGGCTTCTTGATCTCATATAATCATTTCACCTCCCACTTCATTTTCAAGCATCGTATAAATCACTCATTTCCAATTTTCTATCTTTTAAATCATTCTAATCATGATCATGACATCTCCAAGGGATAGAACTCCGTCTATCCATCATTACCCAAATCCAACTTAATTCAAGTTACCTAGGGAATTTAATTCTCACTAGGTTCTATGTCGGTCTCATATCCCTTCATAAATCACAACACTGTATATATATACATATATTTTTTATCAAAATACAATACATGGTTTACATTTATGCACCATCGGGGTTTTAGTTCCCCGGGAGTTTCTTTACTCCCTTCCACTTGTACTCTCACACACCACTGTTAACAAAATAAACACACTTCCCACAATGGTATTCGCGTCTTCTGTGCGCAATTACCACAATTTAACCACAAATAAATGCGTATGTTTATATAACACACGCGCCAACCATCATAACAAATCATTTTGTGCTATGCACAACCCAGTTCACGTACACTTGTACGGTAAAACACACTAAGCGGCTTTACGCTCTACCCCCCTTAAAAGGGATTACGCCCACGTAATCACTGAACATTGGCTTTAAATGTTTTGCCGTCGTGAAGTGTTTTAACTTCCACGCGGTCTGCTACACAATGCGTTTTGGTTATAGGATTTTAACCATATTGGCGGTTTAATCCCTAAATCAAGAATTCTTATTAGAGTTTATCTAACTCATAACCGGTTTCGGTCCTGGCCTGTGAGGCTTCTAGGCATTGATGACTAGCCATCCTTTCATATTCACAATGTATATTCGGCATTTGATGCATGGGCTCACTGGCCTCTGCTGCGCCATTCTGATAATTATAGGGCTAGTTTGCCCCATTCGTTACTGTTATTGTATTGTACATCTCCAATGTATTACCCTTATCTTGGGAAGAATGGTTTCTCAACCGACGCATGGTATTTCTTACCCTGAGCGAATTCGGTGAGTTTCACAATTTTCCACCCACTTCTCCAATAGCTTACAGCGTAAACTACTATGTAATTCACAATGATTGACTTGCTTCTACCGACTTACTGTCGGTTGAGATTGAGCTACTACCTAATGTGTAGTGCTCTCTCAGTTATTTACAACATTTGGGGTATATCTCATACCGACATTTGGTATTTAGTGTTACTGTAGTTATTTACTGTTAATCATGTCTCCACCTTTGGTTTTGTACATGTATTCTTTCATTCCTGCGGCCTTGCATTACCTATGCATCGGCCATTATAACATTATTCCTCCACAATTACCATGCTTCTGATTCCTAGCTATCCCACTTGATCATTACTGCGCAAGTGCAATACCAAAACACTCAGTCATACAGAGTGCAGAGGCGTAAACTCTTGACAGTAAATCTCTCATGCGATTGCGATAGGAATTTTACACTGTGTTTTACTGAAATTCTTATCACATAATACTTGTCACCGGCTTACTGCTCGGTTCGTTTGCTATCATTTACTGTTGTGCCTCCACTGGGTTTAACTCATAACTCTGCTCACTCCCCATTTTATCATCTAACAATACTCACACAACGGTCGCTTATTGCGCACCATATCCTTACTCATTATACAACATCAACTTATACTGCATCCGCTATTATATTAGCTTCCGCTATTACGCTGGGTTTATCTGGCCACTTATTTGGCTGATTTTGAATATACTATTTTTTTTTTGAGCCTTTATGTTCCTTGAGCATTGTTCGCTACACATTCAGCATCACACACCTGTGGTGGTTGCTATCAGACTTATCACTCTTCCTGTCTACACAACTGGTACAAACATTTCCTTTCGTATTAGTCTCATTCAAATCACTCCTGGGTAACAACAATATGGTTAATCCCTGGCATATCTCTTGAACTTGGTTCACCTAACTACCGCTCCTGCGGTTTCACAATATCGAGAGGTATCCCCACTCTTAATGCAGTGGTTCGTTTTCCGCTCTATTTCCTTGTACCACATAAACTTCTACAATTAACTCAAATTTACATAACATATCTTGTTTGTGGCTTATAAGCCTTGCTGCCTTGAGCTCCGCTCATTGTAGGCTGTCCACACACATGTACTTCTCTATACCATGTTACCTGGTTAGAGGTTGTATTGGCATCCATGACAAGGTTGTTGCATCACATTTCCTTTCATGGGATGTCCCTTAGGATTGTCAGTCCGTCTCCTGACAACTTATGTCTAAACTGGGTGTTAATTTCAACCCTTGCGTTTCTGTCATGTATTTCGTTCAACAATTGTTGATGCGCACACCCTTCAAGGATTTCTCCTGGGTGTCGTTAAGTTATGCCTTTACATCTGGTTCACAGTTATTGGTACATTCATTTAGCCACGCCTTTTTGCGTTTTCACTGGTTATTATTTTCTTCTGTGAAGGTCATCATTTCCTAATAATGTAGGTACTCATTCTGGGAATTTCATCCCATCCATTGCACTTTACTGTGTCCACACTAGGCTGGGTCACCATTCCAGCTTCCACGTTTATCCCTGGGGATCCTTAAGTCATATAAGCTGTCTTTACATTCAGTTAGTGCACTTCGCACCTCCTGACTCTTAAACATTTCCTTGAAAGGAATTCACTAATTCTTTTAGTTTCGTTAACTTAACTGAGTTCCTTAACTTCAACCATTCCTTGTAATCTCTAGCTCTCGTTTGATTTATACTGCTGACCGTAGACGGAGTCGACTACTTCCCGTGTTTCGGACTCTACTCGTATACATATATGGGGTATCATACTGATACATTACTACTTACCCAACTAACCTATAAGTAGGTCTGTCAGGCCCACATGCTCCTATCGGAGTGCGGTCGTCCCACAACACAGTTGGTACACTCGTAGTGTCCGTCACACGCCTAGGTGAAGTATTCTGTTGTCAACTCCCTTATATTGTCCCGTGACAATATTCATTCTTTGCTTCCCGAACTTAATCGAGGGAAGGTTTATCCACTGTTGTATCCTTGTCAATTGCCCCTGGTTTCACTGGTTTGGTTTAAAAGAAGGTCGGAAAGAAGTGTTGGTTTGAAAGAAAATCTGGTTTTGAAAAGAAAGGGTTTGAATAAATTTGGGTTTGAAAGAAAATTTTCATGGTTTCACAACATCTTCTTACCTTAGCCAAGTCTAGCTTCTTGCTGACTGGTGTGTTTCCAATTGCAGAGGTTAGGCTAACAGGCCCTTCCACTGTTATAACGATCACTTTTAACCTTATGGTACTTTACCAAGTACTTGTAGTGGTTATAAATTTCCCGAACAGCCCTGTTATAGCAGCACTTGCTATAGCAAGTGCGCCATGCTAACTGACTATCGGTTTAACACATACCGATTGTGGTATTGTTTTGACCCATATTGTCATCAGTGGCCTTATTTGCCCTCACTGATCTTACTGTCTTGATAATAGCTCCTCTAGGTGACTTCTCACAGTCTTCGCATGATAATTATCAACTAGGGTGTTTCCATTCTGGGAGACCCCTTTTACTTAATATTGTATCCTCTTGTAGCCCGTTCCACGCATCGTCGTGGTTACTGAGACTTGTCTCTTGTTTGGGCACTATGTTATAGTTCCTTAGTTGGTTGGTATGCCGTTGGTGTATCACTTACCAACTGTGGTCCCATAGACATTCGTCTCGGGTTTCACTAATCCACTTCTTGTTGTTGCACGGTCAGTGCGTTGCAAGCTGGTTATTCTCGACTGCTCTGCATGTCGACCCAGGTTGCCGGAA